>CM044438.1:54306736-54338253 GCA_024363595.1 Xenopus borealis | reverse complement strand
TTTTTTTTTTTTTTTTGCCCATCATAACAATTTTTGCCATAGAATTATCTGGCTGATGCGTTTATATTATCTTTCTTACCCCCATGTTCCTGTATGAGGATGCTGCCATTTTTGTGCAGCAGCAGTCCATTCGCATTAGGAACTGTGACGCCTCTGTAACACATACCCTTTGGGCTGAACCCCACGGGCGATTTCAGTGTGATCCGCCACGCTGCAAAAAAATGCCGGCATAAAGTCAGAGCGACTTTGACACAACTGTTGGATGCAGGAGCAGCGTTTGTGATATGGAGCGTTTTATTTTTTATTTCAAAAGGGTTGCCCTGTAACATTTCTTGCTCCTCCTGTTCCTTTCTTTTTTTTCAGTCTTTGTCATTGTTTATGGATTACAAAGAAGTGTTAAATCACTTTAATCAATTAATAAACAAATTCTGACAATAAACAAATTAATTCTGAAAGGTCAAGAAGGGACAGTCAGGTTGGTAAAACGGGCAGCTTTAGGAACTTCAAGTAACAATTACAAAAGCAGACCTATCGGCGAAAAACATGACGTGACGTTTGATGTAGATTAAAGTTTTGAAAATACAGTCCTCACATCTTTGGGAATTCTGTATCTGTATAAGTACAGTGGTGTGAAAAACTATTTGCCCCCTTCCTGATTTCTTATTCTTTTGCATGTTTGTCACACTTAAATGTTTCTGCTCATCAAAAACCATTAACTATTAGTCAAAGATAACATAATTGAACACAAAATACAGTTTTTAAATGAAGGTTTACGTTATTAAGGGAGAAAAAAAACTCCAAATCTACATGGGCCTGTGTGGAAAAAGTGATTGCCCCCCTTGTTAAAAATAACTAAGAACAAAAGTAATTGAGATCTATCAGTCTGGTAAAGGTTATAAAGCCATTTCTAAAGCTTTGGGACCCCAGCGAACCACAGTGAGAGCCATTATCCACAAATGGCAAAAACATGGAACAGTGGTGAACCTTCCCAGGAGTGGCCGGCCGACCAAAATTACCCCAAGAGCGCAGAGACAACTCATCCGAGAGGCCACAAAAGACCCCAGGACAACATCTAAAGAACTGCAGGCCTCACTTGCCTCAATTAAGGTCAGTGTTCACGACTCCACCATAAGAAAGAGACTGGGCAAAAACGGCCTGCATGGCAGATTTCCAAGGCGCAAACCACTTTTAAGCAAAAAGAACATTAAGGCTCGCCTCAATTTTGCTAAAAAAACATCTCAATGATTGCCAAGACTTTTGGGAAAATACCTTGTGGACCGACGAGACAAAAGTTGAACTTTTTGGAAGGTGCGCGTCCCGTTACATCTGGCGTAAAAGTAACACAGCATTTCAGAAAAAGAACATCATACCAACAGTAAAATATGGTGGTGGTAGTGTGATGGTCTGGGGTTGTTTTGCTGCTTCAGGACCTGGAAGGCTTGCTGTGATAGATGGAACCATGAATTCTACTGTCTACCAAAAAATCCTGAAGGAGAATGTCCGGCCATCTGTTCGTCAACTCAAGCTGAAGCGATCTTGGGTGCTGCAGCAGGACAATGACCCAAAACACACCAGCAAATCCACCTCTGAATGGCTGAAGAAAAACAAAATGAAGACTTTGGAGTGGCCTAGTCAAAGTCCTGACCTGAATCCTATTGAGATGTTATGGCATGACCTTAAAAAGGCGGTTCATGCTAGAAAACCCTCAAATAAAGCTGAATTACAACAATTCTGCAAAGATGAGTGGGCCAAAATTCATCCAGAGCGCTGTAAAAGACTAGTTGCAAGTTATCGCAAACGCTTGATTGCAGTTATTGCTGCTAAGGGTGGCCCAACAAGTTATTAGGTTCAGGGGGCAATTACTTTTTCACACAGGTTTGGATTTTTTTTCTCCCTAAATAATAAAAACCCTCATTTAAAAACTGCATTTTGTGTTTACTTGTGTTATCTTTGACTAATAGTTAAATGTGTTTGATGATCAGAAACATTTTGTGTGACAAACATGCAAAAGAATAAGAAATCAGGAAGGGGGCAAATAGTTTTTCACACCACTGTATGTCTAGATTGAGCATAATGCTAAGGTACTGGGAGAATAACATGTTTACATTTAATACTTGACCTGTGGTGTGTAATATTGTCACACTTTCTGGGTTGTCTTTCCTGTATTGTTTAGTCTTTAACGGCACTGTAAAAGATTAATACAATAGTCCACATTGCATGTAAAGTGACCACGTAGGTCAATGTTCCAACTATTTATATTTATCTTGTGAACATGACCAACACTTAAACATTCCATTTTTTGGGGTCAATATAAGTAAACTAATAATTTGGGTAAAGGGGATGCAACCTTTATGAACTTGTTCATCAAATGTGCACAGTCTCTTATACATACCTCCGCACTGTCCCGTTTTCTGCAGGACAGTCCCGATTTTGACAGCTCAGCCCACAGTCCTGGGTTTCTTACTGATGTATCCCAACTTTCTCTTTGATCTCCTGTATGGACTTAAGAAAAAGAAATGTTTCTGAAACTTAATTAAAATAAGAAACTTTTTGACAGAGAGCCCAGAATATCCAGTAGCTGCACTTAGATACTTTTGTACCAATTTAAGATAAGCAGGTCTCTTTGGAGACCTGAGACTAGCAACTTATAGGGCATTTTGCTTTAATTTAATTTTCACTTTCATTAGCACAACTGATATAAAAGATTGCACTAAAACTCCCAGAAATGTGTTAAAACTTTAATAATAATCTACCAAATTTTGGAAAATCGACATGGTAAATAAAGGGTGTGACCATAAAATGGGCATGGCCAAAAATTTCTGTGAGAATTTTTGTCCCTCTTTGTTTTTCATATGTTGAAAGGCATGCTTATAGGACACTAAGAATACATTGAAACTCTGGAATATGAGGATGTTTGTGTCTGTCATTGTTTCTTGATAGATTGAGCCACAATCTTTCGCCACTTTGAAAATAGTGACACATATGATATTCATGGAGTCATCCGCGTAATTCTGGAATCGCCAATATTTTTACATCCGAGTGTGCCTCGCAAGGAAATAAGTGTTTGTGAGCTACACAGTGTCCCATGGGAATACCAAATGAGGACTTTGGCAATTTGGTAGCCCCATGTGGACCACCAGCCTACAGGAGGCTCTGCCTGGTGTTAAAATTGTTTTTATGGTAATATAACTTTCTTACAAGCCAGTAATGTAAACGGAGACACTTATTTCAGAGCAGCATCGAGGTGGTGAGCAATATGTTGCTACAAGCTACTGGTGGGGATCACTGTTTCCCTGCATGTAAACTGGCTGGGGAAAATTGATTCTTTAACATTCTCTCTGTTAGCAAGAAACTAGAAACAAACCCTTGAAATCAGTCTCTTTCCTATAGATATGTTTCCAAGACACAATTTATATTGCTAATCAAGACAGCTAGGGTATAAACCATCATAGCTGGCCTGTGCATGATAAATGATTTGCACACATCAAAGGAGAACTAAACTCATAAAAAAAAAAATTATACCCCCCCCAGCTGAACTGCCCCCCCCCCCCGGCAAATGCCCCTACCTCTTTAGTTACCCCTCACCATAGAATCCAGCATCTGAGTTCACTGCAGCCATCTTCTTCTTCGGTAATCTGTGTGTCGTCTTCCAATGCTTCTGCAATTCCCTGAGTTTTGGCGCATGCACAGTTGTCCGGAGCTGGGAAATTGCTCCAACTGCGCATGCGCCAGAACGCTGGTCACAAAGATTACCGAATGACGTCTGCCTTGAACTCTGCCGCTGGATTCTGGATGAGGGGTAAGTAAAGAGGTAGGGGCATTTGCCCGGGGGGGGGGGCAGTTCAGCTGAGGGGAGGAGGGATGGGGGTCTACATAGGGCAGGGTTTTTTAAAAATGGGTTTCGTTCTCCTTTAAGGTGTCTATTTATCCTGCTGTGTAAAAACAGTGACGTTGCCCATAGCAACCAATCAGCAATTAGATGTCAACAGTTAAAAAACAAAGGCAAATATCTGATTGATACGGGCAAATGTGATTTGATTATTTTCAGTTCTTGTGTACTCCAGATTAAAGGAACAGTTCAGTGTGAAAATAAAAACTATGTAAAATAAAAAATGTTTCTAATATAGTTAGCCAGAAGTGTAATGTATAAAAGCTGGAGTGACTGGATGTCTAACATAATAGCCAGAACACTACTTCCTGCTTTTCTGCTCTTCAAACTCTGAGTTAAGGTGCCCATACACTGTGAGATCCGCTCGTTTGGCGACATTGCCAAATGAGCGTCTCTCTCCCCGATGTTGAGGTGGGTGATATCTGGCTAATCCGATCATGATCGGATCACAACGGAGGAGGTATGGGCGGTTGGATCGCTGGACCGCATCAACGGAGAGATGCACCTGCGTCCGATCGACATCTGGATGACTTTTGTAAGCCCATCAGAGGGCCCCAGATAGCTGCAAAGCAGGAAGTAGTGTTCTGGCTATTATGTCAGACATCAGTCACTCCAGCCTTTATACATTACATTTTTGCCTAACTAGCTATATTAGATAGGCTGTGCAAAATAAAAAATGTTTCTATTTACCCAGTTTTTATTTTTACACTGAACAATTCCTTTTAAAATGATGTAGGAATGTTGGGTTGCATAATAGTACAGCTGGACTTCACACTTGTACAACAGCTACACCCAGGGCTTTATTCTTATAGCAGAGAAGTACAGGTATGGGACCTGTTATCCAGAATGCTCGGGACCTGGGGCTTTCCGGACAAGTACAAAGTACTGCTTCATTATTACAGAGAAAAAGGAAATCATTTAAAAAATTTTTTGATTATTTGAATATCATGGGGTCTATGTGGGACTGCCTTTCTGTTATTCGGAATTTTCTGGATAACTGAGCCAATACCTGTAATTTATAACTTCTCTGTAAAATAGGACATTGCATATTGTATTTTTTATAGCTATTTCTAGTTATTAAAAGTCTGAGATTGTACACTTATGGGGACTCCAACTCCAGGTAACCAAAATGTCCTTTGACTCCACAGCTCTGCTTTTACAATGGTTAAACTATATCAACTCAGTATTGTTTTGTAATCCTCCATTCCACCATTCTGTGGGATGGCTGTATAGAGGCTTGTAACATCCAAACCAGCTAATGTAACTGTCTCAGAAATATTACCCATATCTGTAATGTACGTATCAAAGGATTAAAGGAAATGTTCAGGGTAAAAATAAAAACTAGACAAATAGATAGGCTGTGCAAAATAAAAAAATGTTTCTAATATAGTTAGTTAGCCAAAAATGTAATTTATAAAGGCTGGTGTGACATAACATAACAGAATACAACACAACTTCCTGCTTTTCAGCTCTCTAAATCTGAGTAAGTCAGCGACTTGAAGGGGGGCCTCATGGGACATAACTGTTTAGTGAGTTTGCAATTGATCCTCCGCATTCAGCTCAGATTCAAAAGCAACAGTTATGACCAATGTGGCCCTTCCTCAATTCACTGATTGGTTACTGCTTGGTAACCAGGGTAACCAGTCAGTGTAAACAAAGAGAGCTGAAAAGCTGGAAGTAGTGTTCTGTTCTGTTAGGTTAGACATCCAGTCACTCCAGCCTTTATATATTACATTTTTGCCTAACTAACTATATTAGAAACATTTTTTATTTTGCACAGCCTATTTACCCCGTTTTTATTTTTATACCGAACAATTCCTTTAAGGACACGGTCTACCATGTTCGTGCAACATATTCCATAACATTGTACAACAGATATATGAAACACACATACAGATTACTTACAGATATTGAAGTAGTGAAAAAGGTGTGTGTTTTCTTTGTGGCAAATATCCTTTACTACCTTGAAACATCTTGTGACCCAGTAATCGGCTGGAATTTTCTCTGCTATTGCATCATGCTAAATAAACTAATTTTCATCAACCTGTCGAACAGGTCTGCAGAAAATAGCAACTAGCAATGTGCTGCAGATATCTGTGAGAACAAGTCAGAGGATGGTGCGGCAAAGATCTTTCTGTTTGTGTGTGGAGCCTGACATTGATATTATTGGCTGGATGCCAGAGGCAGACAGTCTGCTGCAAATTGTTCTTGGGTTTTTTTGGCGTTGCACAATAAGTTTCTCATTAAAGGGGCACTATACCCCCTCGTTCTACTTGAGTTCAAATAGATTATTGTGCTAAACATATATTTTTGTCTGTTTATATCACAGATCAGGTTTTTAAAAACTATTTTAGAGCTAAAAAGTTCAAACAGGGAGATTGAAGCTACTCAATGTTTGGTCCTTGCAAGGTAGGTAATTAGATTTCAAGTATATGTCCCACTTTGTTGCAAGTGTTTTGTTAAATAAATAGATTGAGTTTAGTCTGAGTTTTTTGACCATGGTAATATGTGGTACACTACTGTAATAATATGTTGTTGCAGATTTCCTGAGAGGATTGTGATACCAACACTGTTATTACCCTAATGGGTTTGTGTGAAGCATCCACACACAACAAAGAAAATATTAAGGAGTCTAAATAGGTTTGCATGTTCCATTTTTGATATTCACAAGAAGGTCTCGGTTGTCCTTGTTCCAAACAATACTTAAGGTCTGAATATATAGCTTGTTCCATTTTTTTCAAAACAATGTTTTATTCCCATTGCGTTACCAGGCAACATTGCAAGGCCTGCATAGTCTTTTGTCCATTGTTGTTGTGTAGTGCTTTACCTTGGAGAGGAATAATAACAGTGTTAAAGGGACACTGTCATGGTAAACAATTTTTTTCAAAACGCATCAGTTAACAATGTTGCTTCAGCAGAATTCTACACTGAATCCTTTGCTCAAAAGATATATTTAATGTTGTAATCTGATATTGGGCTAGACATGGTCAATTTCCCAGTTGCCCACAGTCATGTGACTAGTGCTCTGATAAACTTCAGTCACTCTTTACTGCTGTACTGCAAGTTGGAGTGATAACCACCCCCCCTCCAGCAGTCTAACAAAAGAAGCAAAATGACCTGAGAATTACATTTTACATTGTAAAGTTAATTATTTGCAGCGTAGTTTTAGAAATAAAAACTACACCATAAAAATCACGACAGAATTGATTAAAAACAGGAAGAACAAAATTTGGGACTCTGAATGTGTCTATTTTGAGTTGAGCTGAGTATGCACTTAAATGTGTAGATTCTTTCCTGGGGAGTTCACTGGTGCCATCTTTAGCCCCTTTACGGTCTTGTTCGGGGCTTCTTCTTTCAACTCCCATTTGCAGTTGTTGTGAATCTCTAACTGTGCATGCTCCAAAACACCGTTCTCATTCCGAAGAGAAGACGATGGCGCCCGTGAACTCCTGAGGAACGAATCTGCATGGAGGACTTAGGTGCATTTGCCTGGGATAACACTTAGGGTAGAGGGGTAGGGGTTTTTAACATTAGGGTTAAATTCTGCTTTAAGAAAATGCCCCCTTAACACAAGTTTTAAAAATGTTCTTAGTTTTTATTGCAATAGAGATTCAGATTTCAATAATGTATGCAGATTGTTTTCTGAATCTATTTTAAGGGATACTATCATGGGAAAACAGTTAATTTCAAAATGCATCAGTTAATAGTGTTGCTCCAGCAGACTTCTACACTGAAATCCATTTTTCAAAAGAGCAAACAGTCATGTGCTCTGAAAAACTTCAGTCACTCTTTACTGCTGCACTGTAAAATGGAATGAGATCACGCCACTCCCTCAGCCCCCCAGCAGCCAATCAGCAGAACAATAGGAAGGTAACCAGTTAACAGCTCCCTGGTAAATATAAGAAGAACACTCAATCGTAAAAATCTATATCCCACAGGGACTCCTTCCATTACATTGAGTAGGAGAAACAATAGCCTGCCAGAAAGCAGTTCCATAGTGCATCACTGACTCTTTCTAAAAGCAAATGACCAGGCAAAATGACCTGAAATGGCTGCCTACACACCAATATTACAGCTAAAAAATACACTTTTTGGGTTAGGAATGAAATTTTATACCATAGAATGAATTATTTGCAGTGTAAACAGTGGTAATTTAGAAATAAAAACAATACCATGAAATCATGCTCGAATTCCTTTAAATTGCTAAAGCAAAGCCCCATCACTGAACTCCATGAACAATTGATGCCGAATCGTCGTGCTGCATCAAAACGCAGGTGACAAGTTGGAGCGCCGATGGTATAAACTAGATCTATTCAACACAACTGTCGGATATGAATGCTGCTCGCTTCGTCTTCATCCAACAGTCATGTCGTGTGTAGTTTGTACCTGTGATGTTATATTCGGCACCTCTGATTTGTCGCCTGCGTTTTGTTGCAGCGCAACAGCTCCGACTAATCTTTTGTGGAGTTCAGCCCTTCTTCTCTTAGACACTGGCAGTTTTACCAGAAGTGTACTAAATGTGAATGAGCGATTGGTGTAAAGATTATTTAGCAGACTTTTGTTCCATGTTGACACAAACTGTGATCCTGACTATGTGTTTAAAATACGTATACTTTATGGCACACTGTGCATCCTCTTTGCCAACAAAAGGTGGGCATGTGTTTGTATTGTCAGTAAAGTGCTCATTTAAAGGGAAACTGTCATGGGAAAACATGTTTTTTTCAGAACGCATCAGTTAATAGTGCTGTTCCAGAAGAATTCTGCACTGAAATCCATTTCTCAAAAGAGCAAACTTGTGTTAGGGAGCTGTTATCTGGTTACCTTCTCATTGTTCTGTTGTTAGGCTGCTGGGTGGGGGAAAGGGAGGGGGTGATATCATTCTAACTTGCAGTACAGCAGTAAAGAGTGATTGAAGTTTATCAGAGCACAAGTCACATGACTTGGGGCAGCTGGGAAATTGACTAAATGTCTAGCCCCATGTCGGATTTCAAAATGAAATATAAAAAAAATCTGTTTGCTCTTTTGAGAAATGGATTTCAGTGCAGAATTCTTCTGGAACAGCGCTATTAACTGATGCATTTTGAACATTTTTTTCCCTGACGACAGGATCCCTTTAAGCATTTTCTGGTCAAAATCTGGCCTAAATGCAGGTTGACAGAAGCATACTTGTCCGATTTATGCCTTTTCTCCACCAGCATTTTACAGTTTCTGTGTTAGTGCTGCTTTGGTTCAGTAACCATTCTGACATAGTTTGATATAAACATATCTTTGCCAGATGATTTGAAAATTCAGGAGCACATCTAGCAAATCCAGTAAGGGCCACAATGATTGCAATTTACATGTCCTACAACTTGCATTTGTCCCTGAATTTTCAAATGGTCTTGTAACCCCGTCTTAGAGGTCAATGCAAAGATTGGTATAACACCTACAATAATATGAATAAGGACACGTCTATATCCCTTTGTTTGTTGCAAATGTTTTGGGGCAGATTTACAAAATTCACGTGAATAATTCGAAGTTCGATCGAATTGTAATTAAATTCGAATCTTCACATATGCAAATTAGGCAAATTCGACCATCGAATATTTGAATTCGACTGATTTTGATGATCGAATAACTTCCCCTTCAAATTTTTATTCGACCGCCTACTTCGCCAGGATCAAGCTACCAACGTTGGAATCATTAGCTGAGATCGATTTGAATATTCGATCCATCAAATTTTTTTATATTCGATCGTTCAATCTATCGAATTCAAAGGATTTTACTTCCCCACTATTCCCATGGTCGAATTTTGAATTTTTTTTTTATTTGAAATTCGACCATTAGTAAATCTGCCCATAGTGTCATAGTAGTTATAATACCACTTGTCTGGGCTTTTTAACTCCAATATATACTTATTTCAGCCTAGCAAACCATATGGCACATGCTATTGGTTAATAAATGCAAATATGAAACTGTATTTAACAAGCTAGAACAGAAAACGGATTATAGACCATATCATACATACCTCCCAACATTTTGGAAATGGAAACAGGGACAAAAAGGTTTGCTGAGCTTCGTGCGGCAATTTTTTTTACCACAACCATTTTTTTTGGCCACAGCCCCTAATTACCATTCCCATTTTACAAAATTTGCTAGGTTCTGAAAGTTTGAACACATTACTGTAGATTTTATGTTTTTTTACAGTTTTACTACTGAAGGTGAATTGCCCGTTAAGCTATGAATCTTCTTCTCCCAAGGGACAAAACTGTTACAAATGTATCAAGTATCTATTCTGGGCACACAGCCAAGAGCCATTTAAGTTAGAAACATTGCATCTCTTTTGGCTGTGCAGGGAAATAGGGACTTTCCCCATTCAGTGCAGAGAAATTGGGACTTACCCTGTTCAGTGCAGAGAGCTCCAGACTTTCCAGTACTAACCTGGGACAGCGGGTTGAGCTGTCAAAAGCGCTTGTATAAGGATTGAGAAGGTATTATAGACCATATAATGATTATATATATATATAAAACTAGACTTGGAGTTGGAGTCGGCACTCTCGTCACATGGTTCAACTTGCCTGGGTGCAGTGTCCACAATTATTGAATAAATATCTCAAGCAAAAGGTCCGCACTCTCAGGACTTAAAAATGAAATAATGATTTATTAACAAGAAGACTAACGTTTCGACCTCTCCGAGGCCTTTCTCAAAGTAACAAAAAACTATAAAAAATGCATTATATACCTATATTTTTATTTTTTGCATTTTTTCAACTTTTTAACCTTTTTTGGGTATTTCTTTTGCCTTTTCTGCCTTTTTTTGTAAATTATTATTATCTTTACAGGGTTTAGTTTAGATTACACTTGGTAACTTTGATGGTCACTTACTTGTCATTAGAGTGTTACACTTTCTGGGAGACTCATGATTATAGAGTGTAACAGCTATGGATAGATTACACTTCTGTATACACCTAAATTGAGGGTATCACTTATATTGGTTCCTTTACACTTGTAGTGGTGTTGTATTGACAAATACGAGCACATATTAATTATGGTAGTAATTGACTATGTAATATTGGTGAGCCATATAGCACTATATTTACAGCCATAGATTATACTTGCTTCACAATCAGCATGGTCTAGTTCATATTTCCTCATAGAGTATACCCACCACCAGACTTTTCATCTTATCTCAAACTTGATACTTTGTAGCATTATTAGTATATCCCAAAATAGTAGTGTGAAAGAGCTACAGTGTGTTAATTATGGTAAACGATTGCTACTGAGTTTGTGTTTTAACCACTTCCTTATTTAACCAAATAGGGGTATTTTAACATTGATGTGTGTTATTTTGTAATTTGCTTGCTAATGGGGATTGTTTGTATATCCTGTGGGTTTTGTACCATACTATTGGGTGTTTTCCAACGATGACGTAATTGCTATGTCAGCCAATTAAGTTTTCCTGCCACCATAGGTATATAATGCATTTTTTATTGTTTTTTGTTAGTTTGAGAAAGGCCGAAACGTTAGTCTTTTTGTTAATAAATCATTATTTCATTTTTAAGTCCTGAGTGCGGACCTTTTGCATATAGGTGTAAAATGAGGGAGAACTTCAGGGAAAATGCATTATGCATAATATAATAATAATAATACAATATGGGACCACAAAACAACAATGTAAAATGAGGGAAAACTTAATCAGGGGATGTAAAATGGGGGTTCTACTGTGTATGTGTGTGTGTCTATATATATATATATATATATATATATATATATATATATATATATATATATATATATATATTATATAATGTATGTATATGTGTGTATATATAAATATATCATAAATGGACACAAACGTGACATGCTAGTAATAAACGGCCAACATTTGCTTTATCACACACACAAATCATGCTTATATTTGGTTGCACATTGATGCATGTCAATCACTTTTGCATCCCTTGTAAGTAGTTTTTGGAGTTTCTGACCTGTTTTGCTTCGCTGCAAATTCTAAAAATGTTGAAGAATTTGCCAAATGCATTGGTCATTTTTTTGACGAACAATGATTTTTTTTTCACCCATTGGCGTTTACGAGCATCTTTTTTTCAGCAAAACTTGGCAAATGATTTCACTCATCTTAATGTTTATTATTTAGAACTCTACAAAATGAAAATCTTTGAATAAAGTAAATTAAGATTTCTTGGAAATAATGCTTTATGACCTTCGGTGTACTAGAAGGCCTATTTTGTATATAAGTCCAGTATTTGCTGCAGTTGAAGTAGGATTAATTGAAACAGTTGGCACAAACCACAACATGCCTTTTCTTCTTGAAATCAGTTGAGCTATGTGCACCAATAAATATCTGCTTTATCTGTATTTGCATAATTGTATTTTGCTACTGGAAAATTTGGAGACCAAACATTAAGAAATGGTTCTTAGAAAAGTTTGGGACAGGTTATGTTGTAGAACACATAAGTGATTATTGGTGAGAAAAAGTATGGCACTGGTGTTTTAGGATAGATTGATTAATGTAGATTGACTGCACTAAACTATTAATATTTTCTGATTTTCACATCTGAAAACACATTTTTATCAAGCAATGTTATTTTCAGTGCAAACTCCGATAGTGTGATGTACTATTGATATTGAGGTAAAATCTTTGTGTCTATGGCCATCGTAAATCCAGTATCTTTGAGTTGCATCTCTAGCATGCGTGCACATTTAAATCTGCATTCATGTTTAATGATAACCCAATGTATCTTGTATTCATGTAGTTAAAGGTAAATATGTTCATTAAAATTGCTATCTGTGCATAATAATCCATGGGTACGTTATTGATGAATATGTATTTCCAAAGCCCCCCACATAATTTGCAACTATGTACAATAAATAGGTGTATACCCTGAATATACAGAGCAAATACAAATTATACTCACAAGTATAACTGATTTAAAGTGGACCTGTCACCCAGACACAAAAATCTGTATGACAAAAGTCCTTTTCAAATTAAACATGAAATCCAATTTCAAATTTGTATTAAAGCATTCATAGCTGTTTTAAGCTCATTTAAAAATCTCAGCTGTCAATCAAATAGTGTGCCACTCCTCTATGCCTTAGACATAGAGGCGGGGCAGATAATTACTTTCACTTTCCATTCACCACTTCCTAGATGTCACTGCTCCCCACACATTCCCCCAGTTCTCTTAACCATTTAATTGTGTAGCCAGGACATGGGGATAGACATCGGGTCCCCCATTCTGGTGCACAAACAAGATTCTGAGATGATACAAGGCTTGCCTTAATAACAGTGTCCACAAAATGGCTCCTGCCTGGTTGCTATAGTTATGAATTCCCAGACTGAAGAAAACAAGATTAAAATAACCTATATAATGTAATTAATGTTCATTTTGCTTGACTAATGTGATAAAATATGATTTTGAATACTTTTTTTGGGGTGACGGGTCCACTTTAAGAGCTACTACAAGTTCTTTACATTTTATATTTACTGAACAACTTTGTATTTTTATGTAATAAAGCAATGCATTCCATTTTTGCCACATTGTACAAAATGTTATTGGATATTTTTAGGTATGCTTTTAAACACTAGTGAGCTTCTGTCTTCAGGTTATTACATGTGAATGTAATTCTTAGGATGATTCTGGACCTTTTTTAGGGCTAGGCCAGACGGGGAGATTCGGGGGCATTTTGTCTCCTGGCGACTTCTCGCTGCGACTTGTAGCCCCCGAACCTCCCCGAATAGCCACGTACCCAAGCGCACCGGCGTTGCTTGAAAACGCCGGCGCGGCCCTGCAATTTGGAGCAATTTCAAAAAGCGCGCCGCTCCGTGTGGATACGCGCCGGCGTTTTCAAGCAACGCCGGTGCGCTTGGGTACGTGGCTATTCGGGGAGGTTCGGGGGCTACAAGTCGCGGCGAGAAGTCGCCAGGCGACAAAATGCCCCCGAATCTCCCCGTCTGGCCTTAGCCTTAAGAGTTTTTAAATTTGGATATGTCTAGAAAAAGTAAAGCAAGTATTTTCTACACTGACCAGGAAGCTTAGCAGGTCTATATTTCACATATTCTTAGAAAATGTAAAGTTAGATTTCATTTTAAATTATGCAAAGCCCTAATTTACTTTCTCCACTGGCCCACATTCCCGCTTCCTCCCCGCATAGTGTACAACAAGAATACGTGTCTTGTCCAGTGACACTGATCTAAATAACCAGCGTATGCAGCGGAGCTCAGGGGCTCCATGTTCAGTCACTTCAGTACCTTCTGGATCCTCTTTCAGACTGTGCCTGTGCCAGCGGCTGAAGTGTTGGAGCTCGATTTACGAAGATACAGAAGCAACCGAATGTGGTGCCCCAAAGGGCTGAACTCCACTGCATATTTGGTTGGATTGGAGCGTGACGCAGGAGGCAAGTCGGAATGCAATCGCAGGCGTCAAAATCTAACTGGACTTAACGAAAAGACGCTGGTTAAAACTACATGGTTAGACTGTCGGAGGAAGACCCTGCTTTCTGCGTTCACATAAGACAGTCGTGTAGTGTCGGATGTAATGTAGTTCATACTTACGACTTTTTGTTGAGTCCAGTTATATTTTGACTCCTGCAATAGCACCCGACTTGCCATCTGCTTTCCATTGCCGCGTACCTATCCGACGAAAAACGCCTTTGGAGTTCAGCCCTTAGTTCCGCTGTGCTACTATCCAAATATAGGTCAGGGTTGCTGGATGGGGTATGTATTTTTGTTGAAGATTATGGGGGAGGGGGCCAGTGGAGATGGTGAATGGGGACTTTTAGCTGTAGGGGGATTCAGTTCTCCTATAACTGGGAAGGATAATTTGAATAACTAAATTCTCCTTCCACAATTGCTCTGAAGAACCAGTTGCAAAATGGTAGCACAGGTATGGGTTCCTTTATCCGGAAACCTGTTATCCAGAACACTCTGAATTACAGAAAGGCCATCTCCCATAGACTCCATTTTATCCAAATAATCAAAATTTTAAAAATGATTTCAATTTTCTCTGTAATAACAGTAGCTTGTACTTGATCCCAAATAAGATGTAATTAATCCTTTTTGGAAGCAAAACCAGCCTATTGGGTTTATTTAATGTTTACATGATTTTCTAGTAGACATAAGGTATGAAGATCCAAATTAAGGAAAGATCTGTTTCCATACCTATACAAGTTTGTGTTTGCACTGTAAAAACACAAAAACCACAGCTATATTTTTATTGAGATAAATAATGTTCAAGCTCAATTCATTCTACTTATCTTCTACTAGGGGTATTTTTTATTTTGTTCTTTTAAAAAAACAAAAATAAACAGAAAAAATATGTTCAGAACTTCAGCTTTCAGAACCATGCCGTGCATCTGCTTTTGATGATGTTTTCACAATACTAATTAATTTTTTCTGTTTATTTCATAATCCAGACTGTTGATGACGAAGCGATAGAGAAATAAATGAAGGCCAAGTAAGGAAGGTAAAACGATGCCCAAAGGTGGGTGTTCTAAAACCCCACAGTCAGAAGACTTTTCTCTCAGCTACGACATGGTGGAGAAACAAACTGGGAAAAAGGTAAGCATCTGGCATTGAATGAACGGTTTGTGTTTAGCTATGTTATAATGCTCTACTAAGTGAGTTTTACAGATCAGCATTTAGTACCATATGTGCTGCATCAGGGTAATGGCCCAAGACACTCTGTATCCTGCTGCATATAGCCCACCCTGCAGGCTGGCATCTTTCTCATTTTCAACTGCAGGAATCAACACCAGAATTTCAATAAAAAAAATGCAGAATAAGACTTTTTTCATATGATTTCACAATTCAAAATGTGCTATGTCTCTTATCAGAGAGAATGCAAAATGCCCCATTGCTCTTAAGTCAGTAATTCTTCATCTTTAGAGCTTATAATTGTTTGAGATTTGATTCTTGGTGGTGAGTCTGATCAGTGTGTCTTTATTCCTCCATATTGCTTATTATGATGGTACTCTGGGCATTTATATTTTTTTGGGACGAATATGTCTTCAGACTGTTTGGGGCCTTTGGGCAGTCTAGCAAAAGAACTGCTTTAAAGTTGCTCTCTTGATGGGTCTCACTAAGCCCCCAAATATGATTTTATCTTATCCTGATTTGGATACTTTAGGTGAAAATATGCTCATATGGTGACTTCACCAAATTGTCACTTCTTAAATCACTTCTTGTTTAACCCTTTAACCGCCAGCGTACGTGCTGGCGGTTAAAGGCTCTGGGCGCCAAGAACGTACTATGTACGTTCTCGTGCACCAGAGCTAACTCTCTGCTTTGGCGGCTGTTTGCCGCCTCCGCAGAGAGTGGGCAACAATACTATACAATCTAGTCGCAGATCCGACTTCAAAGTAGCAGACGCATCGCAAGGAGCGTCTGCTACTTTGCTTACAGGCTTCCTTCCCCTGCAGAGCCTCCCACGCACTTCCTGCTGCGCAGAGGCTCTGCAGACACGAGGATGATCGATCTCCAGGCACTCCAGGCGATCTCCTGCAAAAAAAAAGGTAAGGGCACTTTTTTTTATACAATTACCTGCACCTACAGACACTTACAGCACATTTACACACTTACACACGTAAAAATTGGTATTTTTTTTATTTTAGCGCACTTAGTCCATTTTGTACACTTATTTGCACACTCAGACAACTTATTAGTGCACAAACATAGTTACATAGTTAAATTGGGTTTAAAAAAGACAGTCCATCAAGTTCAACCCCTCCAAATTAAAAACCCAGCATACATACATACACACACACATCTCCACTCTTTCAAACACAAACCATATATGCCCATAGCTATACTAACTGAAGAGTTTAGTATCAAAATAGCCTTTGATATTATGTCTGTCCAAAAAATCACCCAAGCCCCTCTTAAAAGCATCAACAGAATCAGCCATTACAACATCACCCGGCAGTGCATTCCACAACCTCAATGTCCAGGCTGTGAAGAACCACCTACACTGCTTCAAATGAAAGTCCTTTCCTCTAGTCTGAAGGGGTGGCCTCTGGTGTGGTGATCCTCTTTATGGGTAAAAAGGTCCCCTGTTATTTGTCTATAATGTCCTCGAATATATTTGTAAAGTGTAATCATGTCCTCTCGCAAGCGCCTTTTTTCCAGAGAAAACAACCCCAACCTGGACAGTCTCCCCAAATTAGTTGCACGTCTCTGCACTCTCTCCAGCTCATTTACATCCCTCCTAAGGACTGGAGTCCAAAACTGCACTGCATATTCCAGATTAGGCCTTACTAGGGATCTATAAAGAGGTATAATTACTGTATGTTTTCATCCCTTGAGTTTATGCCCTTTTTTCCATATCGATTTAAGCTTGCCTTATTGATTTTTTGCATGACTTATTGGCCTCCTTTGTACCTTATAAATGATTCGGCTGTCCCAGCTAACTTGAAAGCCTTAAAAGCACGTCTTTTCTTACCCGCCGCAACACCAACACTCCTATTGAACCAAAAAGGTTTTGTTTTGCAACAACGTTCTTTGTTTACAAGAGGAATATACTGACATGTATATTTATTAAGCAGCATTTTAAAGAATTCACATTTTTGTTCAGTGTTTAACCCTGTGAAAAGCATTTCCCACTTAATATGTTGCAGAGATGCCCTTATACTGTCAAAGTTTGCACGCCTGAAATTCAGTCTGTTACTCCCTTATAGAGTTGACTCTGCAACAAAATCTCAAAGGAGACCATGATATGATCACTGTTCCCTAAATGCTCACCCACACATGCTTGAGATGAGATCAGTATTATTAGTTATTACAAGATCCAAAAGAGAGTTATTCCTAGTAGGTTCTTGAATGAGCTGGGATAAAAAGTTGGCATTTAGCATATTTACAAACCTACTAGCTTTCTCTGTCTTGGCAACCCCATTACCCCAGTCAATGTCCCGATAATTGAAGTCACCCATAATAATAACTTGACCTAGTTGTGAAGCCGCTTCTATTTGTAAAAGTAGCTGGGCTTCATACTCGTCACTTATACAAGGTGGTTTATAGCATACACCAATTAAAATTTTCTTTGGAACTTTTTGCCCAGTCGAAATCTCTACCCAGAGGGATTCCACACACTCACCAGTGCCAGCAAAACTCACAAACAGCTGTTTTTTTTTCTTTTTTACTTATTCATTGTACTGTTATATTTGCCTAAAAACTTATTTCAACAGCGTGACTATTGAATAATTGATTTGGGCCACTAATTACGCTTTCACTCAATTTTGTTATTTCATTGATTTACGCTATTTTTGTGGTTTTATTGCAATTTTATCCCTGCATTATTGTTCCTTATGTATATTTAGTATAGTTTTGCAGTTTGGTGCTTTGGTATAGAAATGTAGATTTTACTTCGTTTGATCAGTCAGAATATATGCTTTCCAAAAATGTATGGTTATCTGGAGGTCTTTGTACAGTTTGGGGGTCTTACGGCACGTAATGCACAGTCGGGTACTGTTTTCAGCATCTGTGTTGGTTAGCGTGAAAATTCATATGTATGTTTTTCATTTGGGGTCCGTACATAACGCATACTTTGGTAATTCTATGCATATTGGGAATCAAACTATTCAGTAGACCTCTGATGTCCATATTTAGGGTGACAACCTAAAACGTTGTGTGAGATAAATGCGGCAAACTGCAATAATTTTAGGCGATTTTCAGAAATGTTGTAAAAAATTCAATGTTTACAAAAACTTTGCAGTTTGGTGTAGAAAGACATCTTTATCTGTATTGGATTCATCAGAGTGTGTACTTTCCAAAAATATATGGCTCTGGAGGGTCTTTGTGCTTTTAGGATGGTCTTTTGGCAGACAATGCTCAGTCTCACAAAAAAAGCGAATTGGCAGCAGAGAAAATTCATATGCACTATTTTTATTTGGTCTGTTCCGCAGACCCTTGGCGTCAATATTTAGGGTGTTTTACAATTGTATGTAAGAAATTGGGTGAGATAAATATGACCAATTGCAATATTTTTAGGCCATTTTCAGAAATGTGGAAAGAGCTGCCTTTATTGCCAAATTTAGGAAAGCTTTGCGGCTTGGTGCTTTGGAGTAGAAAGACATGCATACCCAATTTGGATTCAGGGGAATGTGTACTTTCTGAAAATGTATGGTTTTTGGGGGTGAACTTACTTTTTTCTAGCTTTGCCCCCCTCGAAATGATGTAAATCTCTTGATTTTGCAGTACCTGAAATGAAAGACCATATGGGGGTCTTCATTTTGGGGCTTCTATATGCCACCTGCTTGGGTACACATATTGGGCATCAAATTGTTTAGAGGACCCAAGGCTTTCATATTTGGGGTGATTTATCTTGATACCTAAAAGTATGTGTGGAAATACGATGCTGCAGGGTGGAAATTTTGAGGTGATTTTTGGAAATGTCACCAAATTGGCAAATTTAGGAAAGGTTTGCAGCTTGATACTTTTGAGTAAAAAGACATGCATACCCATTTTGAATTCGTGGGAATGTGTACTTTCCAAAAATGTGTGGTTTTTGGGGGTGAACTTTTTTCTAACTTTGCCCCCCTAAAAATGAGGAAAGTGTGTTGATTTTGCAGTACCTGGAAATACATAACTGATAGCTCACCTGGGGTGTCTACATTTTGGGGCCGCTATGCCACATACTTGGGTACACCAATGCATACTGAGCATCAAAATATTCTGTGGACTCCTGGCAATCATATTTAGGGTGTTATACATTGGTTTCTAATGATGTGGGGTCTATGTAGGCTAGGTATTTTTTTTTAAATTAAGGGTTCAGTTCTCCTTTAAATCACTGCTGCATATTTTTATTAAAGTAGCTAAAAATGTTTCTGAAGGGTACTATGTTATGATGAGGGGACATGATTACACTTTACAAATACATTAGAGGACATTATAGACAAATATCAGGGGACCTTTTTACCCATAAAGAGGATCACCACACCAGAGGCCACCCCTTCAGACTGGAGGAAAGGACTTTCATTTGAAGCAGCGTAGGTGGTTCTTCACAGCCTGGACATTGAGGTTGTGGAATGCACTGCAGGGTGATGTTGTGATGGCTCATTCTGTTGATGCTTTTAAGAGGGGCTTGGGTGATTTTTTGGACAGACATAATATCAAAGGCTATTTTGATACTAAACTCTTCAGTTAGTATAGCTATGGGCATATATGGTTTGTGTGAAAGAGTGGAGGTCAACCCAATTTAACTTTGTAACTATGCCCTGTACACATGTCTGTCTGCATCTCCAAAACGCTGTTTTAAATAGTTTAACTTTTTTAGAGCAGGCATTTTACCCTGAGAGCAACCTGTAACATGCAGCTAGAACTCCTATGAGATTGTTAGGAAGCAATGTCCAGTATCCATCATAGTAGTTTTTAAATAAGTAAGCTGCTACACTCAAGTAGTTGACCCTTGGAGTTGTCCACTTAGCTTTTAAACTTGAAGGTAAACTATACCCCCCGAACAATGTAGGTCTCTATAAAAAGATATTGCATAAACCAACTCCTATGTAAAACCCTGCTTCATGTAAATAAACAATTTTCATAATATACTTTTTTAGTAGCATGTGCCATTGGGTAATTATGAATAGAAAATAGCCATTTTAAAAAAAAGAAATGACGGCCTCCTGTCTATAAAGTTAGTTCACACGAGCCAATTAACAGACAGAGTTCTGTCTTTGCTTCCACACGTCTTCCTGTTACAGTTAGAGTTGAAATATTTCTGGTCAGGTGATCTCTGAGGCAGCACACAGACCATCACAAAATGGTGTTTCAAGGCAAGAGATGTAAAAGGGCAATATTTACTTAAATATATATACAAGGTAGGTAAGATTCTTCGAGATTCTTACACCAGCAGAGAAAACTGTGTTTTACTTGTATAGATTTGAAGACCAGTACTGTCATTTTTTTTTTCGAGACCTACTGCTTTTTAAAGGAAAACTATACCCCTCCCACAATGTTGGTCTCTGTAAAATGTAAAATAGCTCGTATGTAAAACCCTGCTTCATTTAAATAAGCCAATTTTAGAATATAGTTTTTTAGTAGTACATGTATGTGATCAGTTATCCAGAAAGTTCTGAATTACAGGATGGTTGTCCCCTATAGACTCCATTATAATCAAATAATTTAAATTTTTAAAAGTGATTCCCTTTTTCTCTGTAATAATAAAACAATACCTTGTCCTTGATCCTAACTAAGATATAATGAATCTTATTAAAAGCAAAACAAGCCTATTGGGTTTATTTAATGTTTAAATTTTTTTTAGTAGATTTAAAGCACAGAGATCTAAATTATGAAATGATTCCTTATCTGGAAAACCCCAGGTACTGAGCATTCTGGATAATGGGTCCCATACCTGTAAGTGCCATTGGGTAATCATAAGTAGAAAAGAATAAGGGCTGCCCCCTGGGATCGTATGATTCACAGTTAGGGTTGCCACCTGTCCGGTATTTTTGATGGTTCATCCCAATGTTATTAATAGGAAAAAAAGATAAATATATAGAAAGGTCAGTATTTTTTTTCAAGAAAAGGTGGCAACCCTATTCACAGTGCATACAAACAAACCATACGTTGGGTCACATGAGCCAACTGACTGACAGAGTTGTGTCTTTTGCTTCCACACTTCTTCCTGTTACAGTTAGAGTTGCAGTATTTCTGATCAGGTGATCTCTGAGGCAGCACACAGACAAAATGGTTCAAGGCAAGAGATGTAAAAGGGCAATATTTACTTAAATATATAAACCAGTTTGATAAGATTATTTAACATGCCACTTAATTTGATATAAACTACCTGTTGCTCAAGGATTCATTTTGGTGGTATAGTTTTCCTTTAATATGTTTATCTTTTGTACATGTTAAATGAAGGGTAAAAGGATAAACGAATGTTGTGGTTTTAAAACCACATACTAAGGCAGATGTCCGCACCTTTTTTAACCGTGAGCCATATTCAACACCAGCATAAAAACAGTCCCTGGGGATGCCAAATAAAGGCTGTGATTGCCTATTGTGTAGTCCCTATCGGAACTGGCAGCCAACAGGAGGCACTGTTTGGTAGTACACTTGGTTTTTATGCATCAAAAAATTGTGTCCAATGCAATAATTTAAAAATAAGCACCTGGTGTAACACCACTTGAATCAACATCCAAGAGCAGAATGTTGCTCACAAGCTACTGGTTGGGGTTTCGCTGCACTAAGTTATATGCATTGTTATGTGTATTTTTATGAAGCCAACCATTTGACTGATTCATTACTTTATAGTCAGCTCTGTCAGTAAGCTAACAGCCTAGGGAAACAGCCAATAGAAAGTATTCTTACACCAGATGTGGAAGCATTTTGTGCCATTAGCCTTGGCACTGACTTGCAAATCAGTCTCAATACCACTACTATCCCACCAGCAAAGAGAGAGAATTGTATCCATTCAGCCTGGCCTCAAAACAATGGACATTTAACAGCCCTCCATTGCACATCTTCTGAAGAATTCAGCTGCCTATTGGAGCTCCATGTATCTTTATTTATTCATTCTAGCATTTCAAAAGTTGTTTTGATAATGATGCATGTAGGCAACTATATTGGTCCATTATGCAAGATCCTGTGCTTGCAGAAAAAGGTAATGAGTAAAATGTTGCAAGATCATGACCGTATTCCTTAAAGGAATTGTTCAGTATAAAAATACTGGGTAAGTAGATAGGCAATGCAAAATAAAAAATGTTTTTAGTATATTTAGTTAGCCAAAAATTTTATTTATAAAGGCTGGAGTGACTGGATATCTAATATAATAGCCAGAACACTACTTCCTGCTTTTAAGCTCTCTTGGTTTCCACCAGGCAGTAACCAATCAGTGACTTGAGGGAGGGTCACCTGGGCCATAACTGTTGCCTTTGAATCTGAGCTGAATGCTGAGGATCAATTGCAAACTCACTGAGCAGTTATGTCCCATGTGGTCACCCTTCAGGTCGCTGACTAACTCAAAGTTAAAGATCTGAAAAGCAGGAAGTTGGATTCTGGCTATTATATTACACATCCAGTCACTCCAGCCTGCATAGTTTGCATTTTTTGCTGACTAGCTTTATTGGAAACATTTTTCATTTTGCACAACCTATCTATCCAGTTTTTATTTTTCCACTGAACTGTTCCTTTAAGGCGGTGATCCCTAACCAGTAGATGGTGAGCAACATGTTGCTCTCCAAACCCTTGGTTATTGCTCCCAGTGGCCTCAATCCTCAAAGCAGGTGTTTATATTTGAATTCCAGGCTTAGGGGCAAGTTGTTTGTATACAAACCAGGTGTACTGACAAACGGGACTCAATGTAGGCTGCCAATTCTGCTGTCTTCCTCCCTCGGAGTGATACATTACTGGAAGACAAAATGCCACAAATTTGTATGTATAGCATTACACTTAGCCTTGATTAATCAGCCATTGTCTAACTTGCAAGTTGCTCCTTTTCACCCCCTACAGTGCTTCTTTTGTGCTCTTATTTAGGCTCATGACAAACAGGCAGATTCGGGGAGATTTAGTCACCTGGCGGTTAATCGCCTCTTCTGCGAGGCAACAATCTCCCTGAACTGCCTGCTCCCTTCCCGCCTAGCGTATTGCCTGCTCACTTCCTAGCGAGGCAACTTAGGGCGATTCCGGTAATCGAAACGCCGCTGGCGTATTCTTCATTCAAGCAGGCGGCAGGAAGGGAGCAGGCAGTTCAGGGAGATTGTTGCCTCGCAGAAGAGGTGATTAATCCCCAAGCAACTACATCTCCCCATCTGCTAGCTGAACGGGATCTAAATTGAACTTTCAATACTATGGTAAACTCCCTGGGTTTTTACATTTTTATGTTTGAGAGACGATCATTCTGCACCAACCCATGTATTCCCCTGTATCTTACACTAATGTTTCCACTCAGACTGAAAACATGCTACAGATCTAAAAATACCTTATAAAAGGCTAAAGACACCACCTCTTTTGCTGGCATGTTGATTGTTTTTTGATTGATTGTACTAATGTGCATTCATATTTACATTTGTTGACCAAACAGGAAAGGTTGGGAGGCCCTATTAAAGAAGTTATCCCTTTCGCTGCCAGTCTTTGTTTTTGTCCTAAATGCGAACATCTACTGCCAAGCAGTTTTTAGACATTTTGTACTCTTTCACTTTAAGGGCCTTTCCTGGGGTGGTCTTTTAGTTTTCCCAGGAAACAATATAATGTTTTTTTTCAGGACAACCTGAACTTTCAGAATATGCAAGAATTTTGGTTTAATTATACTAATGTAAAAAATATAGGCTGTGTCTAATAAAATGAAAAAAATCATGTTTCACAAAGAACAATCACATATAACAGAAACATAAATTATTTTAGTCTGTCTCCTGATCGCAGCAGTACCATATATAATTGCACTACCAAATTTACAAAGCACCGCTCCCCAAATGGCATACTTCTGATTTCAAGGCAAACATTCCCCTAACAGTAGTAACCAGAGCAGATTCTGGTGAATCAAAAATGAGTATCTATATCTATGTACTCCAAACTGCCAAGCTGCAATTGTTTCCTAAATTTATAATGTTTTATAGAAATTGGTGAATTTTTTTAAAAAAAATGCTTCCATTCTACAGCATGTTATCTCCCACATCTCCCACACATCATTAGGTATTAATGTAAAACACCCCAAATATGAAAGCCCAGGGTCCACTGAACAGTTTGATGCCCAATATGCATAAGCACATGGTATAAAGGGACCCTAAGGGCTAGGACAGACAGGGAGATTCTGTCGCCTGGCGATTAATTGCAGGCGACAATCTCCCCGAACTGCCTTCTCCCTGTCTGCCGCCTGTTTAAATGAAAAGGCGGCAGACAGGGAGAAGGCAATTCGGGGAGATTGTTGCATGCGATTAATCGCCAGGCGACAGAATCTCCCTGAATCTCTGTCTGTCCCAGCCCTTAAATGTAGACACCCCATTTGAGCTATCGGTTCTGTAATTCCAGATACTGCAAAATCAACACATTTACTTAGTTTGGGAGGGGCAAAGTTAGAAAAGATTACATTCATCCCAGAAAACCATATATTTTCAGAAAGTACACATTCCCACAAATTCAAATTTGGTATGCAAGTCGTTGTACTCCAAAGTACCAAGCCACAAATCATTCCTAACTTGGTGATTTTGGTTAAATTTCCAAAAATCAACTCAAAATTTCCACCCTGTAGCATCGTATTTCCCACATACTTTTAGGTATCAAGAGAAATCACCCCACATATGAAAGCCTATTGTCCTCTGAACAGTTTGATGTGCAATATAGTTATAGGTGTACCCAAGAACATGGTATATAGGGGTCCCAAAAGGAAGACATATGGTCTGTCATGTCAGGTACTGCAAAATAAACATATTTACATCATTTGGGGGGGGGGGGGACTTAGAAAAACGTAAGTTCACCCCAGAAAACCATAATTATCGGAAAGTTACACATTCCCCCAAATCCAAATTGGTTATGCATGTCTTTGTACTCCAAAGTACCAAGCCGCAAACCATTCCTAAATTTGGTTATTTTGGTGACATTTCCAAAAATCAACTTAAAATTGCCGCCCTGCAGCATTGTATTTGCCACATACTTTTAGGTATCGAGAAATCACTGCAAATAGGAAAGCCTGGGGTCCTCTGAAAACTTTAATATCCAATATGTATAGGTGTACCCAAGCATGCTCAGTGGGCCTTGAGCAGCTGTTGAGAAGCTAAGCTTAGGGGTCGTCACTAATTATCAAGAAGAAAATAAGATTTGTCTGCAATATAAACGGATGCTACTGGGCTGATTATTAAATTGTGATTTTAATTGCACTGGTTTAAATGCTGCCATGTAGTAATTATCCATATTGATTACTAATCAGCCTTATACTGTGACATTTATATTCTATGTGTACTGTATATTGTGAGTGGGTCCTTAAGCTCAGTAAGTAACCACAGCATATATAATGTGCAGTGAATCAGCAGAATAGAAGATGGGGAGCTACTGGGGCATATTTGGAGACACATACTTCTTTAGTTTAACTTTCCTTGTCCTTGTGTACGAACGCTTAGCTCTGATTGTTATAATGCATACAAAAGAGAGGGGTGTAAGTGTATTAACAAAAACGGGTTTTTAGTTACAAAGTTAAGATCATAAAGTTGGCAAGTCATCTATGAAAAATAGCCAGAGGTAAATCAGGACCACCACGCTTACATTGAACTTCTGTATCTTACTTAGCCTTGGAGTGCTCCCACCACTAAACCCTTTTTGCATTGTTGACTAATTATGATTAAGACCCAGATTCAAAATTAGAGAATAATAATGCACAAGACCTTGGTTTAGAACGAATCATTGCAACAGAGCCTTAGCAGATTCATTAAATATTTGATCCAAAAAGATTTCTTATCTAAAAATACAATAATTTAATTCTCATTTCCTCCATTTTTTTCCCCTAGGATAAAGATAAAGTTTCCTTGAATAAGACTCCAAAATTGGACCGAACTGATGGAGGGAAAGAGGTAAAAGAAAAAAACACAAAAAGAAAATTGCCCTTTTCAGTTGGAACAAATGGAGATCAGAAAGATTCCGATACAGGTAAAGGCAATTAAGTTGTATTGCAGTATAAAGTAACATTTAAATATAATGTAATTAAAACCAATATCTTCTTGTTGCTGCACACTATGTTGTGCACTTATAGTTAAAATAGTCATGTGTAGGTTTTAATACAGAGGAAAAAAATAAAGATACTTCTACAAGTGAAAAATGTTGTGTTAAGAAACACCATTGAACCAAGAAAGCATTTTACAATTTGTGTACCTTAGGGGCTGTGGGATATATCTTTTTTTTTTTTTTTTTAATCAGAATTTGTAGAATATATTTGTGTGTAAATAAACATAAAAGGGGCTTGCTCCCATTGTGTAAAATTGCATCAGCACCTTTATTAAAATAAATATATATTGCACTTACAATTTAACATAGAATGAGCTTTCATCAAAAAATTCTGTTAAATCTGTTTCCAGCCCGTGTTGTTGTGTCTGACATTCTCAAGGATGGCGGAGTACTGTTTGTGTGTCAATCATATTTAGCTCACACACGTCTATTGCTACTTTTTAGGTTTTCTTAGTGGGTAGCACGTCTGCCATGCAGCAATGAAGACCTTTGTTCATTTTGGGCACATGTGCCGGGAGTTTGTATGTTCTCCCTATGTCTGCGTGGATTTCCTCTGGCTTATCTGGTTTCCTCCCACACTCTAAAACCATAGACTCCATATTGGCACTACTGTGATTGTAGGCATGGGACATATAATGATGTGAAGGGCTGGTTAAAATTTTCAGCAGTATATTGATAACTGATAATTACAAAAACAGAGAAGTACATAGCAACTCACCTTCCACTCATGTCATGTCAATAGGTGCCAACAACAAACATATTTAAAATTACTTCCAGGGGACTAATCAAAAATGTGCATAGGTTTGTCAACATATGTAGCAAGTAGAGGCCTCACAATGTACAATGTGATATATATATATATATATATATATATATATATATATATGTATATGTGTGTATATATATATATATATATATATATATTGTCATGGAAGTAATTTCAGCTACTCCCAAAACAGCTGGCTAAAGCCACTGAAAACATTTACTCTAGAAAATAATTTTTTTAGAGTATTATCCTTCTACATCTGGGTTCTATTCCAAATTAGCATAAATTTTTCATATTCAAAATTAGCCATAAATCATTCATACATCTAATGGTTTTTTATTTGTTAAAGGAACAGTAACACCAAAAAATTTAATTGTTTTTAAGTAAAGAAAATATCATGTAGTGTTACCCTGCACTGTTAAAACTGATCTGTTTGCTTCAGAAACACTACTATAGTTCATATAAACAAGTAGCAATGGCGGAAATTGAAAAATGGCTACAATGCACAGGATAAGTAATGGATAACCGATAACATTATGTTCTACAGAGCTTATCTGCTGTGTAACTTGAGCCTTTTCTCCTTTGAATGGCTGCCCCCATGGCTACACAGCAACTTATTTATACAAACAGTAGTGCTACTGAAACAAACGCCGCAGTTTTGCCAGTGCAGGGCAACACTGCATTATATTTTTATTACTTTAAAACAATTTATTTTTTTATTTTACTGGTCCTTTAAATGAGTTTTGTGTAACTGCTACATCTGTCACTAAATTGAAATAAGTCTTATCATAATTTCATCTCAGATGAATGGCAGTTTTTTCACATGCCCAATTGACTGAACTTACATCAAGGTCTCCCTACAAGTTTCCCCACATTTACATTAACATAAACTTTTTAGCCACAGGAATGGGAGGGGGTGAAACCACACTCTCCTCCATTACCCATAGTGTACAATGAAATCACGAAATGAATCACAATATAAGTCCATATCACTGTTATGACTTTTGTGGCATTCCACAGCCCAATTGAGAGGGCAGTCATATCCCAAAATTAGGGCTAGTCCAGACGAGAAGATTTGGGGAGATTCGTTGCCTGGCGACTAATCGCCCTGAACCGCTTCCAGCTACTTCAATGAAAAATCACCTGAGCCTATTCACACGCGGCGCTGTTTATTCCGAAGTCGCTCAAAGTTGCCTCGTTAGGTGATTTTCGGAAAACACATTGCCATGTGTGAATAGGCGCAGGCCATTCTTCATTGAAGCAGCTGGAAGGCAGGGGGAAGAAGTTCTGGGCGATTAGTCGCCAGGCAACTAATCTCCCCGAATCTTCTGGTCTGGACTAGCCCTTATACTGTATCAACATCCACAGTTAACTTAGATAACATTTTTGAATAATTTTTAAAGGATGATAGAGGGTACAGGTATGGGACATGTTATCCGAAACCAGTTATCCAGAAAGTTCCGAATTACGGAAAGGCTGTCTCCCATAAACTCCATTATAATCAAATAATCCTGATTTTAAAAAAGTTTCCTTTTTGTCTGTAATAATAAAACGGTAGCCTGTACTTAATCTCAACTAAAGGTCCCCATAGACGCAAAGATCTTTCTCTGCAGAAAGACCGATCTTAGTGAAATCCAACCAATCTTTAAAATTATCCTGCGGTTAGTGTGATTCGAACGATCGTACATCTTACGATTCTTCGTCCGACATCAGTCTGAAAATTAATCTGCCAGGTTAGAAAATCTTTATCGGTCCCCGTGCAATCTACCTATGTACATATGATTGCAGGGCCAAGCAGGGAGCAACCCTTCAGTTTTGCAGGCAATATCTCCTGAAATGGTCTTTTTTTGTTGACGGACACATCAGACATTTAAAAGATTGTTTTGAGTCAATCATGGTCTCACGATAACCATTGGATCTTTTAAAAATCTGTACATCTATGGCCAGCTTATGATATAATTAATCCTTATTGGTAGCAGAACCAGTCTATTGGGTTTATTTAATGTTTACAGACTTAAGGTATGAAGATCCAAATTATGGAAAAATCTGTTATCCGGACAACCCCAGGTCCCGAGCATTCTGGATAACATGTCTCATACCTGTACAAAGGAATGTATATTTAGAAATGTATAAGATCCTGAAATCTTTTTGTAGTCGGTGAATCCTTAATAATGGACATTTTCTTAATGCGCTTTCTCAAAAATTTCATTCTGGGAATTGAAATGATTAATGTTGTTGTAAGTTGTATACTGTTGCTTGCACAAATGTACAAGGAAAGGTAGTTGGTTACCTTTAAACATGTTGTGTGAAATGGCTTTATCAGTTTAAAGCAGATTGACAATTGCTTTCTAATGGTAATATGTTCATTGTGCCAATTTCTTTGATTAATATTAACATTTCTTAATAAGCCAAAATACATTATATCTAGAATCCATAACCTGTAAAAACCTGTATGCCAGTGAAAAACTGATTATTTAAAGGCATATGGTCACTTAAGCAGGATTCTGTTAAGGGACGTCCATAACTTTGGAATAATGAAAAACATTCCCATAGGCACATTATAAAGCCAGCTTTCCTAAACAAATTTCTCTCCATTTGTCTAGTATATAATTCTATCTTTAGGAGAGCATTTTAATACAATCAGCCTGATGGATTTCCTCAGGCCAGAGGCAGGCTCAATCAGGGCATGAGGTGTCTTTTGGCAGTTCATTGATCTGCTTTCCAGTTTAGCTGCAAGCTTTTAACAGGGTTATGGAAGATAGCTCATTATACAAGTTGATCCAGGGACTAGTCCGATTGCCTTTTTGGAGTCAGGAAGGAATTTTTTCCCCCTCTGAGGCAAATTGGAGAGGCTTAGGATGGGTTTTTTTGCCTTCCTCTGGATCAACTAGCAGTTAGGCAGTTAAAATTAAAAAAAAAAAAAAAAAAGGTTGAACTTGATGTACGCGAGTCTTTTTTCAGCCTAACTTACTTATGTATACCATGTATTCACTAGAAAATATAGTGTAAAATTCAGGAAACCACAAAAATTGCATTATACATTTTAGGTTGGTGCTCCACAGAAAAACATTTATTTATGTAACATTTACAGACATATCAGGATATGTAAAATTGGGGTTTCGCTGTAGTTTTATTTTATGGCATAATCTTTTTAGGTAATTTGTTTACACTGGATTGTAACTTTTTTTGTATGCAAGTCTGTGTTGTTCGTAGAGAAAAAGTGTCTTTAGTGGACTTGCACTGATTAGCAATTCCATTCTGGTTGCAGATTCCCAAGCTGAGTATTTGCACAATATGATCAAGAAGTTGGCTCAGGAAGCATTAACTTTATGTATACTTTCAAAGTTGGCCGCAGGGGGTCACCATCTTGTAACTGTTAAACCATCTTTTCAGGACCAAGACCATGCACATGCTCAGTGCTGGTCTGGTCTTTTGCTTAGGGGTCGTCATAAATTCTCAAACAATTTCTGCAATAAAAGCCAATACAGCAAGACTGATTAATATTCACTATATGCAGACTGCACTGGGTCTGCGGATACAAATCACAACATGGTCGCTGGATGCTCTACAGGGAAACAAAGCTGCTCGAGCTCTGGGAATTAAGGTGGGGGCTCCCCCCTCCCATTTGAAGTGTGATCATTTTCCTTCAAAACAAAGGGGAAATTTCACTGCATACAGTCAGGTTTCTAATAAAAATGGTATACATTTTTAATGAAAGTTATTGCAGATAGATTTCTTGTTCATTAAAGAAAGTAAAAATGGGATTTAATTTTTTTCCCTTTACATCCCAATCTCATATAGCAGCCATATAAACAAAATAGCATCTCCTCTCTAATAATCTCAAATTGCCCTTGGTACAGGATTAATGCCTATGTTTGTTATAAATCAGCTGTGTGTCTGCTTAGGAGTCAAAAGCCTGAACCTGATGAACGTGGGACTTTATCATACTTACCCACTGTATACCTATTAGTAGACAACAGGTAATTCATTTGTGCTGCTGCCCTAAAGCTAGAGCCACAAAGAGCCATAGCTCCCCTTTAGAAATGAAACTTAACATTGAAATATTAGAAGAATGGTCACAAATTGTGAAAAAACTAAAGTAATTTAACCAGAAATACTTTTTCCAATCTGAAACCAACTGAACTGAGGGTGTTTGCAGGTGAACAACCCTTTAAAGAACAAGTAAACGATTTTTTTTTCTATCTCTAAATTTGCTCTAAACAGCCCCT
>CM044438.1:54290610-54301310 GCA_024363595.1 Xenopus borealis | reverse complement strand
GGCAACACTACATTATATTGTCATTACTTTAAAACACTTATTTTTTGATGTTACTGTTCCATTAAAACTAGCTGCTCTTCAGCAGATGGCATATAATACGTTACTTCATCTGAGACTGAACAGTCTTAAAGGAACAGTTCAGTGTAAAAATAAAAACTGGTTAAATAGGCTGTGCAAAATAAAATATGTTTCTAATATAGTCAGTTAGCCAAAAATGTAATGTATAAAGGCTGGAGTGACTGGATGTCTAACAGAATAGAACAGAACACTATTTTCTGCTTTGCCGTTCTCTTGGTTTCCACTGATTGGTTACCAGGCAGTAACCAATCAGTGGCTTGAGGGAGGGCCACATGGGCCATAACTGTTTGCATATGAATCTGAGCTGAATGCTGAGTATCAATTGCAAACTCACTGAATAATTATGTCCCATGTGGCCCCCCTTCAAGTCACTGATTAACTCAGAGTTAGAGAGCAGAAAAGCAGGAAGTTGTGTTCTGTTCGGTTAGTCATCCGCTCACTCTAGCCTCTATAGATTACATTTTTGGCTAACTGACTATGTTAGAAACATATTTTATTTTTCACAATCTATTTACACAGTTTTTATTTTTGCACAGAACTATTCTTTTAAGGGCACAGTTCAGCACAAAAATAACTTCCTGTACAAAACATTTTTCTAATATAGTTAAGCAAATATATAATCTATAAATGTTGGTATCAGAGGATGTCTAACAGAACAGAGCACAACTTGCTTTTCTAACTCATTGGTACACAAAACAGTGTCAATGCTGTGTAAAATAAATGGTGAATTTATCAAGATGTGTGCAATTTTACACCGTTTACATCGATTCAGGAGGAAGTCCCTCTAAGAACAAAAGTGTAAAACTTTAATGCAGTTTTTTACACTGAGAAGCCTGACAATGTGTTGTGTATTATCTTGCTGTTTTTTAACACTGCATAAAATATGTGCCCCTTAAAGGAAAACTATACCCCAAAATGGATACTTGAGCAATAGTTTATAGAAAATTAAGTGGCATATTAAAGAATCTTACCAAACTGGAATATTTAAATATTGCCCTTTTACATCTCTTGCCTTGAACAACAATTTCATGATGGTCTGTGTGTTGCCTCAGAGATCACCTGACCAGAACAATTTCAACTCTAACTGTAATAAGAAGAATTCTGGAAGCAAAAGACAGAACTCTGTCTGTTAATTGGCTCATGTGACCTCACAAGTATAGTTTGCCTGGTTTGTTTCTGTGCATCGTTGAAACATACGATCCCAGGAGGCTGTCCTAATTTTTTAAAATGGCAATTTTCTATTTATGATTACCCAATGGCACATGCTACTAAAAAAGTATATTATTATGAAAATGGTTTATTTACATGAAGCAGTGTTTTACACATGAGCTGTTTTATGCAATATCTTCTTATAGAGACCTACCTTGTTTGAGGGGTATAGTTTTCCATTAATCAGTCAGCGACATTATGGGGGGCCAAATGGGACATAACTGTTCGGTTAGTTTGCAATTGATGCTTAGCATGCAGCTCAGATTGAAAAGCAGCAGTTATGATGCATGTGCCCCCCCCCCCCTTAAGTCACTGATGGTATGGGATCTGTTATTCCGGAAACCCATTATCCAGAATTACCGAAAGGCCATCTCCAATAGACTCCATTGTAATCAAATAATCCAAAATTTTAAGTTGTTTCCCTTTTCTCTGTAATAATAAAACAGTAGTTTGTACTTGATCCCAACTAAGATCTAATTAATCCTTATTGGAAACAAAACCTGCCTATTGGGTTTATTTAATGTTTACATTATTTTCTAGTAGTCTTAAGGTATGAAGATCCAAATTACATAAAGACGTGTTATCTGGAAAGCCCAGGTCCTGATGATTCTGAATAATAGGTCCCATACCTGTAATATAAATGGTTGATGGAGAAAACATTTGTACCGCCACTGCTTTCTAATTACCCAAAGTTGCCTCATGGGACAGCTTCAGGATGCATCTTGTATGTTTTCCCACGTGCAACATATGTTATAGCTGGTGGTAACACCCAACGACAAAATGCCCCTTGCTCTAGGGCTCAAATTATTGCAAAACTAAGGCATCAAGCAACATTGTTACAGTCTGGTGTTAAGAATACAGTGATTAATGAAGGGCACTCCCTTTACACAAATTTAACAAAGGGAGTCGAGTATTTTACCCAAATAGAGACTAAAAACAATGGAAAAGACAAAAAGTTACTCTGCACACCACATCATTAATACAGAGGCTTATGGTATGAAAATAAGTGTTTAATAAAGCATATGATTACAACAATGTATAATTGTAAAGTCATTAAAACATATAATTTAATACCAAATACAGTGTCCCAAAATACTGAAAGGACTTGCAAAGCAGATAAGTTACTGTGTGGGAGAATACCCCAATGTTTCAGACACCAAGGGAATTCTAATGTCTATAGCAGTACCTTAATTAACCATGGAGAGCACAGGGTCTGTGCATAACAAGTGATGAAGTAATTGTGATGGGCAGTACTATTGCCATACCAAAAGAGGCCTCCCTGTCTCTCAGTTATACTGTACGAGCCAGTTCTTCATTTCTTATATCCCATGCACCACCTACTGGACGTTTATTCTATCGGGCACCCTGTTTCTTGTATCAAAACAATGCAACCACCGCTTAATGCCCTGTGCTCCAGGGTTCTAATTAGTGCAAAACTAAAGCATCACGTCACATTCTGGTCTGGTGTCTTAAGAATGTGATCGCATATGGCAGTCCTTAAACCCACAATATTGTCAGAGCTTTATAATGCCCCTAAGACTGTGATGAACAGATTGTTTAAGCACCCTTTACACTTTTAAGTTATGTGAAATTGCTAATTTCACATTTGTATCTTGTTCCTGCTTTCTGACTGTTGTATTTCACAGTAGCGGGCATCCTTGTTTTAAGTCACCGTAAACATCACTTTTTCATTATCTTTAAGGAGAGATTTGAGAAATACTGATGTTGTTTGGCTACTTGGGGTATATTATAAAGTTCAGTACAATGAAGCCTGAAAACCTAATCTGTCTTTTATTTTGTAGTTGACACAACACCAAAGCATCCTTCTCAATCTACAGTTGGTCAGAAGGGGACTCCTAACTCTGCCTCCAAAACCAAAGACAAAGTAAACAAGAGGAATGAGCGGGGAGAAACTCGTCTTCATCGGGCTGCAATCAGGGGAGAAGCTAGACGAATTAAAGAGTTGATTAATGAAGGTGCCGATGTCAATGTAAAAGACTTTGCAGGTGATTATATGAATTAGGAGCTCAAGGGTGAAACCTATGTTCAGCTTAATGCACAGTTGTTTTGGAAAGGAAGGAAATAGGCTCGAAGGGAAAGTCTACTTTCTATGTTTATAAACAAAGCAGTTGTAAGTGAGATGGCACATTGTACATTTTTTAACTGTTCTAAATCAGTTACACAATTCAAACTGACTTCTATACAATGGTGTTTTTGATTTTTTTTTCTGAGGAATTTTTGTCACATTAACTTGATTCTGTGTAGGACGATGCATCTTAATGAAGTAGCCATCATCAGAACATCTAGAGGCTTTTGGGTGCCCAAAACGATCTATACTACCTCTCCCTGACTATTGCAAAATCAATGAAACCGAAATCCACACAACAAATTTTTCTTAGCCTAGAAAAGTTTGTGCTGAGGCTTTTAGGTAATTCATGTACGTCAGCAGGAAGATGCCCTCAGCGGTTTCTAACCTTTGTCGCTTCAAATTAGCCACATGCTTATTACTAAGAGGTACATTTATCAAGGGTTGAATTTCAAATTCATGTGAGTTTTTCAAAACCCCCATAATTTCCCATGTACTCGAAATTTGACAAGTTGAAATTTATTATAAAAATCTAATTTTTTAAACTCTGGTGCATAGGATGGACCTGAAAACTTGAAAATAAAAAATTAAATAAAAAAAAATAAAAGTCGAATTGAATTCAATGTAAAACTCAATTGGAGTTTTTTTCTTTGAAAAAAAACAAAAAAACATGAATGTCAGAGTGGCTGCAAACAACCTCACATTGATTCCTGGACATCTCCCATTGATTCGGCAGGTTTTAGGTGGCTAATAATTCAGGTCAGAGTATGATAAATCTCGAAAATCGAACTTACATTTTTTTTTTTTTAAACTCAAATCTAATTTGAATAACTGTCTAATTTGACAGTGTTGACCATAAAAAAATCGAATTTCAAACTCAAATTTTCAATTCTAACCCTGATAAATCTGCTCCATAGTGTCTGTCACAGCAAGTTCTGCTACTTAAAGGAACACTTAATACCAAGCAATAAAATAATTTTTTAAGGAATGACAATATAATGCAGTGTTGCCCTGCACTGGTAAACCTGGTGTTTGCTTCATAAACTCTCCTATAATTTATATAAACAAGCTGCTGTGTAGCCATGGGGGCAGCCATTCAAGCACAGATAGTTACACAGTAGATAACTTCTGCAGAATCCTATTGTGTACTACAGAACATATCCGTTATCTGTTGTCTTGCCTGTCTTTTTTTGCCTTTGAATGGCTGCCCCTATGTCTACAAAGCAGCTTGTTCCTATAAACTATTGTAGAGTTTCTGACACAAACACACCAGTTATACCAGTGCAGTGCAGCACTACATTATATTTTCATTACTTTAAGGCTAGTGACAGATGAGCAGATTCAGGGAGATTTAGTTGCCAGGCAACTAATCGCCTCTTCAGCCCCGCACTGCCTTCCGTGTGCCTGAATGAGGAATCTCCTGCATTAAAGGAATTGTTCAGTATAAAAATAAAAACTGGGTAAATAGGCAGTGAAAAATAAGGCTGGAGTTGCTGGATGTATAATATAATAGTCAGAATGCAACTTCCTGCTTTTTCAGCTCTCTTGGACTGGTTACCCGGGTGACCAGGCAGTAACCAATCAGTGACTTGAGGGATGGCCACAAGGACCATAATCTATTTATGCAGTTTTCATTTTTACACTGAACTATTCCTTTAATGCACTCGCAGCGCTTCGATTTCAGAGTTGCCCCAAGTTGCCTCATGAGGAAACTTCGGGTGCCACTAGCCTAAAAGACTTTCATTTTTTGATTTTGATTGATATAAAATGAAGTAGAGTGCAGTCAATGAACGTAAATCTGGTTGGCTAACTTGGTGGGAAAGGATAGTCATTTTGGGGGGGCTGTGGTGAAGACTTCAGAATAAAGGGTTGACTGCTGTTGCCCTTCAGCAAGAACAGTATTCAGAACACCCCTTTTTGTCTGATATAGATCCTCCTATTACTATTGCTAAACGTAAAGCACCCCATCCGTTGCACGTACAGCAGTGACCAGCAGTCCTCATGCTCGGGAGAATTTTGGTGCCCGAGAGTATTAGATGCTGTATATGCAACTTTATGTAACATACAGCCATAGGCCTTGGGCTCTGAATTACAGAATGTCCATCTCCCATAGACTTATATTTAATATTTACATGATTTTATAGTTCCAAATTACGGAACTATTCAATATCCAGAAAGCTCCAGGTCGCAGGCAGTCTGGATAACAGTTCCCAAACCCTTAGAAAACCCTTCAAAAATAGCAAATGAAAATTTCTGGTATGCTATTTGAAAAAAATGAAGTAAAAAAAGTGTTTAGAGGTTGAACAACTCCTCTCATCAAAACTATCTTTGCTAAAGTCTAGTGAGAGGGAAAGTATTTGGTGACCCAGTTGTTGCTACCCTTTTCCTGTCAGGCATGTCTAACATTGTCAGCACTTTAGCCCTTCTGTGTGGTTATCATTATTTCTGGTGCAGTTAACAATACCCATTTGGTAGTTAAATGTAACCTAAACACACAATAATATAATAAAAGGTAATATTGTTTTACTTTCCCCAAATTTGTTTACACCAATTTCTTTTTGAGTCATCTGTCTATATTGTCCCTCTTCCACCCCCACCCCCCAGGATGGACTGCATTGCATGAGGCTTGTAATCGTGGCTACTATGATGTTGCAAAACAACTTCTTGCAGCAGGCGCAGAAGTAAACACCAAGGGTTTGGATGATGATACACCATTGCATGATGCATCAAACAATGGCCACTTCAAGGCAAGTGTTTTATAAAATGCTGTGGAGTTATAGCATAGATCCTTTGACACCAACTCCTTGGTTTATGGTACCTTTCATGTAAAGGGCAGTGTGGTATGGCATGGTTGAGCACTCATCAACTCTGTTTAAACACACTCCTCACTCAACCTCCTTTTGCTCCTAGTATTTTATGTCTACTTTCTATAATCTCGTTTTTCCATTATTACTCTGTTTTCCCCATAAAGAAATTAGGAATGAAAATAGTTAAAATGCTTATAAACAAGAGGGCCCGCTGACACCTGGGCCCATGGGGAGTTTTCCCGGTATCCCAGTTGGCCAGTCCAACACTACGTTAAAATTATACTCCCCAAACTACATGTTGTAGTGATTGAATTGCCCCTTGTGGCTTTGCTAGGGCTTCACTCTGTGATTATCTGACCATTGGTTAACCTTTGATAAATATTGCTGCCTCCAGCTGTGTACTGTTCAGCTTTGGCTCCACATTAGCAAGAGACTCGCTATAGCTTGGGGCTGCTTGGTGGCACATATTGCATTATTGTGCCCACTGTGTGAGCAAAATGTTTGCTATTTTTCCATTTTTATCCATATAGATGTTATCAGATCTTATAGGTCATTCACATCAATTGTCCTTTGACTTCACCCTATTTATCTTCCAGGTCGTCAAATTGCTACTGCGCTATGGAGGAAATCCACATCAAAGTAACAGGAAGGGAGAAACCCCTTTAAAAGTTGCAAACTCTCCAACAATGGTGAACCTTCTTTTAGGAAAGGGTTCTTACACCTCAAGCGAAGAAAGTTCAACAGGTAATTTCTAATACCAGTACAGGTATGGAATATGTTATCCAGATAGTTCTGACTTGGACTACCATAGACTTCATACTATCCAAATTTTTTTAAATTAATTTATTTCTCTGTAATAATAAAACAGTACATTGTACTTGATGCAAACTAACACATAATTAATCCTTATTGGATGCAAAACAGGTTAATTGGAACTAAAACCAGCTTATTGAGTTTGATTTTGACATGATTTTCTAGTAGACTTCAGGGATGAAGATTCAAATTATGGACAGATCCGTTATCCAGAAAACCTCCAGGTCCCAAACATTCAGCATAACAGGATGTAGACTAATATCCATAGTCTACATCCTGTTGCTTGAAATAGGACTTAGAAGTTGTGAATGGGTTAAAACATCATTGTCCAATGTAGTGTTATTGTTTGTCTACTAATTTGTGATAGTTTTGTGAATTTTCTTTTTTATGTCAACAATCCGAGTGGTATTTAGGTTTGTACACCTGAATAGTGTGTTATCATAGAATAATAATAATGTAATAGAACCTGGTAGTGCAATTTATTCAATGTCAGATAATAGGTTTCTTAACAGCAATCTGGGGGAAATTTGTGACAGAGCCTTTGATCTTCTCATTACATCTTGTTTTATTTAATGCAAACTTTTTTTTTTTTTTCTCGGTTACATGTACCTCTGCATAAAAGTTTTTTTTTAAATTTTAGGCACAACATTTATTTTGTTCAATATTTGGTCAGCTTTCTTAAGCAAACTTATACCTGCAAACATCATTGGAACAGTTACTGTCCTGCAGATTGGGGGACGTTGTAAACCTTGTTGAGTTATGCTTTGACTATAATAGTTTTGATCAAAAATACTTGCTGTATTCAAACTAATCACAGGGATGGAATCTGTTATCCAGAAACCAGTTATGCAGAATCTCCCTTAGACTCCATTATAATCAAATAATCCAACTTTTTAAAAATGATTTCCTTTTTTCTGTAATAATAAAAAAGTACCTTGATCTTGATCCAAACTAAGATTTAATTATTCCTTATTGGAAGCAAAACCAGTCTATTGAGTTTAATTAATGTTGTAGTAGGTTTAAGGTAAAGTTCAAAATTACGGAAATATGTTATTCGGAAATACCCAGGTCCTGAGCATTTTGAATAACAGGTCCCATACCAGATGGGAAAACCCACACAAAGCAGATACATGGGTGGGTTAAAGTGGGCAACCCCTGTAAGAAGAAAGCTGGCCAATTACAGCCTGGTTCAGCAAGAGCAGTTGCCAACCACATTTTTTTTTCAGCAAGTTCTCCTGACTTCAATCACAGGCGGGCGTGATCTCCAGCCGAGTTCCACTTCTCCCCCTTGTTTTCCACTTGTCCCCCTTGTTTTCCGCTTGTCCTCCTTGTTTTCCACTTCTCCCCCTTGTTTTCTACTTGTCCTCCTTGTTTTCCACTTGTCCCCCTTGTTTTCCACTTGTTTGAGTAACAAAAAACTTCACCATTCTCCAAAATTAAGTTGGCACTCAAAAGTTTAGGGAAAAAAACAAGTACACATTTTGTGCAGTATATCTATATTTCAGTGCACCTCAATGCAAATTCGGGGAAATAAAAATTTTAGACCACTAACACATAGCTTTCCTTAAGCCAAAAATACTTCTATTTAGGGATAGTGTGATTTTAGCCACCGTGGATCAGAATATATTATCACACACCCTTTTGTAAGTGATAATAGGTGGTTACTCCCTACCTATAGTATAATACTGTAATGTTGTTTTTTTTTAAAAAGCTATAAAAAGCATTTTATATAAAGTTGCGCACACACACAGAAATATATTATCACATAGAAATAGATTATATATATATATATATATATATATATATATATATATATATATATATATGTTGTGTAAAGTATCCATCCAAGTTTTTAATCCCCTCCTCATGCTACTGTCCATTGGATAACATGCTGGTATCTTTCACCAGCAGACTGCAGGTCTGAATGACATCTCAGCCTGATGTGTTTTGTTTGACAACATCCTTGGAGGCATAAACTAATACTGCAGGTGTCTCAACGTTTTGTAACATTTTTCCGTTACCATAGGTATATGTGAACATGTGACTTAATGTTACCCTTTGGCAAATGCTCAATGACTCATTTGTTACCACAGGGACTCGTCAATGTCCACCAAACTACTTCCATTTTGCAAATAGATATGTTGTCATGGCAACTCTGCACATAATGTATTCAGTCTATTAATATTTGCCATCTAGGTTATAATTGAATAACCTCTGGAAAGCAAGCGACTTTCCTTGATATTAAAGGAACAGTAATGCCATAAAAAAGTCTTTTTAAGTAATGAAAATAAAATGTACTGTTTTACCTGCACTGGTAAAACTTCTATGTTTGTTTCAGAAACACATTTATAATGTATATAAAGAAGCTGCTGTGTAGGCATGGGGGCAGCCATTCAAGGCTGAAAAAGGAAAAAAGGCACAGGATAAACAGCAGATAACAGATGAGCTCTGTGGTACACAATGGGATTCTTCAGAACTTGTCTGTTCTCTACTGTGTATGCTGCACTTGAATGGCTCCCCCCATGGCTGCACAGCAGCTTGTTTATATAAATTATAGCTGTGCTTGTGATGCAAACATACCAGTATTAACAGTGGACTGTCAAATAGACAATAGTAAGTGGACACTCGCATTAATAAATATATAGATATTATAAATAATATGGATGAGGTTGGAGAGGAGGAGTTTCAATTCAGAATAACTGATCAGCCATTTGAGGCCCAGAGCTTTAAGGATCCAGACAGAAAAAGAACCATGTTAGTGGCAATAAAGGTGATTCTTTGTTGTGAATGCTGAAAGTGGTTGGAAAGTTTACTGACTTTGCATATACCAGTAAAGTGTGCTCTTTAACAAAGGGTATAAAAAGAGAAAATATTACTTTATTTTTGCTGCATTATATTTGTAGTTAAGCATTTTTGTTTTTACGTTTGCAGAAAGCTCTGAAGAAGAGGATGCACCTTCATTTGAACCTTCAAGTTCAATTGATGGCAATAATACAGACTCTGAATTTGAAAAGGGTTCCAAGCATAAAAGCAAGCATCCAGAGCCTCCCAAAGCCACCACATCTGTAAAAGATGAATATGAATTTGATGAGGATGATGAAGAAGACCGTGTCCCTCCCGTTGATGACAAGCACTTGCTAAAAAAGGACTTCAAAAAAGAGACAAAATCAGACAGTTCTATTTCTATACCTAAAATGGAAGTAAAAACCTATTCTAAAAACACATCTGCACCAAAGAAAGCTGCACGACGCATTCTGTCAGACAGTTCAGATGAGGAAGGCAATCCTGTTTCTGTAGGAGCCAATGAAAAGCTTTGTCTTTCTGCTCCCACAGGCCTACCGAGCAATAAAACCAGGGAGCAAACGCTTGCGAAGCTTAAAGACAAAAGCAAAGTTAAAAAGAAAAGGAAGAAAGATATCAAAAACAAGGAAGTTAGATTTGGAAAGAAAAATGCAATTTTTTGTTCCTCTGAATCAGAAAGTGAAAATTTAGACAGTGATGTAGAAAATGATAGACTTTCTCTAGAAAGCTCAAACTGTTTAAAGGATACTACTATAGTGCTAAAAGAAGCTTCTTTATTTAATTCATTGTCAGCATCTTCTGCTTCTTCTCAAGGTAGTTTAACTTCTCAGAAGCACAATTCTACTATCACAGACCAGCAGTCTAAACACTGGAGGACAGACAATTGGAAAACAATATCATCTCCT
>CM044438.1:54272450-54282726 GCA_024363595.1 Xenopus borealis | reverse complement strand
TTGCACAGCCTATCTGTTTACCCAGTTTTTACTTTTATACTGAACAATTCCTTTAAAAGGCTGTGGCAGGGCAATTAAAGCTAACTAATTACTCGGTCATCACTACTCACTTTTTAAATGGCAGCCATTTGGACTTGTTGATGCCCTGGTTGATCAGTTAAATTTTATAAATAACATTAAAATTAAACTCATATCAGTGGTGTTCTCAATTATTTCATTGCAAAAAATATACAGAAATACAGTTAAAAATATTAAGTGTTCTGCTAAGAGATACAGGATGAACAAGCTTCCTATCCAATAGAGTTATAAATTATAAATGGGTGTGTAATATGCAGAAGGTGTAATAAGTGATATTATGCACACAGGTTGGGATATTGCCACTTATGTTGCACAACTGGCCAAGATACTGTGCCAGAGCTCAAAAGGTAGGATCTGAGATGAGCTTTGAAGAGATTGGGAGACAGGGATTGAATTCCAGGACAGCAAGAATGGGTTAGGCCCAGAGATGGTGGCTGATGTGCCAGTGTGAAAATATAGTGAATAGGAAGAACATAGGAGAGACGACCAGGAACACAGTCGGGGGTGGGGGGGGCATAGAATTTGTATCAGTGGTAAAAGAATCAAGATACAGGAGTATTTCAGAAAATTAGGACTTTTGTCTGATGTTTAGTTGAAGTTGAATGATCTGAAATTATCCATCCTATATCCTGTGTGAACAATCACCTTGTGTAAGAAAAAAAAAAGGACACACACACGCACGCACGCGCGCGCGCGTCACCATCTTGGAAAGTGTCTGTGACAATCACATGCTCAGTGGGCATTGAGTAGCTGTTGAGAAGCTAAGCTTAGGGCTCGTCCTTAATTATCTAGCAGAAAATGAGGTTTGTCTGTAATATAAGCAGACGCTACAAGGCTGATTATTAATTATGATGTTATGTGTACTGGTTTATGTGCTGCCATGTAGTAATTATCTGTATTAATTACTAATCCGCCTTATACTGTGATAATTCTATTCTATGTGTACTGTATATTGTGAGTGGGTCCCTAAGCTCAGTAAGTGACAGCAGCACGGAGCATGTGAATCAGTGAATCAGCAGAAAAGAAGATGGGGAGCTACCGGGGCATCTACTGGGGAGACACAGATCTTTACTGCTAAAGGGCTGTGGTTGCCTTGGGCTGGTACAGAAACCCAAAACATAATGTACAACATTTCTAGCTACGTCTTGAGTAGTTGAGCTTTAGTTCTCTTTTAAAGGGAAACTGTCATGGGAAAACATGTTTTGTTTTTGTTTTTTTTAAACACATCAGTTAATAGTGCTGCTCCAGTAGACTTCTGCACTGAAATCCATTTCTCAAAAGAGCAAACAGATTTTCTTATATTCAGTTTTGAAATCTGACATGGGGCTAGACATATTGTCAATTTCCCAGCTGCCCCGGGCATGTGACTTGTGCCAGCACCTTAGGAGGGAACTGCTTTCTGGCAGGCTGTTGTTTTTCCTTCTCAATGTAACTGAATAGTACGCAGTGGGACATGGGTTTTACTATTGAGTGCTGTTCTTAGATCTACCAGGCAGCTGTTATTTTGTGTTAGGGAGCTGTTATCTGGTTACCTTCTCATTGTTCTTTTGTTAGGCTGCTGGGTGTGGGAAAAGGAGGGGGTGATATTACTCCAACTTGCAGTACAGCAGTAAAAAGTGATTGAAGTTTATCAGCGCACAAGTCACATGAATTGTAAATTGGGAAATTGACAATATGTCTAGCCCCATGTCCAATTTCAAAATGAAATATAAAAAAAAATCTGTTTGCACTTTTGAGAAATGGATTTCAATGCAGAATTCTTCTGGAACAGCACTATTAACTGATGCATTTTGAAAAAATTTTTTTTTCCCATGACAGGATCCCTTTAAGCATAGTGCATAGAAAACTGTGATTGTTACTGCTCTTTAATAATTATTCCAGGCCAAAGGGTGCAAAGTATATTAAATACAGTTGGTACAAATATTTTTTAAATTATTATATTTATAAAGAAGCAGCTGCTACTTAGAAGGAGCAATTATTCTTTATGGGTGACATAAGTAATCATATAATGGTGGCTATTGTCCCTCTTGTATGTTAAAGTGACTTTTTCTCCATAAAATTAAAATAAACTGAGTCATTCATCACACGCTAATAATACAAATATGTGCATGCTGCATCCTGTGAACTTTCTACAAAACCAAGGACAGCACTCTCCCTGCACACTTCAGTTTTTCTATGACTGAATGAAAACTCTCTGGCTAAAAGTTGTAACGGATCTTTCATCTGAAGCACTTACCATAAACTGTCACATCAAAGAAAACTACATCACTATTCTCTCATATAATATTTTTTATTTTGTTTTATTATGGATTAAGTTTTATTTAGATTAGATTGAGCATTCTAATACACCTTGGAAACTTGGGGTGTATTATGTGAGACGTCCAAGGATTTCTCTATTTTTAGGGGGTTTTTTTGTATTGCCTTATTTGTAATACTTTGAATATCAATTATAATTGTTGATAAGACAGTTTATTTTGGAGGAAGTGTGTATGTAGTTTATGAATTATCCATTAAAAGCTAGCAACTTTTACTCCGTTAAATCTTACCTATTTCTTTAATGCATAGAGAAAAATAGTAGTGTATATAACTTGTAAATATGCCTATGTTTACTAATATATATTTTTTTGTTTTTAGATTGCACCACCACCGTCATTGATTGAGCCTCTCAAAGATTTGTTTAGGCAACAGGAAGCTGTGAGAGGGAAGCTTCGCTTACAACACAGCATTGAACGGGTGAGTACAAACACATTCCTATGAAAATGCACAGGAATGTGTCTATTATTAATAAAATTGTGGCACAGAAATCCGTATATATAAAAGTCCCCAAACACCACCCCCACCCAGTGGTACCTGCTTTTCATGGAGGGAACAGAAGCCACACTGTTTTTCTGTCACACTTGGCTGGTGCTAATTTCAGATAAAAATCGTATTCTAGCGTTTGGAAGAGTTGAGCTGCCCTACGGAGGGAGGGATTTTAGCACTGCAGGGTCCAGGTCCCCTCCAGGCAGGATCATGGGCACCGTCTTGTCCCGCATCATCTTCTTCCTTGATCTGGCAACACATGTGTAGTAGGAAGCATTTGCTGGTTGGTACTACTGTGCACGTGCCCGAACTTCACAGGGTTTTCCGATTTCCTTTTTTGGAAACTTCGTGAAATTCAAGTGCATGCACAGTAGTACCGACCGGCAAATACTTCCTACTACGCATGCACCACTGTAAACTTGCCTGCAGGGGACCTGGACCTTGGGGTAATTAATAGGTATGGGGCAATAGCCCGGGGGGGAGGGGGGCCTAAGGGGGAAGGGTTTTGCGCCAGGAGAGTTGACTTCCCCTTTTAGAAGACATCACTGCCATGGAAAAATAGGTTAATAAAGTAAATTGTGTTAAAGGATTGCTCGCTTTAGTTAATAGATATTTGTTTTTAGATGTTGGTGTCCCACAAATTGCAAGCTGGTGCAGTTGCTGTTAAAAAAAAAATAAATAAAAAGGCTGTTGGGCAGTAATGACTGATTAAAATCTTAAATTTGCAAGGGGTATAAGAAATACATTTTGCCAAATGTGGAACACAGCTGTAAATGTCGTAAAATTCCAACCAGGTAAATGCACATGTAGACATTTACTACAATGGCGAGATGTAAGTTGATAATTGCATTTTTGTCTTGATCCCACAGGAAAAGCTCATAGTGTCCTGTGAGCAAGAGAACCTACGAGTTCACTGCAGAGCTGCCAGGACAATTGCCAACCAGGCTGTGCCTTTCAGTGCCTGCACGATGCTGCTGGACTCAGAAGTGTACAATATGCCTTTGGAAAATCAGGTCAGTTTCCCCTAAGCACATCCTTGTTTTTCTAGCAACAGATCTGTAATGTTAGCGCCATGGCTGGAAATAGAGGTAAGCAGAAGAGTGAGCTACCTAGGGCACAACTTGATGGTTGCACAATTTTGCGGTGTGCAGGAACAGGCTGGAGGGACAGAATCTTTGCCTTGGACGCCAGTATGTCTTGACCCAGTTCTGTTGAACTTGCTGCCTAAACAATTTTCTTGTGGCTTTTCCAAGAAACTAGCCATTATTTAAAATCTTAGCAATTAATCATTTAAAAAACACCTTGTCTTTGATCTTAGATTGTCTCTGTTTCTTTGCTTTCCTTTGAGAGATTTCCAGAAGTTCACCAATGACAAATTATGGTTTTTACGTTTGATGCGCCCACTTTAGTCTTATTTTAGCAGAGAACAGCAAGTCCAATTTTGACCTTCTCTTTGCTAGTTCCCCATCTAATTTTCTTTAGCCTTTTCATGCTGAATAGATTTTCAGCTTTAGCCAACTTTGCCTCACATCCTCCCATGCATTGGAAACAATTGGTTTGATGTTTCCTAGGTTTTGTTATGGGGATGCGAAACCTTATCTGGAAACCTGTTATCCAGAAAACTTACTTGAATTACAGGAAGACCATCTTCCATGGAGTCAATTTTAAATAAATACAATTTTTTTAAATAATTTTGTTTTTCTCTGCTACAATAAAGCAGTACCTTGTACTTCATCTTAACTAAGCTGCATGGATTCATGTTGGTGGCAAACAATCCTATTTATTAATTTAAAGTTCAAACAATTTGTAGCAGACATAAGGTATGGTGAACCAAATTATGGAAATATCTCATATCCTGATAATAAATCATATACTATGTATTTGTCTTGGCTCTAAGCTTTTGTCACTTAACCCTGTCCCAGGTTAGAAAGTGAGAACTATATGAGCCTATCGGCAATTCTCTGTTAGTTTTAAAATCTACATGTGTGCTTCCCACATACGTACACGTTAAATTGGAACTGGATTTTAATATTACAGGATAACTATACCTTCATATTGAATACAAGGACCAGTAACATCAAAAAATGAAAGTGTTTTAAAGTGATAAAAATATAATGCCAGTGTTGCCCTACACTGATACAACTGCTGTGTTTGCTTCAGAAGCACTACTATTGTTTATATAAATAAGCTGCTGTGTAGCAATGGTGGCAGCCATTTAAAGGAGAAAAGGCTCAGGTTACACCGCAGATCAGCTCTGTAGAACATAACTGTGTTATCTGCTATCCATTATTTATCCTGTGCCATATAGTCTTTTATTCAATTTCCGCCAGTTGTTACACAGCAGCTTGTTTATATGAACTATAGTAGTGTTTTTGAAGCAAACAGATCAGTTTTACCAGTGCAGGGCAACAGTACGTGCTATTTTCATTACTTAAAAAACTTAAGTTTTTTGATGCAACTGTTCATTTTACCAACCTTTTATTTTTCAAAAAAAGTAATTTTTTTTGTATATCTATGTGTTTTGCATATCTATGCCATGTATTTTATAGAGAACTGCAATGTCCTGGCCTATATATCACCTTGTGTAATATGAGCACTTTCTTATTTATCTGCAGGGAGACGAAAATAAGTCTGTCCGAGATCGATTCAATGCTCGTCAGTTCCTTTCCTGGTTGCAAGATGTTGATGACAAGTATGACAGGATGAAGGTGAATATATTCAGCACAGCTCAGGAAGATGCTTTTTTTTGCCAAACATAAGCATATCTAGTTTACAAAGGACACCGTGTTATCCTGTAATGTTGTTTCTCTCCAGTTACTGTCAGAAGAGATGATTTATGTATGAGTGCAGAAGTCCAAGTACAGGGATGAAGTATTTTGGGCGGTTTCTAGGTTACTATACCTTTTAGTGCACTGTAAGGGAAGTTATCGCTACATTAATGTAAAGCAACACAAATTGTAATTCTGTCCTGCAGCTGTACAGTTTTAAACCATACTCAGCATCTTTGAGGATCATTCTTTTGTGGCTTCTTTTCACTGCACATCATGCAGTGTTGCCTGATTTAGCAAACATTTTTGCCTAGACCGCAACCAGCACTGTTGCTACCAACAGTGGCCAGTTGTAATCTCCTCAGATTTGTTTCTGTACTAATGTTGGCAAAATACATTTTCTTGCACCAGTAAAGCATGTGTTGATTCTTGTGTTCAATACAGTTGTTCTAAATGGCAAGTGGCTTTTTAAATTAAAGGGTCATGGGAAAACATTTTTTTTTTTTTTTAAACACATCAGTTAATAGTGCTTCTCCAGTAGACTTCTGCACTGAAATGCATTTCTCAAAAGAGCAAACAGATTTTTTAATATTAATTTTGTCAATTTCCCAGCTGCCCCAGTCATGTGACTTGTGCCAGCACTTTAGGAGGGAACTGCTTTCTGACAGGCTGTTGTTTTTCCTTCTCAATGTAACTGAATAGTACGCAGTGGGACATGGGTTTTTACTATTGAGTGCTGTTCTTAGATCTACCAGGCAGCTGTTATCTTGTGTTAGGGAGCTGTTATCTGGTTACCTTCCCATTGTTCTGTTTTTCGGCTGCTGGAGGGGTGATATCACTCCAACTTGCAGTAAAGCGTTACTGAAGTTTATCAGAGCACAAGTCACATGACTTGGAGCAGCTGGGAAATTGGTAATATGTCTAGCCCCATGTCAAATTTCAAAATGAAATATAAAAAAATCTGTTTGCTCTTTTGAGAAATGGATTTCAATGCAGAATTCTTCTGGAACAGAACTATAAAACTGATACATTTGGCAAAAACATTTTTTTCCCATGACAGGATCCCTTTAAAGGTTAAATGTTCTAAATTTGAGCCCTAAATAAATAGAAATTGTCTGTCAGTCAGGCCACAAACTTGCTTTATTCCAATACAAGTAGCCAGGTGGGGACATAGGCTAGCAGTCTGTTATTCTTCAGCAGTAATCACAATTCTGCAGTTTATAGCAGTTCTTTTAGCATGTTTGGCCTAAACACATTTGATTATCTTGAACTGAAATGTATTTTTCCTGTGTCCTAGTTAGTTGTCTCATTGTTCCTCTTTAAACAGATTAAAAAACTCGCCCCCCCAAAAAAACAATAATGTAAAAGTGCTTTTGTGAGCACTAATTTCACGAGCATTCATTTCTACGTTATTTTTTTGTTCTGCTGCACTTTGTACTGCCAATATTAAGTTTTTTCACTAGAAGTGCTGAGCAGCATTGATGGCTGGCAGATAAAATCGCTTAGCAAAGATCTATACAACAATGTAGCACTGAGAAATCAGGATCCAATTAATAACAGAAACATGCCCAGCAATATAAAGAAGGAAATTGTTATACTTTTACATAAAGCTTTTAGGATGTGGGGATATTCTTCACAGTAGTCAGTGAGAAGTTATTACAAGTGAAGTGCATGTATTGCTTTTTAGTATTCAAGCTAATGGCAAATAGACCACCTAAAAAACCTGAAGCCACCCATGCATTAAATAAATTGAAACTGCCAGACACATCCATTAAGGCTATGGCACAATGGGTGTATTTGCTGTAGGTCAGAGGCAGTTGGGACACCTGGTTAATATTAAATCTTACCCTGAATGATTCACATGTAATCGTGAAAGGCATGCGTCCACCTGTCACCCATTCATGTGCTTCGGTCATGATATTTTTCATATGATAATATCAGAAGCTTTGGATACTGGTGTACCCTTAGCATAGTAGAAGTCAATCCCTGCCCCATGTGCTGTAGCCATTTGCTTGAAAACTTATGCATTTCATGTGTAATGTAAATTATTCATTTATAGGAATTACAATGCGGGAAGGCTGCACTCAGTTGTCTATATTATTGATAACTTTGTTTGTGGTCTGTTCTTCACAGAAAAATGTGCCATATTTTATGCCTCATTTTTGTGGTTTATGCAGTGCCCTATGTTATATACATGCTTGTCTATGATGAGAACACACAATACTATAGGAGTAACTAAATTGAATTCAAAATATTTCACCATGAAAAACATGACCTTGTTCTATCTCCCTCTCTCAGACTTGTGTATTAATGCGACAGCAGCACGAAGCTGCAGCCTTGAATGCAGTGCAAAGGATGGAGTGGCAGTTAAAGGTGCAAGAGCTGGACCCAACTGGTCATAAGTCTCTGTGTGTTAATGAGGTTCCCTCATTCTATGTGCCAATGGTGGACGTTATTGATGACTTTGTGCTCTTGCCGGCATGACAAGGCGGATGACCAGTCTTTTTGTTTTGTGTATTTTCTTTTTTAACCTATAAATGGTAAGGGCCGGCCCCTTTGGCTGAGAAGAGCTCAGATTTCTCTTGCATCTTATTGCCTGCTTATGAATCCGCTGCTTAAGAGGAGGAAGCATCTTGGTTCACAAGAATGGAAAGAATATAGAATTGCACTTTTCTCACAGCTTCACCCCAGCACCCCTTCTGGAAGCAGACGTGGTCTTGCTACCATAGGAAGGACACACGTAGGTCACAGATATGGATAGATGGAAGAGAGCAAGGGATCAAGGACATTCCATCTGTAAATGTGTCTGCATCTCCAAAATAATACTGGCCCCATGTCCTTACACACAGAGAACTTTGTTTCATTTGTTGGAAGAGATGCAGCTTCCGTTTCTTATTCTGACTTTAATTTTGATTATTTTCAGCTGCAGGTCAAGGGATCTGAGAATTACTAATGACCTACACCCCCTTGAAGTTTTGTTTTCTCATTCTAAACATTTTTACACAGGATGAAATTCAGACTACCTTAGGTCAGCCTGAACATCTATAGACCTCGCTTATATGAAATGTGTGATGGTTTGTTTCAAATCCATCATATGTTTCTCCTGTAAATGTCCTAAATATATATATATATATACTGTATATATATAATTAGGTCACTGCTATCTCTCCCCCATGCTGCAGGGAAGTGGAATGTGCAGCTCCGTTTATAATAACCCAGTTAGTTTTATTGTCACTTGGTTATTTTTTTGTTCCCCCTTTAAGCTTGGGCATTTTGTTTCTCAATTCAGAGAACATAACTTGAAACACTACAGAGCCAATACTCCTATATGTAAAAAATATATATATAGAAAAAGGAAAAAAAATCTGGTAAATGCTGTACAGTTTTTATACACATTATCCAATGTACTTTTGCTGCCTTCTAGATAAATTATTTTGCAAACACATTACTGCACAGTTGTAAATAACTTATGTACTGTAACATCACTTTCAGTTTTGTGTAAAGAAATAAATACATTTAAAAATGTTGTAATATATATATATATAGTTCACCCTAGGCAGCACTTTCCCACTCGCTGAGACATTCTGGTAGCCAAGCACTAGTTGGTTCACAAAGCTTGTGGTCCTGTTCAGTTTTTTCTTCCATTATGTTTGTTGTGTTGCAGTGTCCCTGCCAAAGAAGTTTCCCCTGGGACAAACAGACGTAGGCAGAAGGGGGGCAGCCTATTGACAAGTTTCAAAGCTTTCTGTGGGGGGGAGCCATAACAGCTGACTATTTGGAGACCTCCGCTTTACATGGATGGTATTTGAAAAATACTTACCAAGAAAAATAATACTAAAACAATATTTATCACAGCTAGCTTCAACACATTAGGTAGAGCATTTCAAGCTGCAGCTATGTTGACTGAAATATAGGGGAATACATTTTAATGACTTTTCTCTATACTGAATATCTGAATTACTGTACGGTCAAGCCGCCAAGCTTATACACCAGAACATGATTCGTTATGATCTTTCTTTTTCGTTTCTTGGCCTCCAAAGCTGAGTAACTTCTGCATATAAGCATATAATAGGCTTGCACCATATGATTCAGGAACAGTAAATGGGTTGTATATCTCGACAATGATATAAAGTTTAAAGATAATGGCTAATTGGAGAAAATATAATGTAGTATTGCCCTGCACTGGTATACTAGTGTGTTTGCTTTAGGACTACTATTGTTTTTATAAACAATTTGCTGTGTAGCCATTCAAGCACATGATACTCTGTAGATAACATATGAATACTACAGAGCTCATCTGTCATCTGCTGTGTATCCTGTGCTTTTTCTCCTTTTTTGCAGCTTGATTGGCTGCTCCCATGGCTACTCAGCAGCTTGTTTATAAAAACTATAGTAGAGTGTCTGAAACAAACACACCAATCTTACTAGTGCAGGTCAACACTACATTATAGTTAGGTGTTTTTTTTTTTTTGGTGTTCCTGTTCTTTTAAGGCCTATTCCATTGGAAAACACTTTGGAAATGACCATTGTTGGTAGTGCTTTTTAAAGGGATACTGTCATGACAAAAAATGGTTTTTCAAAATGCATCAGTTAATAGTGCTGCTCCAGCAGAATTCTGCATTGAAATC
>CM044438.1:54234474-54270863 GCA_024363595.1 Xenopus borealis | reverse complement strand
CTGTTTAGAGCAAATTTACAGATAGAAAAAAAAAAGGTTTACTTGTTCTTTAAAGGTGGCAACCCTAGTGAGCCCTGAAGCAGGCAGACTTTGATGAAGTCATTTAATCTGGAGACCTAATGGTTTAGGGAAGGCTTAGATGCTCTGCTAATGCCTTCAGCTGCAGTAGCCTCCATCATGCCTCCTAAAGCCATTTTGTAGGATCATCATCAAGCAAAATGCTTCCCTCTTGGGTTAAACAGAATTGGGTTCTAAATCAAAATACTACCCAGCAATTGGCTTCTACTCGTGATATGAAGAGATTCCCCTTGAAGCATGCTAAGCATTCGGTCACGAGGGCCCGCACTCCAGTTAGGAAATCTCTTAACATCCATTTCATAATGCCATCTTACTGAAGTACAGGCATGGGATCCATTATCCGGAAACCCATTTTGCAGAAAGCTCTGAATAACAGAATGCCCATCTCCTATAGACTCCATTTTATCCAAATAATCCAAATTGTTTAAAAAAAAAAATCCCTTTTCTCTGTAATAATAAAACAGTAGCTTGTAATTGATGCCAACTAAGTTATAACTAATCCTTATTGGAAGCAAAACCAGCCTTTTGGGTTTATTTAATGTTTACATGATTTTCTAGTAGACTTAAGGTATGAAGATCCAAATTCTGGAAAGACCAGTTATTTGGAAACCCTCAGGTACCGACCATTCTGAATAACCGGTCCCATACCTGTACTAGAAGAACTCTCTGCTGCTACAGTGTGTCTTTGTAGTCTCTCTGGCATCCATGTGAAGGTGGCCATTATGGCTAGGAATACTGTGCCCAGTACAGTCAAGACTTGCTCCTGTGCTTCAGCTTCTGAGAACAAATGGCAGAAGTCTTTTACTCTATAGTAACTTTTATTTTTAGGGTGCCTAAACCCCTGCGTTTCATTTTTAGAAGATAAACTGTTTCCATGAATCTGCTTCAAAAAAATCTGAATTAAGATTCTTTCAACTTGGTGAAAGTGATGAGTTTTTACCTGTTTTTTTTTTTTGGCATGCAAATCCCCATTTTGTGCTAGTGATGAACCTTACATTCCCAGCAGCACCATTCACCTCATTTCTCCTTTCTACCTCTGTGAGCTAAGGATTTGTCTGTATGCCGTCTAACTAATGAGCTCTCATTCATCACTCTTCTATTCCATCCTTGTGCCACATCTGTATGTTTAACACAAGAGCTTCCAAGCTAGCGAGAGGCTGGTGCATGTGCTCTCTAGTGCTTGCTTACAGAAAAAGCCTTGGAACCGTTTCATTCTCCACAGGCTTTCAGAAAATCCAAGAACATTTCTGTACCTTTTTGAAATTTGTTGCTATTCACTCCTTTAAAAAGTTACTTTTTCTTCATGTATTTTTTATTCATTCAAGCTTTATTGTTCTTAACCTCATCATTTTTCATTGAGGACGTTGGTATATTGACCGGTTTCTGCAGTTTTTTTTTTTTCATCCTTGGTCATTACTTGCCTAAATACACAGGGGCTGATTTACTATTATTCACTTAAAAATCCTCGAATTCATTCGAAATTCGATAAGCATTTGACTATCGACTGCTTATCGAAGATTTTTAGGCTGTTTTCGATTCCTCAATGAAATTGTACGATCGAATACTGATCGTTCGATTTCAAGAAAAAATCTTACTATTTCCTCCAGTCGCGCAAAAAATTCATATGATTTGAACGAGCGAGGCGTTCAATCGTACGAATGGTATTCGAGCAGATGATAGAAAAAAAAAAAAAGCCTAAGGCGGGATTCCCATAGGCTTCTATTACAATTCAGTAGGTTCAATCTGGCGAAGTAGGCAGTTGAAAAAAATTTTAACGTTAAAGTCCTTCGATCATATCAAATGGTTGAATTATTGAATATCCGATCATTTGATCTATTTTGCATATTCGATGATCGAAGTGGCCAGATTTGCATATTCGATCATCCGATTAAATTTTGTTCTATTGACGTGAATTTGTAAATCTGCCCCACAGTGTCAAAATTCCCAATGCTGCCTGTGCTGGCACTAATCTTGTGAATCTCCCTTTATAGGAATTGTTTGGCATAAAAACTGGATAAATAGATAGGCTGTGCAATATAAAAATTTTCAATATAGCTAGTTAGCCAAAAATGTAATGTATAAAGGCTGGAGAGACTGGATGTCTAACATATCACTCAGAATACAACTTTCTGCTTTGCGGCTGTCGTGGTTTCCACTGGTTACCAGGCAGTAACCAATCAGTGACTTGAGGGAGGGTCACATGGATCATACCGGTTACTTTTGAATCTGAGCTGAATGCTGAGAATCAATTGCAAACTCACTGAGCAGTTATGTCCCATGTGCCCCCCTTCAAGTCTCTGACTTACTCAGATTTAGAGAGCTGAAAAGCAGGAAGTTGTGTTCTGTTTTATTAGACATCCAGTCACTCCAGCCTTTATACATTACATTTTTCGCTAACTAACTATATTAGAAACATTTTTTATTTTGCACCGCCTGTCTATCCAGTTTTTTTATTTTTTTCACTGAACTGTTCCTTTAAAACACAGCAGTGTAGCATATAGGGAAGAATAGTGAACAAGCATGCTCGCAGGAGCTTTTTAACTCGGATCAGTTAAATATGGCAGCCCATCATTGCCATCGCTGTGTATATTGCCTGTATAATAAGAGGAGACCATGACACATTACTTAATACGTTCCACCCCATGTCTTCTTCTTCTTTTTTTTTTTTTTATCTTGATTTTTCTGCCAGTGTACAGGTTGAAGTGGTGATAAGTGCAAAGTGGACTTTCTTTTCTCTACACTTGTATTATGTGGAATTCATGTCTTGGCAGATTGTACATTTCCCTCCTGTAATGATTTTATGTAAATATATGTAAATAATGATCTAGCAGGTCGATCCACACCTTATTTGTAATGGGGTCACTTCTGTAGCGTGTGGAAGAATACAGCAGCGCAGTTGCGTTGTTGGTTAATGTAACCGTGTATATTTACCCCCAACACTTTTTTTCCACGTTTGTGTAAATATTGTTTTGGCAGCACTGGTGCTGCCGCCCCCGCACAGCTCTGCCCTTTGCAGTTCAGTCATTCAGCTGTATACGACCTCCTGCAGGATAAATCACAATAAAGTGAATTTTAAAAAAAATGTTTATTTTCTACAGTTTGCATGTACAGGGAAGCATAGAAATGCTGTCGATCCTCAGAGGTAATGTTCATAAATAAATGAAACAAAAAAAAAAGTTTTTCCATAGTATATGCTTTTTCTCACGCGTTTAAAAAAAAAAATATATATATATATATGCTATAAGGTGAACAAAAATCAGTCTGTACATTTGAGCTTCTTGCTCCCCTTCCTCTGACCTCTGCCCGTTTCTTCCATTGGAGTTGCTGGTCCCCACAGTAAAGTACAGGTTTGGGACCCGTTATCCAGAATACTCGAGACCTGGGGTTTTCCGGATAAAAGGTTGTTCCATAACTTGGAACTTCATACCGTAAGTCTACTAGAAAATCATGTAAACGTTAAACCCAATAAGCTGATTTTGGCTCCTATAAGGGTTATTTATATCTTAGTTTGAGTAAAGCACCAGCTACTGTTTTATTATTACAGAGAGAAAAAGTAATCCTTTCTAAAAATATCAATTATTTGATTATAATGGAGTCGATAGGAGGCCACTTTTCTGTAATTTTGGGGCTTTCTGGATAATGGCTTTCCAGATAACAGATCCCATGCCTGTATTAGCTCATTCTCCAAACTGAAGACTGCTTTTTCACCCACACACTCCTGATCCCATTGGGAACTGATACAAATGAATATTCCTGGCACCACTCCTTGCAATAAGTCGGTCAGAATTGGGGTTGCGGGAGTGCAGACTGCTGCTTCATAGGACTGTAATGTACAAAAACTCACATGCAGTCAGTCTTTAAAAATGTTGAGCATAATTAAAAGACATAGCAAATTCAGGAGCCCTGTTCCTAGGGTTGCCACCTGGCCGGTATTTTTATGGTTCATCCCAATGTTATTAATAGGAAAAAAAGATAAATATATAGGAAGGTTGGTATTTTTTTCAAGAAAAGGTGGCAACCCTACCTGTTCTTTGTCATTTGTTAATCATGCAGAACTCTTTTGTAGGTTGTTGTGTGTCTGAGCAAATTTTATCCTGCGTAGTAACCAATCAGTAATAGTTTTTTTTCAGCCAGCTGGAACACTGAAACATCTGATTGGCTGCTGTGGGTTTATAAACCATGGTTAGCATGTAGGGCCAGGCCCAGGATGGTGGCATTATACAGAACTAGCTAGGGATTGCTAGTCAGGGACTTATTCCTGGAATGCAATTTCGGGCAGAACTCCACAGGCAATTCTGCCGGATCCGAGGCTGGGAGACAAAACTCCTGCATCATGTTGGATGCAACGGAAATGAGTTACGTAGTACAAAAGTCGGATGGTGTCTCGGCTATGATCTGACACGACTGTGATGCCGCTTGCAGCAGTTGCATCCAACAGTCTTGTCTAGTCGAATTAATGCTGCGACACCATTCGACAATTCTATTACTTGCCTTATTGCCGTTGTATCTGATGTGACGCATTGCGCCAAAAACGCCAGTGGAGTTATGCCCTTAAAGTCATTTTATTTCACTTCCCCAATTGAATTTTACGCACAGCATTTTTTTGAGTGGTGCGACTCGGGCTAAGTTTAGGCATTGCTCTCTGGCTTATATAATGCGTCTCCTGTGATGCATTTAGTCTCTCTACACTACAACAGATTTGCAGCGTCTGCAACTGGAGGTCCACTGTAGTTACGGAGATGCTTTATTCAAACATTTTACCATTGCACTTTGGCTCATATTTTAATGGAATTAAATGGTTTATAGTTCGTATGTTATAGAACATCCTGTTGTCAGCGAATTTTCAATTGATCTTAAATTTAAAAGCAAAACAAATGGAGTGAGTTTAAAGCCTATAAAAGAAGATGGTTTGCTTCTTAATACGATCCACTGTACCATTAATATTCAGGATTGATACAGTGGAATCCCAAATACTAAACACAACAGGAGCTGATCAGATGTGCCACCTAAGGAATTCTATTGCTCGGGGCACACCACTCTCGGAAGAAAAGAAAGAATGGGGCAATTAAAAGTAGAAAGCAGCTTTCACTTTGCAAGGGCCCTGGGTAGAGAAATCAAAGCGATACTACTAAAAAAGAGAGAGAAGTATTCTACTAAGGGTATGAAAGATCTTTGGGGAAAGAATAGGCTGGCAAAGTTGGGAGTGAGTGATTGGAGAAATAGGGTTGCACCCGCTGCTTCATATTTTTTTTTTCTACCTATATTTGACCTACCTTGTTTGTGTATGACATGGGCAGATCTTCATTAAGGCTTGAAAAACAAGCTCACTCAAAAAACAAAAAAATAAATAAATAGAAAAAAAAAATTCTCTGAGCTGAGCATTGTGCTTACTTGTGCAGGTTTGGAGGCGGGCCTGTAAAAAAATAGCACTACGTGTCAATCCACATGTGACTTGTGAGTGATGATGTCAACAGGTGAGATTTAGTAATAGGAAGATTTTAAAGTCTGTCTAAGCCGCAAGCACAGTGCAGCACCCCCAGGAGTCGGTGTTAAAAGGTGTTCTGTGGCCAGGGCTAGCAACAAACAGACACCGCAGCTGCTAATCCTCCACCCGCTTGCTGTCTGGTCTGTAGCCATTGTTTGATATTGAAGTATAAAGCGTTGCAAAGTAAATTACATTTTACCTGCTATATTACATCTTATGACACACAGATTTGTGGGCTTAGGGTTTCACTTGTTATTGGTGTAAAAGTGTAAAAAGTGCCAGGGGCCCCTAATGTAAAATAGTTCCGCAGGCAGTGTTCTTGCTGGGAGCTCCTGTATAAAGCGGTCAGTGTGTGGGGTTCATGGTAGTAGTCGCTAAAAGAAGTGTGTAAGATGCAGTAGAATTAAGTCTGAACCTAGGATGATGGATGTAGTCAGGGCAGAAAAAGCAGCCCTGGCAAAAGTATGAAAGCAGCCCATGTATTCCCATGCATGCAAAGTATAATATATTTCCAACCCCAAGGTTAACTAGAACTTGTGTTAATTAATAGATATTTTAAGAGTCCATTACCATATAATCCCCAGTAATATTCTACACACTATGCGCTGGAACTGGTCCTGGCAACAAATATCTCACCCTAGTTTCTATCTGATGGATTAGTGACCCTATACTTACAGTATATTAAACATTTTCCTTTGTGTGACCCCAGCTAGACCATGTACCCTGGCAGATAAGAGAACTATAATTACTATGTGTGTCACATGGACAAAGTGTGTCATACTTGATGAGACTAGTCTGTTTTATGCAATAGCTCATTTACATTTCTAAAGTGAGTGGCTCATTTACATATTAAATACGTTCCTCATTTGCATTTAGGGTTGCCACCCAGCCGGTATTTTACCGGCCTAGCCGGTAAAACACCAGCCAAGGCCGGTATTACAAATTTACTGGCAATGTAGCTGCCGGTAAATTTGAAATACCCCTTAAAAATGGCCCTTGCCTTGCCTTAAATCTAATAAAAACTTACCTTTCTCGCGTCTTCAGCCGATCCTTCGCGTGGCTCCGCCCCCTTTGGCATCACGTCACGCCCCCTTTTGGCCCCGCCTGCCGGTATAAAATTTTTCAAAAGGTGGCAACCCTATTTGCATTTAAGAATTGAAAGCAAGCGGCCCATTGGGCATTTGTCCGAACCCACAGATTGCCCAGCCTGGATATAGTTGCAGACAGTATGTCTGAAGCCCTTTTTAAAGTTGCAAAAGGCGCCTGCGTCTAGGGGCACTTACTTTAATAGAGATAACATACGAGGCATACCTACCAACATTTTGGAAATAAAAAGAGGGACAAAAAAGTTGCTGTGCTTAGTGCAGCATTCTGCTTTTTTGTCCCTCTTTTTTGACCACGTCTGTTTTTTGTGGCCACACCCCCTAATTACCATGTTCATTTTACACAATTTGGCAGGTTAGGTAAGTTTGAACATATGTTTTTTTCCCAGTTATTATAGTTTTGCTAATGAAGGTGAATTGCCCTTTAAACTGTGAGTCGTACGTTTCCCAAGGGACCTGTTATCTTATATTGTTACAATGACTTATTTGCTTATCTCAAAATTGTTACAAAAGTATCTTATCTTCTGCTGAAAAGTCCTGTTTTTCTCTGCACTGAACAGCCAGAAATATAAACAAACAAGAGACTGCTGGTTGAGCTGTCAAAAGACGGAATGGCCCTCTAAAAACAGGATAGTTGGGAGGTATAATGGAGGCAGTTTGTATGGGTGTGCCTATTGTAAATGGGATGCAGTAACAATGTCTAGGGGCATCTCTTGTAAGAAGGTGGCATTAGACAGTGTGCTGTGTGTATTTTTATGTGTAACTGGTCATAAAATGGGGTATTGATATTTTGTGAATACCCCACTCTTCCCAGCATGGCCATATAGTAACAGTTTGCAGCATACATGCCTTTATTGTAGTTTGAGCCAGGGACTGGTCTGATTGCCCCCTGGAGTTAGGAAGCAACTGAGGTCCTGCAAACAACTCATGTACAGTAAAGATCACACCTAAACTTTAAAGTCGCACATTAGTGCACATGCACTCTATCCAGAGAATGCAAAGGATCTCTAGGGCATCGGCAAGATGGTGGCACTGCAGGAGCAGCACCCTGGGCTGGTGCACTTTTCAGCAGGCAGAAGCACTGTCCTGGGAAGGTTAGCAGTAATGTCAACTGGGAGGGGGTGACTAACACATTGGCACCACACAGAGAATTTCCCTTTTCTAGTCCTTTAATTTTGCACCTTTTTATTTTCATAACATCTCTACAAACAGGAGCTCTGCCATAGGATCTGAGGTTAGAAATGATCATTTCTGGGGCGATGCCTAATAAATTGGCTACATGTTGGAATATTATTTCTGGGATTTCTTTCCACTTGCCACAATCACATTAGTGATATTGAGGAGGAAGCTTGGCTCCCAGGGTTACATTTCATCTCTCAGGGATTCAGTTGGGTTGAGGTCACGACTGTGCGGTCACATTCTCCCACTTCCTGCTCAGCAAACCCATTTGGACACACCCGTCTTTTTGCCTGGGGGCATTATTGTGCTGAAACTGGAACGAGCCTTCCCCAAACTATTCTACAATGTAGGAATGCCAGATGTGAGATGTGACTTTAAGGTTCATGTTCACTGGTACCAGGGGTCTTTGCATGAAAAACAGGATCACAAAATGATTCCACCTTTACCAAACATTATACATATTCTTACGTGTATTTTCTATAGCTTCCCAAAATGACCAGTTATGACATCTTTGGGATTGATTTTTATTGTGCACTAAAGAAAATGCAGGTTCTACAGGTTTCTGCTGGATTCAACACTTGTGTATTTTGTAGAGATTTATACTTCGAAGCAATATTGATCAGGCTCAGCACATTTATTTTGCAGTTTGAATATACCAATATAAATGAGTTGCCTCTTGAATGTTGTTATTCATATATTTGTATGCATTTTCCATCCGCTCCATTTGTCTGCACCAAGGCCAAAGCAATGTGCAGACACACAGAAAGCAGATCTCAGCAGAAGAGCTGAAAAAAAGCAGATCGGAGCTGTTTTTCTGCTTGAACTTGGCCGTGTGCTAAGTGATATGTGAATTACAACATTCTACGCAATGTGCAACTCAATCAGCTGTTTCTCCACCAGTGGAAAATTGTTGGTGAAAAAACTATTCATGTGACATCCTTAGCTTCCCCAAACAAAAAATACTCACCCTCCGCCTATAATGACTCCACCTATAATGACCTGAATACTTAAGGGGAAACAATTTATCGAAAATTCAGTTAAGTTTTACTTGCCAATAAACTCAAAAGAGGGTGTCCAGGGCCAAGGCAGACGCTAGGGAAAGTCCAGCTCTTTAGTCATTTGCTCTCCGTTGATTTTGCCATTTCATTTCATTCACTTGGGTTCATTTACCTAAACTGGGCAAATATATACTAAGAAGGAACTAACTGGACTTTCTGCCCATCACAATTATTTCTAAAACCTGGATGAAAAGCTGTAGGACTTCCTAGCCAACAAGGTGCTAGCTGATGCTTGTTTCCCACTAACTTGCATTGTGTCACTATAATCCCAAATAATGCATGTATTCCTCACAAGCATGCAATCTGTACACTAGGAATGCACCCTATCCAGGATTCAATTTGGGATATGGCCAGATCCAAATGCCTGGTCAAACTGAATCCAAAGCCTTAAAATCATTACTTTATGTCATACAAACATGGAAGTAAAAAATTTTTAACTACACTCTGTAAGTGATTCTCGTTGATCCTTCCTTGCACTGATTTACATATGCAAAACAGGATTGAGTTTGGGATTTGGCAAATCTCACAATAGTGGATTCTGTGCATCCCTACTGTAAACCACCTTGTCTGACCTTGTTCCTGTTTCCAGCTGGTTATACATTTCCAGGAAGACACAAAATCCCATGGGGTGGCTGTTCCCTCCTCAAAATAAAAAGTATTTACTGTGTATATTGGAACAAAGTACAAATCTTTAGATTCGGCATTTGTGGAGTTTGTTAAGGAGCTGCATCCAGACTTCCCATTGTCACAGCAGCATATGAAGTGCAGAACTCTGATTTTCTGCCATGGGCTAAGGTCATATGCTGCTGTGACAATGGGAAGTCTGGATGCAGCTCCTGAACCAACTCGACAAATGCCGAATCCCTCTCTAAAGATTTGTACTTGGTTCCAATATACACAGTAAATGATGGTGAAACTCCTCTTCCAATTCCCGGTTGCACTGAGGTCTCCATACTAATGTTCATTTGAGGAATGTGCTCATTCATGACAAAAAATCTGCACGCACAAAGCTTTGTATGCACAGCCATACTTTTGTATTGGATCAGACCAACTGATGAATATAAGGTGTGCAGAATAGAATTGGTGTATGCAAGATGTGAAAGAAATAAGCAGAAAAGAAGAAAAAGGAGGATCTATTATTATATCAAACACCACATCTGAAACATAAGGGCAGCTTAATGCTTGTGGCAGAGGCAGATTCGGGGAGATTTAGTCAGCTGGTGACTAATTGCCTCTTCTTCTGGGCGACAAGTTCCCCCCAAACTGCCTTCCCGTGCCATACCACAGGCTTGAATGAAAAGTCTCCAGCAGTATGGCACTCACCGCTAGAAGTCCTCGCGAGGCAACTTCAGGGCAACTGTGGAAAATGAAGTGCCGCAAGTGCCATACAAATGGCGACTTTTCATTCAAGCCAGCGGTATAGCACGGGAAGGAGATTTTCGCCCAGAAGAAGAGGTGATTAATTGCCAGGTGACTAAATCTCCCCGAATCTGCCCGTGTGGCCTTACCCTAACAAATGGTGGGCTAGTACAGAACAATCAAGCAGATGTTTGCATTCAAACAGATAGCCAGTCAATTCTCCATGCTGATTGGTTGCTAAAGGTTTCTACATTTGGGCAAACTTTGCACATTTTATAGAGTATAGATTTATGGTACCAATGTAAAGCTAAAACGCAAGGTTTCATCAATATATCCAGTGACTTCTACTATCCTTATAACCAACACTAAATGATGCACCACATGGGGAACATTTTATTACTAACATTTAAGCCTCTATTATCTTTGACTATTTTTTTTCTGGACTATCATCCAGGCAACTCTGAATCCTTTACTGAAAATCTATAACATAAAATCTGATGCATGGCTACTTTATGTAAAGGGTTAACAGATGGTCTCTGTTAGTATAAAAACAAAATGTTGTAATTGTGTTAAATAACCATGGTGACATGCATGTGGACTATAACCCTTTTAGAAACACCACTTTTTTATATTTCTAATCATAGTGTGTATGAGCCTTGCTATGTGTGCAATTCCCTTTGTTAACCACTAGGGGGAAACCATGCTTCTGCAAAGTGCTGCCATTTCTTGCTGATGGCAAATGTTCCATAAAGTGAGTTGTTGCAGCCTGATACCTGAGACGCACATGCAATGGCGCTGTACATTAAAGACATAAGGCCAAGTCTGTATTCATTTAAATGTAAGGAGCATTACTACATGCTGTAAAGGTAAACCAAATTTAGACTAAATCACAGCAGCTTTCAGATTTTTTAAAAATAGAAATGGGGAGAAAGGGAGGCAGCAGAACTACACTGTCCCGTTTTTCAGGGGGCAGTCCTGATTTTGACTGCTCAACCTGCAGTCCCAAAATGTTATTGAAATGTCCCAACTTACTCTTTGATCTCCTGCACTGAACAGCTAGAAAAAATACAAAACTGAGGCTTTTGGCAGAGAGCCCAGAATGGCAGGTGTTAGGGGTGATCATGGCCCCTCCACCGCCTGGGGCTGCCACCCCATCCCCTCCTGTGTGCTCAACTTTTTGTTCCGAAGGGGGGGTCCATGAGGACGGCCGCACAGAGCGCATAATTGCTCTCTGCACTGGAAGAGCCGAATTTCCGGTTTACTATTTAAGATAACCAGGTCTCTTGGGGAAACTGTGATTTGCAGCTTAAAGGGCAAATCACCTCAATTAGCAAAACTGTAATAACACATAAAAACCACAGAAATGTGTTCAAACTTTCCATAACCTGCTAAATGTTTTTAATTGGACATTATAATATCGGTTGTGGCCATAAAATGGGCATGGTCAGTTTGAGTGTAACAAGATATTCAAGTACCCAGGGCCACCATCAGGACTACACAGGAAGCATAACTGTACCTGCCCCCTCTTGAGTCGCCGAAATCCGCAAAAGGAGCCGTAAGTCACTGAATGGAGCCAAAAGCCAACAAATGGACCTGAAGGAGAGGAAACTCTGCCTAAAGGAGCAAAAGTCAGTGAATAGACCTGAAGAAGAGGAGAATTAAGAAGACCTATAAAGGTAAGTTCCACTGAACACCAATGTTTTTCTGTTTTAAAGGGATGCTGCTAATCATTAATAGTGCTGCTCCAGCAGAATTCTGAACTGAATCCATTTCTCAAAAGAGCAAACAGATTTGTAAATCTGACATTGGGCTAGACCAGGGGTCCCCAACCTTTTTCACTCGTGAGCCACATTTAAATGTGGAGAGCAACACAAGCATGAAAATGTCCACTGGGTGCCAAAAAAGGGTTGTGATTGGCTGTGATTGGCTGTTTGGTAGCCCCTATGGGGACTGGCCACCTACAGGAGGCTCTGCTTGGCAGTACATCTGCTTTTTATGCAACCACCGTAGACACCACACCTCCAACACGCCCCCAAATCATGTGATTAAAAGACTGTTACTATACATGCCCGACCCATTCGGGTGATACAATGTTTAAAAACAACAAGAACCGAAATTGGAAACATTGTCTTTGAATCATGCAAGTTAGTAACATAATTCTAACATATCACCTTTGTTTTGAAAAAGCAATTCAAGGGGCAAAATTCATTTAAATCTAGGGGTACAACGGTATTCAGTTTATGTATCCAAAAAGACTCCCTTTGGAGGAGTAATTTGGATCGATCCCCGCCCCTTCCAGTGATACTTATTAGAAATTTGCATTATGCAAACTGCACTTAAATAGCACTTAATCTGCACATGATAATGAATGTTATATTCTCTAATCATACTAGGACTAATCACATTAATGCATCTGTGCAGTTGGTCTATTTCAAAATAGAGTTTTATTCCCAGGGACAGGGAGTCTTAACCACAGACATTGACACAGCTGCCAACACAAGAAAATAGCCTCAATGATTGTTTCCTTAAATTTACTGCAATGGATTCCCAGTGTGAGACCCCAGGGAATGAGTCTCTGCTCTGTGTGTGTATATGCATTTTCCTATATTTTACTGTGTCAGCCTGGTGTGAAAGAGTTGAGGGGAGTCAATGCGCTGCTTAAGCAAGGTCAAGTTAAGCTGTTGTATGATCATATTTATGGAATATGTAGCCTCATACGGCACGGCAAGGTAGAGGTTACCATCAGGGTTGCTGATCATGACTTTGTGTTACTAAATAAACCACTGTGGTTTTCAGATTTTCCAGTTTTTCAGCAGAGATGGTCACAGGGACTCGTTAGCACCTGTCATGTGCATTAGTTTATGCTTTATATGTATTTTTGTCCTGGTTAACCAGCTTGCACTTACATCTGTACCTGGGGGACAGCAGAGATCTGCTAGTAGTAAGGTTGTAATCTTGAGACACGAAGTATGGAAGACTTTCTCATAAACAGTTGCAATGACTTCAGGAAGATTATAGCACAGTGCTTTTTCCTCAATTTTCCCTGGTCAGACTACTGTCCCTTTCTCTATTACTGCCAGAATGGACACCGCCTTTCCTCTTCCTGTTTCCTTTATTTTCACAACCAGCAATGCTATATTTCACAGTATAATTTAGTACTCACTGCCACCTAGTGGCCAAACTGATTATCCATTAACTTATATTTTACCTCCTTATAAGGTGTTCTGTTTGGAATACAGAATCTAACACATTCCTGCTCTTGCTTATTTTCCCCAACACCTTAGTTGAGAGTTGGCATATAGAATTAAAGGAGAACTAAAATTCAACAAAAACTTAGGTTAGAAATGCTACACTTTGCACTTAGGATGTTCTTACCAGCACAAGGCTACCAGAACCCTTTTCAGTGAAGATTCCCCCCCGTGTAATGAATGTAGTTACATAGCTATACACAGGTTCATTTATAGTCTCTATAACTCACACACAGAGTTTGTCAGACCTTCTTACACACATTAACACAGACATAGACACACACACACATAAACTGCATTCACACTAGGGTTGCCACCTGTCCGGTTTTGACCCGAACAGCCCGGTATTTTGAAGGGCTGCCTGGGTCAATACTTCCTTTAGCTTGATTGACGCCGTGATCGGCCAATCGGCGATCGCGTCGTCATAGCCCCTCCCCATGACATCACAGTCCCGCCCCCTGTCCGGGTTCAGACACAGGAAAGGTGGCAACCCTAATTCACACTCTAAGTTTAACACAACAGATTCACACTCTGCCCTGGGAAAGAAGCTGCAACATCAGGAAGAGATTCTCTACTCTGATTCTCTTATTCCTCACACAGTTGAGGAGCAGGAAGCATCTCACAGAGGGAAGGGGCGGAGCTACATCCTGCTCCGAGCAGTAGAATAGGCATTGGGATGGTCTATTATTTGAAGGGGTGCTCACCATAAGATGTAAGCCTTTTACAAGTTTATTGCAGGTTCTAAATGGTAATTTTTAGACATATGTTCATATAAAAAAGAACAAAAAAAATGTGTATATATATATATATATATATATATATATAAATAAAATATATATATATATATATACGGAAAGAGAATATCCTTCATTATAAAGTAGAAGTTCAGGGGGGACACCCTTGCTCCTAACTGTGGACACCCATGCATGTAATTCTTATTACATGGCAGCTCTGATTGTAGACATGGCATTTTGATCCAAATTGCACTGGTTTCAGTCTTGTAGAATCCGCTTCAATGACACATACCTCAAAAATATGGTCTAAATTTTTTACTTTTTTGATGATTAGCTTTCTATTCAGAAGCTCTCAGCAGCTATCTGGTTGTTAGTGTCAAGTATACCATAGCAACCAGCCAGTGGCTTGGATGAGAGACTGAGATATGTATAGAAATTACTAGAAAACAAAGATAAGCAATACAAAGAAACTAGCAATAACATTGTTGGCTCAATGATCAATAGTTTTTTGACTGCTGGGGTCAGTGACGGCAATTTCAAAACTGGAAAGAAGCTGAAGATGAAGGCAAATAATTCTGAAACAAATTTATGAGAAATAAAAAGACCAGCTGAAACGTTGCTGAGAGTAGGAGTGCATTCGTTAACATACTAAAGTGAGCTTGAAAGTGAGCCACCGCTTTAATATTCATGTTGTGATGAACTATTCTGCGTCAGACAGTGAAAGGTGACCTTGGAAAAGATCTGCTACCTGATTGGCTGGCTCCTTGGATACATTATCTTTGGATGTATCTGTGACAGGTATCTCCGTATGGAAACTTGTAAGGGGGTGTAAAGTGATGTGAGTATTATGTTTATGCAATGTTATCTGTTTGAGGGACAAAATGTGCAGTTTGTAAAATGTATGTGTGTTTAAAATGTGTTGTATGTTATGTGTATGAATGGCCACTAGAGTCTGGCCAAGTCAATTTTTAAGTGTAATTGTCACCCCGACCACCAGAGGGAGCTCTAGGACACAGATGGGCTAAAAAAGGAGGTGCCCCACCCAAAGTGAGCAGTCTTGATGGGAGGCGTGACCGAATTAAGAACAGCTGGTCGGTGAGTGAGACATCATTGTAGACAGGAGGAGCTAGAATAGGCAAGATCAAAGTGAGCGAATACTAGGTACTCGAGGTAGTTAGGATATTTGGTAAGGGCAGTTTGGGCCCCATCAAGGAGGGAAGTGGAGTTAGACTCCTACGAGCACTCCGTTAGTCAGGGAATCAGCAGTAGTTTAGGACTAGGTAGGAAGGACACCTGGGTCTCTGACGGGAATTTGATGAAAAAGGTCCTAACCTGGAATAGTGAAGGGGTATCACCGGAGGTATCTTCAGACCACTACCGGTTAGTGGTGGATACAGGTGGCAGCATATACCAGACCACTGATGGTAAGGTGTGCCCATGAAATGATGTAACTGTATGTATTGGAACAAGTCTGTGCTGGAGTCTTTGACAAGGTGTCTGCTGTGGAAGTGTCCTGGAGTTTTTATCATATTATAAAAGTTTATGTTTGAAAATAATTATTTTATTTTTCTGCATTTTTATGTGGTGAGTAACAATCATTGGAGGAAACTTCCCCTTTAAATCTGGAAGCCCCACCCACAAACTGATCCTGGAGAATCTTAACATTATAGAAACCTAATGGTATTGTTTGTAGGTTTGAATTTATTTTTGTTTAATGGGTAATGCTTTCTATTTTCTTATCATTATTGATCAGCTCCCTCTGATGAATTCCCCATCCCTTCCTGTAAATCAACTGCACAATAAGGTCTTGTTCAAAGCTCACAAGGTGGCTAATGTGCTCTCATAATACACAACCCTAGGTACAAGATGTGCACCCTGACTTTGTGTGCCAGGCACTATACTATACTATACGGTGGGTGCATGCAAATTCGTGGGGATGGTGTTGAGAATTTGGTGACGTCACCCTAGTGCTGCGGGCAGGTTTTGAATGGGGCAGCATACAGAGGAAAGGAAAACACTGATGGGGAAGCAGTAAGTTCTACAAAAACTTTATGAAGATGCAGTTAAAATGCATTACACTTCATTTCAACCTTTCCTCTGTATGCTGCTCCATTCAACACCTGCCGGCAGCACTAGGGTGACGTCACCAAATTTTTCACATTCCATCCTCACCCCAGACCTGCGGCTTTTTCCCCGGCTTCCCCGATCGATATCTGGCCGAAAGTCAGCCAGACATCGATCAGGCAGGTTAAAAACCCAGTTGGATCGTGCCCGCCATACCCTAGGGCCCACAATCAAATCAGCTCAATATCGCCCACCTCAATGTGGGCATATCGGGGAGAGATCCGCTCATTTGGCGATATCCCCAAACGGGCGGATCTCCCTGTCTATGATCACCTGAAAGTGATACTGACACTAAAAAAACTAGTTTTTAAAATATTAATATACATTAAAAGTTATCTCTAAATCACGATGATCGTTTTTTGCTGAGAGGTTTATTTTTGTAAGTAATTGTTAGTTGAAGTTCCTAAACCTGACTGTTTTGCCGACCTGACTGTCCCATCTCAGCCTGTCAGTTAGAGTTTCTAATGCTAATGGACTCCTGCTGCACAAATATGGCAGCCCCCTCATACAGGCAGGCAATGTAAAAGCATTGCGTAAATACATTATGGCAAAATTATAAGTAGCTTTCAAAGGCAATATTTAGATAGATGTAAAAAAAGAGTTTAATTTCTGGTCTCAGTATCTCTTTAAGGCTGAAAAAATTCAAGAAAATAAAATGTTTCATGGCCCCTAAAGGGGATGTTTAGTCTGAAATGTTCTAGATAGAGCTATTCTAAGCAGCACTATTCATTCTTTATTTTGTGTGGGTGTGCAATAGGCATAGCTATTGGTCTTTATTTTTTAGTTGTGTGAATTGTACAGTGTTTACCTTTCTATTCTGACTCTTTTGTTGAATATAAGGTCACCAGTGAGCTTTCCCAGCTCGTGCTGTCTTTGAACACATGACACTCATTTACTTTATATTTAAATCGGACAGCATTGTGGACATTACTGACGCATTTCATGCCTATAATATTAATACTATTTATGGCACCATCTTATATTTAGTCTTACACATGAATCCTGCAAGACTTGTTTGGCAAAGATGGTACATGTTTAGGACATATGAAGTTAGGATATAACATGCTTTGTACTCACCTAAGACAAGACACCATGGGCTTGGATATTTGCAGTAGTGAACCTGGCATCCCTTATGGGATTTTTATCCATCATTATAAAACAAAAAAAGTCTGAAGTTGCTGTACAATAGGCTACCATAACAGATCAATGAATACTTAACTGATATAACTGTGTGGCTTTGGCTCCATTTACTCTGGCATTTTATTAAAGGACAAGGAAAGATTAAAATAGAATAAGGCTAGAAATGCTGTATTTTGTATACTAAACATAAACATGAACTTACTGCACCACAAGCCTAATCAAACACATGATTTCTGCTTTCAAATTTGGCCACAGGGGGCTGTCATCTTGTAACTTTGTTATACATCTTTGCAAGACCAAGACTGTGCACATGCTCAGTGTGATCTGGGCTGCTTATGGATCGTCATAAATTATCAAAACAGCACAAGTCAAATAATATCTGCCAGAAGCCGATACAGCAAGACTGATTAATAATCAGAATATGCAGCATGCACTGGGTCCTGTGTTGTCATGTAATCTAATGTGGATTTTATAGTTTTTGTATTGTTTATTACAAACTTTTTCCAGAACCTGTGGCTGCAGCAAAACAAGCCTCCAAATAGAATCCCAGTTTATCTCTTTAAATCTGGCTCCATCATCTTTGTCCCGGCAGCTGGAGTTGGAAACATTAAAGGGGATGTAGAGGCAAAAATAAAATCCAATACAAATCTCTACACAGTTGCCAACTGCAAGCTGCTAAGGCGGGGCTCCCCCTGCTGTTCATAAGTATAATTGTTTCCCTGCCCAACAGTTAGGGACTATCTGACAATTCCTATAAGCAGTAGTAAATGAAAGAAGAATTTCACTGAATACAGTCAGGTTTCTTATAAAAACAGTACACATTTTTAAATTAAAGTATATTGGAGATAGATTTCTTTTTCATTCAAGAAAATAAAAATGTGACTTTATTTTTTAGCCTTTCCTTGTCCTTTAAGCTGTTTCCATCTTACAGATTGGGCTGACGTGCTGCCTTCATTGGTGCACTGGTTATGGCGCTGCCCCTCGGAGTAGCTGTAGTCTTCTCTCTAGTTACATCAGCTACTTGCCTGTTAGGGCAGGATTTGGTGCAGCTCTAGCTGGCATGTTCCTATCATTCTACATTTCAAATAAATGCATGATATTAGTGTTTGGCTATTAGATTGTATAGTAATATACAAATTAAGAAATGAGGCAAATTAAATTGGTCCTCTATCCAAAAACTGTCGGGAAAAAATGTAAATGTGAGCAACTTTCCACAATACACTTGTGATACATTTTCAATGGTTTGAAACGTGTTTGTAATTCCTGATCAGAGCAGTATTTATATTCTCTGCACTTCTGATTCAGACTCCAGACACAATGTTGCAGAAAGCATCTGATTAACAAAAGTGGAGGAAAGCTGACTGCAGCTACATTGTTTCAAGAGTCAGACTCAGAGGACAAAAGGAGATAAACAAATACTGATTTTAACAGCATTTTTCTTTACACGGAACATTAATGCTATTAGGATGGACATTAATATTAAATATTCTTGAGTTGTGAAGTTTCAAACTAACACAGAGGATGGGGTGCAACTCAGAACAGGAGCTGACTTCTTACAAGTTTCAATTGCTTTTCCTCCTCTGATCTCACCTGCTACCCCTCACCCCTAGTCAGTTTGTATTTGGGCTCTTTGCCCCCCATTGCTTGGTTTGCACACCAACCTTCTCCTGGCGGCTCTGGATTAATTGCTCTGGGAGGCTCCATCCCTGTGTGACGTTGCACTGTATGTTGGCTCTTGGCAGCAACTTTGTGACAAATATGTGAAATTGTGAGTGGTGGGGGCACTTCAGTTGAATACTCTAGAGCACTTACTGAAATAAATGCCTTTTATTCATCTCTGCAGCATGTAGGCCCTAGATTTTTCAAACCATTGCTTAGCAGCCACCTTTGGTGAAATTCTGGACTAGCTTTCCCATTCTGTACATACGACTCTTGAGTCTTTTAGCTATAAAATGTTATGCTTATTGTTTTATCCAGAATTTGTCTCTGTATCTCCATGAATATTTTTTGTCATACTTATTGTCTTATTTTTCCTCCCTGCTGGCACTGTTGCTTATGTTTTTGCACACAAATATACTTTTGCAGGGATGTCCGGCAGGCAGGAGCTCCCTGGAACTTTCAGAGGTGACTGTGGCTCCAGTACCCAGTACATGCTGCATCGATGGACACAGCAGACTTGAGTCTAAAGGATGCCTACAATGAGGCTGGAATTATGGGGAAAATATAAATTGAGTCCAAAATTGCACTTTGTACAATGCACTTGCAAACATGTTACACACAATGATGGGCTACCATCTAGGCCGGTAAAATCCTGGACGGGTGGCAACCCTAATTGGAACCCTACACAACTTTTTTTCACATGTATACACAGTTAATCTGTATTATGTAATGATTTTAGGTGCATTCCAACCACTTTTTCTTTCTACCTTTTCCAAACCTCCATGTTTCTTTTTCTCTAACTATAATTCCTTTTGTAGGTTTATTGGGTGTGGTATCAGGCCATGCTTTGCTCGGAACCTACAGGTCGCCTACATATTGATCTGTATCTGTGTGAGCCACTGTGGGCGTCAATCTTTTCTCCTACTCTTTACCATCCTAACTGGGTTTTGCTCCCTGTGCCCTCACACAATGTAAAGGAACATGTTTCTCATATCATATCTTCTTTACATTTTATATGAACATTCTCCTGAACCAATGTTATGTCAATATATCTCTTTATTGAAGCCTAAATTGTGATATCAGTGTTGGGCTCCCTTTGTTCCCATGCTGTGGTGATGCTGAGTGTTTTTGCTTGTGAGGTGCTTCCAACTGTTTTTAGGTGAGTCAGACTCTTATTTAAAAACATACAGCCTTTGTGCCTTTATTTTTATTTATTATGTTAGTCTTGTGTCCTAGTCTAACCTTTCCTTTTTCCATTTATTGTTCCTTTATATAGCCATTTCTTTGTTTTTCTCTGTACAGGGGTTCAGGCCTGGGTTTGATAATGGGAGTAAATATGATGGGCTGGGCTACCCTTCTATTCATCGAGCTTCAGCACAAGTCAGGGTATTTCCTGTACCATGTTGTTCTATTGTCCTTCTGTGTTCTCTGAGTAGTGACGGAGTGATAAAACAATCCATGAGCCTGGATTGCAATATACAGTATGCTGAATGTAGTGGAGAAACTGATGCTGTCTATGAGACCAATAAGGAGCAAATAACCCATGAATGGCGGTGTTCCATTAATGCAGGGGCTAGTTTTCAAAGGCATCACAGAACAAGGACTCCAATAAGAACATATTTTTCAGCAATAAAAACTTTTATTATAAGTATAAAACATTAGGTGGAGTGGAGTGGAGTGCACTTTAAATTCTACCAACAACTCTTGGGTACCAAACAGCTAAGTAGATAACATTCACCCTGTTTGTATTTGTGCCCATGTCTGTGCCATAACAATGCTTCTCAATAACTGATCCATACTTGGACCTTCCATTCTCTGTCTCCTTTCTGCTGTTCCTGAAATTTGCTTTACATTATCTGTAATGGAGCTTAAAGAAAAGCTCCATTCTCCATTTCTGCAAAACGACCGAGGCATAATTGCCTTATTCTCACATCCTAATTTCAACCCATAACTTTAACATTCTGCGTATTTTAACACTCCACAGCATAGCACAGACCATTAGGCATGAGTAGATATTGTTAGCTTTCCCAAGGAATACAAAGAGTTGAACCCAAGGAATTTCAGGCAACTCATAGTGTCTTATTGACAAATAGTCAAGGACCTGGCTGGCTCCTACACCAAATGTGTGCACCTTTAGTAAGCTTACACTGGCCAGGGTCTTAAAAACGTGGACACTCGCTTCTACAGGTATAGTAAAGTCTTTGGCACAGGCAGGCATGTCCTTTAGCATAACTAGGTCATTCCTTTTTCGTGATATGTCTTTAGATTAGGAGGGGTTTGTAGAGCTGCTGTAAACTGGGTCTCTGAATTATACAGTTTGGTCCCTGTTCTTTGGACCATAATGTTCTACTGAAGCATCCTTCATTACAGAAGCACCTTGTTCCATCTTGGCTCTAAGATCATTTTAAAGTCAAATATATAAAAATACACCATAAAAAAGTCTAAATATAAACTGTGTGTTATAGGTATATTCTTGACAGATAGTTTACCAGTAGTCAAAAGTGTTAAATTACCCACTCACAAATCATCTGTGTTAAAGCTGAACATGTGACAGCTGATGTCTTATTATGGCAGTCTCTTCTGGATTCTACAACAGTCATTGGTGCCCATACATATCTGCCAGCCGGCGGAATCTTGGCCCCCATTCCTGCAAATAGTCATATTCTTGGTCACTGTCATCTTCACTGGACAAAATGGAGCTGAGAGTTCCAGCAACTGATCCCTCCCCTTCATAGTCATAAATGAGAGCTGTGTCGTATGGAGGAACACTTGGGTCAGAGTCAGCAGCCTGCAGTCCCTGTATAGAGATATGAAGAACATGCGTTTATGGCCTGTTGGAATTTGGTTAGTTGGAAGATGGTAGAGACACTTACATCCTGTATAAAATCTGCTATATCTGAAGGGCGATCAGTTGGTCTGCGAGGGTATCGAGGTAAAGTTTGGTTATAGGGGGTATCTCTACGGATCGGTGGTTTCAGCCTGGGAGATGGAGGAACTGACAACCCAGGGTTCCTAAGCCGGATCATGTCGTAACCATCCTTTAGGAGGGAAAAACAGCTGATTCATCATATGTTATTATATCACATGTATATCATCATATATCATATGTTTTCCCTAACAATATGATGACGTTTTTGTTGTTTAAGTGTAGGTAGACACTTATTCATTGTACCACAAAGTGGTAATAATAATGACAAAGAAATGAATGGAGCCCTTGGCTGACTGTGGATTATAATACACTCTTGGAGCATATTTGGCATGCAGTTGTACATCTGTGACACAAATAACAAAATAAACTGAAACTGAAAAGGACTGAATTGGTTATTTAGGGTTGAGACAAATGAAAGAGCAAAGGAAGAAGCATTTATAGCATTACCACTCAGGAACCATACCTGGTCTTCTTCACCTCCACCTTGCTCATCGTAGTTAAAAATATTATCTCTGACATCTTCCTCAGAGTCAGCAAGTAGGCCTTTGTGTGCAGGGCCACTCTGGGAGCAGCGGAACAGGAACAGCAACAGAACCAACACTGAGCGAGAAGGAGCAAGATATATACATAAAAATGTGTATTGGCTTAAAGGGGAACACAAACAGGCTTTTATTTGCTTATTCAATCATAGATTGGGAAACATGATCAGTTAGTTCTACACAGTTTGTGCAAATTTTAGTATGTCTCTACATGTTAAGGTGTCTTATTGAAATACAATATTTTGGGTGGGTGGGTGGATTTTTTTGTACTTTCAGCTGTTGTATTTGGTTGGGTAAGCAGGGGTAGTAGTAATCCAGATTTTTAGTAGAAAGAACAAACTGAACTTTGGTATTTGGTACAGATCTTACCAGTCCTAAAAACAATGTGTTCCTATGGGAAATTATGTAAAAGTAGAGTACAAGGTACTGTTTTATAATTACAGAGAAAATGAAAGAAAATTATTTTACAAGAATGTTCATTATTTAATTAAAATTGATGCTATGGGCAATTGTCTTCCTGTAATTCAGAGCTGTCTGGATAATCGGTTTCCGGATAATAAATCCTATACATGTACCACTTTGCAGGCCAACATTTGGCCAAGACCCTGTTATACTCATAACATTATAGGTATATGAAACATGGGCATCTTATTTATATTGCTGCCTATGCATGTACTGCTTGAGGAAGGCCTTCAGATCCTTATTCTTTCTGTAGCCTTTGTGTGTTAAATTATTCTAAGATCCCTGTTTTAAATTACTGTAAAGAGATTCATAACTTGCTGCTCTGTATATATGAATCATGATGATTCACCTGACTTTGGGGGTATTTCTGCCTTAGAGGATTTTATAGTAATGGAATCCATATGATATTAATGCTGCACTTACCCAATAGGAGGGCGATGCTGCTCATGATTATGATGAGAGCGCTGAGGCTTATGCCTGTTCCAGAGCCAAATAGAGCCACAGCATTACCCTTGCAGGTACCCAGAGCATCACACAGGCACACAGACACATTCAGGAACTGTACTTGAGCAAGAGGAGGGTTCCCAGAATCCGACACCCAGAAGGGCAGAACATAGACTCCTTCTTGTACATCTGCCATAAGCTGGAGTAATGCATGAGTATCTGAATAATGGAGATACAATACATAGTGCATAGTTGAAAGTGTGCCATTGCTCCCTGCACTGTAGAAGCTGGTGTCTGAAACTCTAAACCACAATCCATTGCATTATTGATAAAATATCAACGCTGCAAAGGTTAAAACCAGGTTGGAACCACCAATTTTAGCTACATGCAAGCTATACATGCCGGTTACAGTGTGGTGGTTATTGTGTTTAAAGTCTCACTAATCTCTCTCTGCTGTCGATAAACACTAACCATTGACAGGACTAAGACTCCAGTTACTGGTCAGCTCTGTGAATGATGAGTCCAGCTGAAAGTGGAATGGATGGGCTTCTGGGGGCATATCCTCATCAGTGGCACTCAGAAGCAGCATACCATTGCCTTGCTGGGAGTTCTTGCACAATTCACCAGAGTGTGGCAGGAGGAAAGGAGCATGGTCATTCACTTCCTGCACTTGCACAGACAGTGTCCCAGTAGAGCTCAGTGGGGGGACAGCTGCAAAAATGAAATCCATTTCATCACCTTTGCACCAAAACATCATAGCAAATAATAAGGTCTTTTGTGTGCCAAAACAAACATATAAAAACGGACAACCAGTGTGCCCACAAAGATGACGAGACAAGAAAAAATATTAGAGCCAGTAATATAATAACATTATTTGTACCACACCGTAGCCCGCACTAGACATTAAAATTTATTTCTGTAACTAGACTAATAAAAGCTTATTGATTGGTTGTGCTGGGATACTGCAAAAATCATCCATGCTACCAAATGGGGATCAGAGCCAAATGCAGTATTCCAGAATCATTGCAAAGTTACCGTTGTCCGTTGCAGCAATAAGAGTTGTATACCATCCTCGCTGTAGGAAGGGAGATTTTCTGTCTAGCGTGTATCTAGCACGGAGCTGCCCAGAATTTTCATCCAGACTTAACCAATTTGCAGGATCGGACACCATAGAATATCTGCCAAGGAAATAACCAACCTAGATCAGTTGCCTAGATAAGAACCAGTTGCAAGAATGTATGCAATTGTATTTAAGCCCTAATATATCAGTTTCTTATTAAAGATTATACAGACTCCTGTCTTTCCTCTTCCTGTTTACAAATATAAATTACAAGAGCATAACACTATTGGTAATACATTATCTAGTGCCCAACTGCCCCTTGTGGCTACTCCCAGGGTAAAAGGTGGTTACTCAACGCTTCTTAGGCTGATGGCACACTAGGAGATGAATTGCCAGCAATAAATATCCTCTTCTGAGAGAAAGAACCCATGTGTTCCTTCAGTCTCCTGAAGTTGCCTCAAGAGGAAACTGCAAGCGATTTTGGGAGACTGAAGTGGTACATGGGTCTTACCACCAGCATTTCACTTTATAGCCAGTATTAAACCTCATACAGGAGATTAGTAGCCTGCAGAACAGGATATTTATTGCTGGCGATTAAGCCTGGTGGCACATGGGTGATTTCGGGAAACTAAACTACACGAATACCATCCCACTGGGAATTCATATTATTGCTGATGGGAAGGTATTTTGGGGAGTCAAATCGCCTGCAGCATCAAAGCTTTATTGGCACCTTACTGGCCCATGTGTGGGTTCCTCCGACGGCTTCCCCGATCGATATCCAACCAAAGTCGGACAGATTTCGTTCTGGCAGGGTAAAAAAAACCATTGCATCTGATCACCCGTTTGTTTGCAGTGTGATCCGAACGTTGGGCTTTTGGACCCACAATTGGATCAGCCCGATATCACCCACCTCAATGAAGGCATATGGGGGAGTGATCCCCTCCACTTCTTGAACTTTATCAAGTGGATTAAACTAGTACATCTTGTGCTGGTGCAACCAGGGAACCCTGGAATTAGCTCAATTGTACTTGTTTATTAATACCCTCCCCCCATATGTAATTAGCAACACTAAGGGGCCTACTTATCATACTGTGTTTAAAAAACCATGGACAAAATGCACCACATCTCACCAGGTATCACTGTGTAAAAATGGTGTATTTATCAAGCTGTGTATTGATTTTTGCCCATCGAGCAACTCTGTGGGAAAATTTGGTGTAAATGGAAGCAGCTATATGAAAATACAATGGGAAAACATGGCGTTCATCCATAGTGGGGGTTTTTTTTCTGATGGAACTTACTTGCTGCTTCAATGGATTAAGGATCGCGCAAGGTCTGAAGTGGTGTAAAATAACAGCATCAATTCTGGGAGGTGGAGTAAAACAGGCATTGAAAATTACGCCACAGCTTTAACATTTATCATTTATTTCTGACTTTTTTTTACACAGTATGATTAAAAGACCTTAAGTTTGCCCAGGTACAGTAACCATGGCAACGAATATGGTTTACTTTACAGGTGACCGGTAAATGCTACCTGTTAATTGGTGGCCATACATTTTACATAATGTAAAATATAAGAAAATGGTCATTTGGATCTATTTATAGATTGATAACAAACAGTAACGTAACTAGAGGGGGGCGTACCCTGGTGCAGGACGGGCAGCCAGCCCCCCCCACCCCCCTACATCAGGGTTGCCACCTTTTCTGGAAAAAAATACAGGCCTTCCTATATATTTATCTTTTTTCCCTATTAATAACATTGGTATCAACCATCATTTTTACCGGCCAGGTCGGTAAAATACCGGCCAGGTGGCAACTCTACCCTCCGTATGCAATTTTAAGCCCCAAAATCATTGAGCAGGGGTGATTCTGGTCATTTTGCTGCCTGAGGCAGTTTTCCTTTTGCCGCCCCACATCACTCACCTCTTCAGCGCCAGAGGGGGTTGGGGTCGGTCCACGTCGCACTGGAGGGATTGGGGTGGTCCACATAACTAGTACTGAGAGTGCAATTGCACTCTCTGCACCAGAAGAGCCAAATTTCTGGGTTGAAAAGCGGAAATTTGGCTCTTAGTTACCAGGAGCAGCATTTTTGCCACCCCTGGCAAGCAGGGGCCGCTTCCACCTGAGGCGAGTGCCTCAACTTGCCTCATTGGTGGAGCACCCCTGTACATGAGCTGCTGGGGGCCCAGAGGGGAAATGAAACATTTCAGGGTCACAATAAACAAGCAAGGCAGCTTGCTTGCATTCATCCTGAGTGCCTTCAGATTTTTTCTATGGAACTTTGTACGTGAGGCTGCCGATCCTCTACCTTAGTGCACAAGGTATCGCTAATAGGGTGTGCAAGAGCTATATAGGATTCCCCTGTTAGTTCTGTCACTGATAACAAAATGGAAAATTCACAGGTTTGCATACACACAGCTCTCACCTGATTTTTTGTGTTTGCTTGCTATCTGGGTCAACTGCTGTATATACAGTGATGTCACTTCCTGCAGCCATCCTCTCTTTCACTCGCACCACCTTGGGGTTCTCTAAGAAAACTGGAGGCTCGTTTAGGTTTTTCACTGTGATGTTCACCCGGGTTTGGGAGCGACTTGTGCGGGGGGCTGAGGGGCTGAGCTTGGCTTCATTCTCAGCTGATATGGTCAACTGGTAGAATTCCTGCTCCTCATGATCCAGAGGCTGAAAGCAGAGGTCAGTTTGGAAGGAGTTAGTGGCAGGAAGGTGCATGCTACACATACAGAGCTATGATGTGATGTTCAATTTATTGATGAGAGGCTGGGAAAATCTCAATGCATCAGTTAATAGAAAACCATTTCTCAAAAGAGAAAACAGATTTTTTTTATCTTTAATTTTTAAATCTGACATGGGGCTAGACATATTGTCAATTTCCCAGATGCCGTAAGTCATGTGACTTACGGCATCTGGGACTTAAGGCCCCTTCAAGGCTGCATACATTGTCTCCCATCTCTAAGTTACTGACCAACGGTTTTTTGAGTATTGCCTATTCACTGTTGATGCAGGATCCTGTTGTGCTTATCGTATACTCCACTGAGGATTGTATGTTCAATAAATATGTTCATTGGTTAAGTTATAAGAAGCCAGTTATGGTTTTATATATATACAGGACAACCTTTGGATACGTTGGGGCCTTAAAATTAATTTGCTGTGGGGCCCAGTAACATATAGTTATGCCACTGCCACTTTCCACTGCATTTTATTTTGGAGGAGAAATGAGTAATGTATTCAACATAAACCTTCCAAAAGTTTCCAAAAATGAAAATATAATGTACTGTTATGCTGCACTGGTACAAACAATATGTTTGCTTTAGACAGTCTACTATAGTTTTATATCAACAGGCTGCTGTGTAGCCATGGGGACAGCTGTTTTACGCTGAAAAGGGAGACTAGGCACAGGATACAAAGCAGATAAATGATAAGCTCTGTAGTATACAATGGGATCCTTTAGAGCTTATCTTTTATCTACTGTGTGTAGGGTTGCCACTGGTATTTTTTATGGTAGATCCCAATGTTATTAATAGGAAAGAAAGATAAATATATAGGAAGGCCGGTATTTTTTTCAAGAAAAGGTGGCAACCCTAGCTGTGTGTCATGTGATTGAATGGCTTTCCCCATGGCTACACAGCAGCGTGTTCATTTTAACTGTAGGAGAGTTTCTGAAGCAAACACCTCAGTTTTACCAGTGGAGGACAACACTACAGTATAATGTCATTCCTTTAAAACACTTTTTTTGTTACTGTTTCTTTAATAAGAATGGTTGGAACATTTAATGACTTTGACCACTAGGGGTCATGTGTTCTGTAGAAAATTCTTTGTATGATTTGAATTACCTTGACTAGAGACAATATTCCCTCATTTGTCTGCGGATCTGTGCGGATAGAAAATGCTTGTTTGGAATCTCCTTTAGTGATGTAGTAGTGCACCCTCCAGTTAATAGAGCCAGGGAGGTCTTTGTCTGTAACATTCACCCTCGCAATATCTAAATTGCTTTTGTTCTCTGGCACCTCCATGGAGAACTGAAAACAGAAGTTTCAACACTTACTACATAGACCTATTGAGAATTAGGTGCATAAAATATTTTGAAATGTATCCATAAATACAGTATATTAATCTTTAAATGAAATGATTCAACACTGTGCTCATTAAGGTATCAATAGTCTTCAATAACTGCACACAAAGCAATACACAGTTTTGTAGCCACAGACAAACAGCATGAACTATATATATATATATATATATACACACAGGTTTATGGCTGATGTTTTTACCTCCTGCATAAATTCCGGAGGGTTGTCATTGATGTCCTCAATGATGATAATAACTCTGGCAGTGCTGGTTAGCCCTTCCCCTAACATATCACCCACTTGGACAGTTAAATTGTATGATCCAACCACCTGGAGAAGAGAGAATGTTGGAAAAAAAGGATCAAAGTTGTGTCACTCACTCCATGGAGACAAACTATGAGATATTTCTAAAGGCTTTTTACAGAGATCGACCACTTGAGCTTGAACCTTTATCAAGTACCTCTCTATCCAGTCCCACTTGAACAGTTCTGATCTCCCCTGTATTTTGGTTTATGCTGAACATTTCTGGAGTCTCCTGCTGGATTATGGTATATCTAAGTTCAGCATTGTCTGTCCTTGGGTCATCTGCATCTGTGGCTTCTACTTTCAGGACAAAGGTACCTTGAAAAAGAACATTTTAATGCATTAATAGTCTTTTTTTCTATCCATTAGACTAGTATTAGTCTTCTTCCTATCCACCCTTTAGGATTTTCTTTTGAGTTTACCTGGTATAGCTCCCTCCAACAAATGCCCAGTAAACTCTTCCTGCACAAACACTGGACGATTGTCATTCTGATCCAAGACTACAATCTCTAACTTAGTGGGGTCCTCAAGGCTTGATCCTCCTTTGTCCAATGCAAATGCTCGTAGCTTGGTGGTAGGAAAGAGGAAGAAATAGAAAAAGGTGTAACTTTCAAGGTAGTGGAAGCTCATGCTATTAGGAAACCTTGATCGAATGTAACAACAGCTCGAACCAGTTTCAAAATTATGATGTAGAGAATGATATTCTGAGAAAATTTGCAATCGTTAGCAATGACAGAGCCTTACAGAGCTTTTAGTTTTTAGAAGGGGTCAGTGGCCCCCATTTGAAAGCTGGAAAGAGTCAGAAGAAGGCAAATAATTGAAAAACTATAATTAAATAATGAAGACCAATTAATAAATAGCTTAGCCATTGTATAACATACTAAAAGTTAACTTAAAAGTGAACCACCCCTTTGAACGCTTCTGTCTCCCACACATTACCCAATGTCTCAGTGAAGGATAACAGGTTATGAAAAGTTGTCGTTTGCTTGGTACTTGGCATTATATCCTTGCATGGTGCAACTATACCCGAATTCCATCATTTATGACAAGGCACCATGTACACACTTGTGCTTCATTGCCCTAGATTGCATTCTTATTTATGGTTATTTAAAGTAACCATCACCATGTTGCCCCTTAGCTGTGTGCCTTGATATTTCATGCAAGTATTTATCCAGCACTTAGGTGATAGGTATTAATCCTTATTAAAGGGGTGCAAGAAAAATAGTGTGTTCACCTTCACATCTTGTTGCGAAAATCCAAAGAGAATTGCAGCACTCCCAGCTCATGGTAAAACCGCCTTTATTGCACTTTACATTGGCACAGCAACGTTTCGGACCTCCTGGTCCTTTTTCAAGCTGACAAAGTATCCTTTTTTTTTACCATGAGCTGGGAGTGCTGCAATTCTCTTTGGATTGCCTTGATATTTCAACAGTAACGCTAAAATATTGATATTTGATGCTTGATAGTCCTTGTATTCAACATAGAAATTTGGTTGTTTTAGCCTTTAAATAGGTGTATTTCTACACAAAATAATGTCTCAAGTTCCAACCAGAAAACTGGTTTATCAGCAATTTATATACAATATCCCGTTTTTTAGAGGATACCTTAAATCGCTCAGTCTTCTCACGGTCCAGAACAGCATTGAGGTACACCTCTCCTGTGTTTTTGTTGATAGTGAAGATGCCTCGAGGTTCTTCATCCACCCCTTGCCCTTTTATGCTGTATATTACACTGCCAATGTGCTGCTTGTCTGATTTAAGCTGAGGGTGAGCAGAAACATGTCAGTGAGTGTGTCAAGCATGGCTGCGGCTCAAAAAAAAAGCATAAAGGTTTGTCTGAATAGGAAAGCAATCAAAACCATCATTTAATATTTGAATATATAAATCTGTATGAATTTGTTTCATCTGAAAATAGTTTATACCTTAAAGGAGAATTATCCCACCCAATTATCCTTCTCACTAGTCAACTTAAAGGAAAACTAACCCTCCTACCAAAAGCCCCCTTAAACTTTCAGGCATTGCCCCCCTCCCCAATACGAAGAGCTGGAAGATGGCAACCGGTAGCACCACTGCACTTCTTTATTTAAGGGTCAGGGTGAAGGTGTCAGTACTCACTACAGAAGGACATTATAGGAAATACTTTGGCAATCACTTGGTAGATGTGCTAGTAAATTATGGAGTAATTTGCGTTCATACTCCAATGATTCCTAGTGTCAGTTAAAATCTCTTGCTGTGTGTGTAGCATTAGGCAAATCATATGAATACCTTTTGTTATAAGAATGGTGTAATTGCTTTTATTCGAACAGCGTTTTAGCTTCTATTAGTCCCCCTTACCCTAACCTCTTTTGTTCTTCTCCAAGTCCTACCTCTCAGAAGCCACATTTCAATATATTTCACTAATAGGATCTAATTGGGTTTAAACAAGCTGCCTTCAAATTTTCATTTATAGATGTGAATCTCAAGGTACCTCTGAGGCTTGTAAATTTGCATCGTTGTATACCTGGTGATGTCCAGATAACATTCCCTTGACCAGAAGCAAAAGCATCCACAGTTTATCAAGCAGAGATGAATGTTATTTTTGGTACATGGAGATTATCATGGTTAAAAGTTAATTTAGTTATTAATGTTGTAAAATATTAGGACATAATAGGTCACCAATGAGTTCCATGACCATATGGTCGCTTCTAGTATCCTCACATTTTACAAGTTACAACAAGGGGTACATTATTTTTTACTTTAAAGGGATACTGTCACGGGAAGAAATGTTTCTTTCAAAATGCATCAGTTAATAGTGCTCCTCCAGCAGAATTCTGCATTTAAATCCATTTCTCAAAAGAGCAAACAGATGTTTTTATATTTCATTTTGAAATCTAACATGGGGCTAGACATTTTGTCAATTTTCCAGCTGCCCCAAGTCATGTGATAAACTTAAATCACTCTTTACTGCTGTACTGCAACTTGGAGTGATATCACCCTCCCTCCCCCAGCAATTTAACAACAGAACAATGGGAAGGTAACCAGATAGCACCTCCCTAACACAAGATAACAGCTGCCTGGTAGATCTAACAGCACTCAACAGTATAAAACCCATGTACATTGAGAAGGAAACACAACAGCCTGCCAGAAAGCAGTTCCCTCCTAAAGTGCTGGCACAAGTCACATGACCAGGGGCAGCTGGGAAATTGACAAAATGTTTAGCCCCATGTCAAATTTCAAAACTGAATATAAAAAAAATCTGTTTGCTCTTTTGAGAAATGGATTTCAGTGCAGAATTCTGCTAGAGCAACACTATTAACTGATGTGTTTTGAAACAAACATGTTTTCCCATGACCGTATCCCTTTAAAGAAAAACATACAAATGACATCAATAAGCACCAGTTATAACTGATGACATCACTCAGTACCATTTATATGGATATAAATGACTGTTGTGGATGACATGACTATGCAGGTTCCAATCATTATTTGTTTAACCATTTCTATTCTGTCTCTGAGCCTTGAAACTATTTCTTGGCACAATATTAGTTACATACCTGTACGAGAAGCATAGGAATCCTCCTAAAGTTCTCAGGCACGCTAATTGGTGGAATCTCCCAAGCTCTTTTAACCCGGTGTCCCTTGCCAGTGCTTCTGCCACGCTGTCTCCAGGGAAAAAACACAGAGGATTCTGGAGAATGTTCATCCCAAACCATTGAGCATTGTAACTGCAAGAGAAACACAGGCAATAGTCAGCAAGGGTGTGTGTGTGAAGACTTCAGTAGCCAGCATGGACGGTAATAATAGACAGTAAAAAGCCAGGTATGCAACAACAGTAAGGTTGGCCAGTTTAGCCAATTCTCACCCAAACGGATTAAATTGTACAAGTCTTTGATGACAAGGCACTTGGATGCCGAGGTGAGTCCATGTGGCTAATCATTGAATTGTGTGGAGTATAAACAATTCCCGTCCATTGTCTATTACAGGTATGGGATCTGTTATCCTGAATATTCAGGACTTCAGGTTTTCCGGATAACGCATCTTTCCGTAATTTGAATCTTCATGCCTTAAAGTGATTCTGACACTAAAAAATGTATTTTATCAATGAATGTACATTACATGTTACCTATAGGTCATGGTGATCATTTTTTGCTGAGAGGTTTGTTTTTGTATATAATTGTTAGTTTAATTTCCTCAGCCTGACTCCCTGACACTCTGACTTTGCCAACCTGACTGTCCCATCTCAGCCTGTTAGTTACAGTTTCTAATGATAACGGACTCTTGCTGCACAAATATGTCAGCCCCCTCATACAGGAACATGGGGGATCAGACAGGTTATGTAAAAGCATCATGCAAATACTTAGCTTTCAAAGCCAGTTATTATAATAGATGTAAAAAAGAGTTTGACTTCAGGTGTCAGAATCTCTTTAAGTCCACTAGAAAATCATGTAAACATTAAATAAATCCAATAGGCTGGTTATGCTTCCAATAAGGATTAATTATAACTTAGTTTGGATCAAGTACAAGACACCGTTTTATTATTACAAAGAAAAAGGAAATAATTTTTAAAAATTTGGATGAAATGGAGTCCATGGGAGAAAGCCATTCTGTAATTCAGAACTTTCTGGATATGAGAAATAATGTCCAGAAAAGGGAAATACTGTATATGAGAAATTACCCAGTCCTGCTCCAATAAGCATTTTCTCCTGTATGAGATGTTAAAGCTCCCTGCCCTGGGAGGAACAACATGTGCTGAATATGCTGAAAAACATCTTATATAGTATTCCCATCCCATGATAAACTATTCAAATTAGATGTGATAATTATGTAAAATGTGTGTATCCTGTGTGTCTGTATATACATGTGTGCTGGACTGAAGGAACAAGGGGAATTACAGTAAAACTACTTTGTTATGGCACGTTACATGTCTCAGGTTACATGACCATGTGTTATTATGAATGGACACTTGTGAGAACACCCGGGCCGTGTCAATCACTCAGTCCTCACTAAGACCTGGCAGGTGTCACCACTGGGACCAAGTCTCGGCTAAGCAATATCCCGCCTTGGTAGATATCTAGATTATTATTATAGTGGCAATATATTGCGCAGTGCTGTAAAATAAACATGCTAATTAAAAGAAATCACATGCATTACATACATTTAACATACAGAGTTACATACAAAACAACCGGTACCGGTACTAAAGGTGAGGAAGGACCTGTGCAAAAGAGCTTACAATCTAAAGAGGAAGTGAATGAGACACAAGGTGCTGGGCAAGATCAGAAATGATACCTGAGAGATGCACAATGACTCTTCTGACTGCATGTGTCACCCAGGCCTAATCAAACCCAAATCCTGCATTGGTTTCTGAAGAACATGTTGCCTCATCTCTACTTCCTTTTAGCAACAGGAATATTATTCTCTATTCACAACAACTGCTTTACTTTGATTTTTATCTCAATAGACAGTAAAACATAAAAAAAAAAAAGGAGCACATATATTTGAAACCAGTAGGGGTGTGCTTTTAGTGAAGTGTAAGGACAATGCCTCTGCAATAGCAAGCAATATGGCAGACCCTTGTATAACGTGCAATGGAGCACAATCTCAAGCTCCTGCTCACTTTGATAGAATATAAAGTAACTTGCATTACTGTGCCATTTAAGGACAAAAGCTATTCTTAACATTTAAAGCAGGGCTACAATAAGGCTGTATCAGGCCTCTATGAGATGTAGCAGAAGCAGATGCTTGCTCTATTCTGCAGCAACTTTAAACCACAGACTTTTGGGATTCAAGTAGCCTGTCAGGAACTGTCATCTTCAGGGACATGTCTAATAAATGCGGGTTAATTCATACGGTGCTGCATGATATCAGACTAAATAAAACAGTGGATGACACCCATGAATTTTCTATTAGTGTCCCTGGTTTGGCTCAGGACCTGGTCACCAAAGGTGTTCGATGAGCAGGTTTGGGTTGATCAGGGATGTGGCTCAAACTTACATTCTGCAAAAATGGCATCTGACAATATGCATCTGTGTTGCATATTGCAAATTGGGGATAGTGTTTCTGTATTGTACAAACAAGTTCTCCATAATCACTCCAGCCCAGAACATGACAACTCAAAGCCTCGCCTGTCTCCCATTGCTGTACAGTTCAAGCCTCATTGCTCTCATTACTAGACAACAGTTGTTTATATTAACCAATATGTGTTCTAGCAGAATACAATTTACAGCACTGATAAAGCAACAAATCCACTTCATCAAGGAAATCCGAACATTTAAACGGACAAGAGAATTAAAATTCACTCGGGAAGGTACAGTATGTTTCAGGTCTACTAACCCACAGAAACTTTGTGTGTCTTTTTGAAAGAACATACACCAAAAATGTTCATATGGCATAATATGCATGCAAAACATTATATATTACTATGATGCACAAAACATAAGGCAAATATTATACATTACAACATATTTGGAGGAATGTAATAAAAGTCGCAAAGAGCAAAACAATTTGCACAAATAAGAATAAAAATGTGCATTTTGCAATATACTATTCTTCCTTAAACATTATTGCATTGTGAATTTTCATTGTGCATTGCACACTTTTAAGAAGTGTTTGAAGGTGTCTTTTGGAGCAAACGTAACAAATTTTTTAGTAAGACATTTTATTACATTCACTAGGCAATGTCACAACTTTTTTGGAGCAAACGTAACAACTTTTTTAGTAAGATGTTTTATTACATTCACCACGAAATGTCACAAAAAGGTTGTTATGTCTGCTCCAAAAGACACCTTGAAACACTTAAAAATTTGCAATTATTCTTCCACTGTCGGAAGTAGTCGCTAAACAGTTTCCAGGTTCGCAAAAGCTATATAAAAAAAAAAATTAAAGAAAAGTTTGTTCGCACAGAGGCATAACTTTTCACATTGCAAATTTTTTTTCCGTTACCGACTTTTATTACTTTCCCCCATTGAAGTTTTAAATACAAAACGGGGTAATTTAGCATGGCACAGGTAAAAATTGTCATGATAACTTTTTGCATCCTCCCTGCATTTAAGAAGTTTTGTAATAAAAGGCACAAAATTTGCCCAAGTACAGTATGCAGCCCAGCCCAGAACCACTCCAGCTCAGAATCACTCCAGCCCAGAATCACTCCAGCACAGAACCACTTCAGCACAGAGCCACATACTTTCCAGCCCTGCCACCTGGCTGCATAATGAATGTGGGAAGAACTGGGTTAAGGGGAGACAGGGGGGGGGATCTTCCTTAATGGTGGGGTGGCCCGTGTGTGGGGTTTCCATGCCCCTGATGTGGCAGCCCCAATGGACCCAAACCCCTCCAGTTTGACACTGGCTACTGAGCAATGTAACTAGGCAAATGTAGTGCCCTGTATGAGGGGTCTATAGGCGCACAGGTAGAATACAGCACTTTGTG
>CM044438.1:54193668-54215193 GCA_024363595.1 Xenopus borealis | reverse complement strand
CTTGTAGCTATAGCAGGGCCCAGTGGCCTTTGTGTTGCATCGACCAGGAAGTTGGGGGGGGCCCATCATTTTTTTTGCAGGGGGGCCCTGTGACTTCTAGTTACGCCACTGCTTGCACCCTAATTATTGTATGCTGACGATGCAGGAAACAGGGCTGGCTCATCAAGCTGGACTGGTTTAAGCATTACGGGCTGCCAATTATTCCTGGACTACCTGGGAACAAAAGGTGGTTGGGAAGTACCTGGGGTACCTCTTGAAGTTGAATGATTTTGAAACAAGCAGGGCACTCTGTGTCTGTGTGGATACTCTAACTAATGTAGGGTTGCTTACAGGCAAATGATAAAGGAGTAAGACCAGAGGCACTCAAGGTGTTTTTTTTTCTGTCTGTGTTTCTAGAAATGTGTTGCAGCAACAGCAAACTCTGCTTCACAGTACATTGATAACACAGAGCAGGTGGGATAGGATCAGCCTTTTCTCTGCCAGCATTTCTGTACAGCTCAAAGAAATGCCTAGTGTGTCACTGGCCTTAAATATACTTATTATTTTCTTTTGAACAACGGCAGTCTGGTTATAGCCATATTTAGATTTGTGAACCGAGTTCAGCTTATTTATTCTCAGAAGCCACATAAAGCTGCCGATATCAGTGCTTTAGACCAATTCTGTAGCTTATCTGCCCATGTATGGGAGCTTCCGATGGGTCTTCCTGGTCGATATCTGGCCACAATAACGATCGGGAAAGTTTCATTTTTCCACTGACCAACATATCAGAGCCCATTCCTCCTCATTATAATCAATTGTTCAGCCCTAGGGCCGAATGTTCGGATTACCCTGATATAGCCCTGCTGTTGGTGGCAAATAGGGGAAAGATCTGCTCATTTGGTGATGTCGTCAAATGAGCGAATCTTGTATTGTATGGCCAACTCTTATAAATTAACTTCCAATAAGACGCATTGAGATAACTTCTCTGGGAAAAGAGGGCGTCTTTTAAAAAAACAATAAAAGTATATTCCGCAACCTAATTTTTTTATACAGGTATTTGGAGACTTTTCTCTACTGACTGATCTTAGTTCAAAATTCACCAAAAACAGACAACATTAAAAATGGATATTGATTATTTTCCATAGAGTGGATCTAGTATTTCCTTTAACAGCATCAGAATGTATACAGTCCTAAGCAATCTCTGCCATCCACACTTCAATACTGCACAATGTGTTGTCCATAGAGGAGCCATCAACAAAGAAAGATAAACAGTATAAATATCTCAATTACCTACTGTCTTAGTCCGTGAAGTTATAGAAAGAGCAAATGTTAGCACTTTCTGAGCCTGGCAAACACTTTATATCCCTCTCTTTGTGTTTATGGATGACACTATAGGTGTGAAAAATAACCCCATTTTATACAAACGGATCAGGAAAAAACAAACTGACTGCTAAAGAAACCTGCCAGAGTCAAAACTAAATTATTTCATAGTAAGAGGAAGTGATGATGATGATGATGATGAACAGTATTCTATAGGTTACTGTTACTAGGGGAGTAAGATAAGGGATTGAAGGAAACTGAATAATGTCTTTCCAACAATGATACTAAAGATGGAAGGGTTCAGGCCAGTACTGCTTGACTAGGTTCTGCACCCCTCCAGGTGTTTCACAACTCCAAGTCCCAACATCATTTGAGAGAAAACATCTGCTGTGGGCTGCTGGTTATTGCCATTTACCAACAGTTGGGAGGCTGCATTTTGGAAAATGGTTTCTGTAGCTGGGAGGCTACTAATATCCCAGAGCTAAATAAAGTACAAGACAGTAAAGCAAACTTACTAAATCCCCTGTGCTTCTCATCACACAATATCCAGTTGACAGTAAAGAGTGGGGTGCCTTACCTGGCACAGGAAGGGCATCAGAAAGCACATGGCAAGCAAGCTTCTGCTCTCCATCCTGGCAGGGACGAGGGGCTCTCACTGGAAAAGGACAAGGGGCAGTGTGTCCGGCTATCTCTACCACAAAGTCCCTCTCCTGGTGTGACTGACAGCACAAGTGTTCTGAGACTAAAGGAAACTTTACTCCACTGTTAGGGGTGGGAGGGGGAACCACAGGGGAGCAGGGGGGGAGTGATCTGGGGGCAGGGAGTGCTGCAGCTGTGCCCAACATGATGCCTTTTCAGTTCAAGGTCACCTGTTTTCCTAAAATGTTGAGGTGATGCAGGGAGAGGTGACCCTGCCTCCCACACTTTCTGCAGCTGCTACCTGTATCTATCTCCCTTGTAGAAACAGAATCAAACAAAAGGACCAGGATGTGTGGCATTGCAAGATATATATATAGTGAATAAAGTACCCCCTCTTGTAAAATATAAGGATATTATAAGTTACCGAGGAGTTTCATGACCATATAAAAACACGAGGCCGAGTGTTTTTATACAGGTCATGGAACTCCGAGGTAACTTCTAATATCCTCATATTTTGCAACTGGGGGTACTTAATTTATTATAATACACACGTTTCAGGGAGTCATGTGACAGAAATTACATCAGAACTCACCGTTTATAACTGATGACATCAGAACTCACCGTTTATAAGGATATAATTTACAAGATATTTACGGCTTTTGTGTATTATATATATATATATATATATATATATATATATATTTGTTTATTTATTTAGTATTGCCCAAATGCATACATTGTAGCTTACCTATATCTTACAAATGGACAGTGCCAGTGCCAGGCCAAGTGTACCTGGCACCCCAGGCGCCACCGCACCCTCCCCCTCTGTGCGCGCATGCTCTGCGCGCTCTCCCCTGGAGCGCTGAGTACGCGCATGTGCAGATCGATGGGGGGGGGGTAAGTCAGACACAGAGGGGAGAAAGCGCCGGCGGGGGGGTCAAGGGGACATATCGTAGGATGGGAGAGCAGCGGTATGGGGTAGGCAGAAGACAGGCACCTGCCCAGCGCCCCCCTTTGGTTGCGCCCTAGGCAGGTGCCTCTTCTGCCTACCCCTAGTTCCGGCCCTGGACAGTGCTGCATACACAAGTGTTGCTATATAAATATACAGTGCATAAATACATAAAACAAGCGTTTCCCCACATTTAAAAAAAATTTGAAGTGGACCCGGACCCGGTCACCCAGACACAAAAATCTGTATAATAAAAGTCCTTTTCAAATTAAACATGAAATCCAATTTTTATTAAAGCATTCATAGCTGTTTTAAGCTCATTTAAAAATCTCAGCTGTCAATCAAATATTGTCTATAGTATTGTATTATTTACACTTCACACCCGGATTTTTACTCACTGTTGCTGCTTCAATGGTGCTGGTCATCAGACATTGGTGGTAAAAATTAAATAAATGGAAAGGGGTTTTCCCCACTGCAGATAAAAAAGTGTGTGCGGATCCATGATTGAGAATCAAATATTGTCTGCCATTCCTCTATGCCTTAGGCATAGAGGCGGGACAGATAATTACTTTCACTTTCCATTCAGCACTTCCTAGATGTCACTGCTCGTGGGGAGCACGTTCCCCCAGTTCTCTTAACCATTTAATTTTGTAACCAGGACATGGGGATAGATATTGGGTCCCCCATTCTGATGCACAAACAAGATTCTGAGATGATACAAGGCTTGCCTTAATAACAGTATACACAAAATGGCTCCTGCCTGCTTGCTATAATTATGAATTCCCAGACTGAAGAAAACAAGATTAAAATAATTTATATAGTGTAATTACTGTTCATTTTGCTGAACTAATGTGATAAAATATGATTATGAATATTTTTACGGGGTGACGGGTCCACTTTATATATTCATATATATATATATATTTATATATGTGTGTGTGTGTGTGTGTTTATACAAAGAAAATAGAGTGACCATTGACAGATACAAAGGTAAAAAGGGTAAATATTGTCACACCCCCCATACACACTAGAAAATAAATAAATAAATACATAGGATTATTTTTTTATTCCAAACTTGTGTGACACAGGGCTCTTCATAATTGTGTCACCTCATATAGGAAACTTTACTGGTACAGAAATAAAACTCACACTCCTCTCCTGTAGGGTTTCAGCGGGAAGCTAGGAGTGTACAGTATATGCAGATCTGCAGCCTGCCATTCTGGCTCTATGCACATTCTTCAAGACTCGTGGGAATTTGCGGGTCCGGTTTGGTTTACAGACTTGAAGGGAAACCTGTGATATGGCAGCTGTTGCTAAACTGCACTAAACAGCTGTTAGACAATGCTGAGAATTCGTAATCAAAATGGATTTCTTTCGCCTTTCCCCAGAATTTCAGTAATATGATGTGTTTAAGGCTGACTGTGATGGATGTGTCTTTGCTCAGCCTCAGCTACTATGCAATATTGCTACTGGATGGTCTGATGAGACAAAGGCTGCAGAAATACAAATACTACATAAAATACATACAGATGGGACTCCTTTGGCCTTACCTATACTGCAGTTTGAATGGGAGGAGGACGTCAGAATTTTTTTTTTGGGTAACTGAATTTCTAACAAATTTGCCAGTGTCCGGTGCCCAGGACAAAACACTGCATGGTAGTGAATACGCATTGTCTGAGGGAATTCTCGCCTGGTGAAGTGTTCTGATGGGTGCAAAGCAGACGATGGTGAATTTTCGATGGTTAGTAACTCTGCCCCTTAGTTGGTTATATATCAAAATCCAAAATGTTTTTACTATTCTCTGAAAGTCACTCTGACCAAATCCGCACTGACTGATACATTTTTCAATTTCTTGATAAAAAGTCCGAAGCATACCGATTTTTCATATTTGCCACCAAAAACTGTAATTTTTCCAGATTTGGCTCCTGAAATTTGCGGCCTTTTCGGACTATCTCCTGAAAACCACGAGATCATATCTATGAACTCAGCAGATCAAAGATGGAGTACTTTTTTATTTGGAGTTTTAACACCATTGTGGTTTAATAAATCATGAGAAATTCAAGGTTTTTGCTCAACAAAAAAAAAATGTTTTCCCCTTTAAAACTCTGACCAGAAAAATTGTTTTTTATTAACTAACCCCCTTAGTATGTTATAGAATGTCCTGTTCTTAGCAACTTTGCAGTTGGTTTTCATGATTCATTTTGTATTATTATTATTATTTTTTTGCTTATTTGCTTCCTTTTGTGACTCTTTTCCAGCTTAATAAAAAAAGGCAGAAAGAAATATATGCATCTCTAGGTTATATACCCTGTGTCTAATGTGGAAGAGCGCAGGAAGACCCTTTATGGGTCGAAATGCGTAGGGCAGCATGTGGTTGCTATTATTGTATCTAACATGTAAATAAAATTTTCTTATCTGTTCGATCATGGAACGACCGATCGCCATGGCAAGAAAAATGTCGGGACACTCCATACACGATCTGAAAAACGAACGAATCGATGATTCGTACAATCTGATCTTTGTGTCTATGTCCAGCTTTACACAGCAGATACCAGATAAGCTCAATAAAATCCCATTATATTCTACAGTGCTAGTCAGATGAATGGCTGCCCCCATGGCTACACTGTAGCTTATTTATAGAAACAATATTAGTGCTCTTGAAGCAAACAGACCAGTGTTACCAGTGCAGTGCAACAGTAGTATATGATTTTCTTACTTGTGCACTTTCAGTTTTGATGTAACGGTTTCTTTAAATGTAAAAAAAAAAAAAACAACTTTTTAAATTAAAAAAATAGTCAGAATGTCATCTCAACACAAAATACTGTGCTACTTTTTAGCAAAGGCGTTTTTAGATATATATTGACCACAGCATTGAAGCACTGCATTCAGTAAAGAAAAGATGGGCTGCAGTAAAGAAAAGATGGGCTGCAGTAAAGTTCCACTAGCTCCAAGCTCCCACAAGCACTTGTGCAGTGCATCAATTGCAGCTTTCTGAGGCCTCTAGATCAAAATCTCTTGTGTTTCATTTACACATTTAAATAGTTTTTATTTACAGTGTGACATTTGTTTTGACACTTTTTGGAGAATTAGCGTTTGGTAGGCAGGTAGCATAGGATTTTGAGCTTAGACAGGGAGACAAAGGCTTCAGACAAAACACAGCTTTATTATGCACTGGGCATTCCTAACAAAACAAAGTACAGCAATTTCAATGCCAGGTTATAGATCAACAACTTCACTGAAAAAAAAAACATTCAGGGGTCCCCCCATCCTCACTCTGAGGTCTCACCATCAAGGGAAACTCTCACACACTTGAACTTCAGAGTATTTGGGTTTCCACTCAGCCCTGCTGGCTTCATAGAAAATCCTGTACCCTTAAACCTAACAGGCTGATTCTGCTCCCAATAAGGATTAATTATAATTTTTTAAATACTGGATTATTTTATTACTATGGGAGACAGTCTTTCTGTAATTCTGAACTTTCTGTAGAAAGAGATAACTGATAACAGTAGTGCTATATAAATAAAGACATTGTATACAAACAATACTGTTGATTTTATAAATATATACATATATATGTATATATGTGTAGCAATAATGGCACTCACCATTCAAAGAATTTCTCGCCGGGTGCTAACCACAATCATCATTAGTAGTCCAAAGAAAGCACTCACGGCATAGTACAAAGGTTGTGTAAAAAAGTGTATTTATTCACAAAAACCTTAAGGCTTTTAAAACTCAAAAGGCGTGTGTGAGGAATTGTACTTGGGAGACTGTAAATACCCAGTGTAAAAGATGTCAGTGGGTTTTCATCTTGGAATCTGAATTGCAGACTCTAAAGGGGGAACTTGCAGCACTGAGGGCAGCGGCAAATGAGGGGGAGGAAAGGAGGCTCAAAGAGCAACCACTGGCAGGGGCTAGTGGAGTGGGGGGAGGAAAATGGACAGTGGAGGCTAATGAGGGAAGGAAAGTTTGTGATAGTCAGGAGGGGAAGTATGGGACAGAAGGGTAGGGGGGCTGGTCCACAGCTTGTCCAAAGCAGCAAATTCACCAGTCGGACAGATGTCGATCAGGCAGGATTAAAAATCCCATCAGATCGCGGCTGCATCTGTTTGTTGATGCGTCCCGCGATCCAACTGCCTGGCCCACCTAGGGCCCACAATTGGATCAGCCCCATATCACCCACCTCAAGGTGGGCATATGGGAGAGAGATCCGCTCGTTTGGCAAGATCGTGTATGGCCACCTTAAGCTGGTAAAAGGTATGGAAAATCTTAGCTATGAGGAAAGACTGACCAAATTGGGGATGTTCACACTGGAGAAGAGGTGCTTAAGGAGTGATATGATAACTATGTATAAATATATAAGGGGATCATATAATAATCTCTCTAATGCTTTATTTACCAGTAGGTCTGTCCCACTGACACAAGGTCACCCATTCCGATTAGAAGAAAAGAGGTTCCGCCTAAATATTCGGAAGGGTTTTTTTACAGTGAGAGCTGTGAAGATGTGGAATTCTCTCCCTGAATCAGTTGTACAGGCTGATACATTAGATAGCTTTAAGAAGGGGTTGGATGGCTTTTTAGCAAGTGAGGGAATAAAGGGTTATGGGAGATAGCTCATATTACAAGTATATCTAGGGACTAGACCGATTTGGCCTTTTGGAGTCAGAAATGAATTTTTCCCCCTCTGAGGCATATTGAAGAGGCTTCAGATGGGATTTGCCTTCCTCTGGATCAACTAGCAGTTAGGCAGGTTAAAAAGTTAAAAGGTTTGAACTTGATGACGTGTGTCTTTTTTCAACCTAACGTACTATGTTACACAATCATATATATATCTATATATACAGTATGTATATATTGAAGTATGGGACCTATTATCCAGAATGCTTGTGACCTAGGGTTTTCCAAGTAATGGATCTTTCTGTAATTTGGATCTTCATACCGTAAGTCTATAAAATCATGTAACTATTAAATAAACCCAGTAGGCTGGTTTTTCTTCCAATAAGGATTACTAATATTACATATTAGTTTGGATCAAGTCCAAGGTACTGTTTTAGTATTACAGGGAAAAAGGGAAATCATTTTTTAAAATTTTGAATATTTGGATAAAATGGAGTCTATGGGAAACAGCCTTGCCATAATTCAAAGCTTTTTAGAATTAGCATTAACATATTCCCCTGGTTATATTTTCATCTGCCTGCTCCCGTAGAAAACAGCATACCTAGTTGTGATGAATACATTAGCTTCAAATGAGCTGGGTGGCATTTTAGCAAAGGAAAAATAGAGAAAACTGTTCAAATTTGCTCTTAGTGCAAAGTTGTTCTAGCGACTGGTCTACAAACATATATACATACATGATGGAGCATTCTTTGCAGTTTCCATCCCTGATCACTTTGAGTGGGGTTTTTCCTTGTCTATCACCTAAGTAAACATCTTTGCAAATTATTTGATCTATTTTATATGGTGTGCCTTATATAAGTTAGGCACTCCCATGTGATTGTATATACTTACCTCATAACCTGGGCTGGTGCTCCTATCAGCAGAAAACTGCACCAGTTATATAGAATGGCCTGTTTTAAGCAACTTTTCCATTGGCTGTAATTATTTATTTTTTATATAGAGGAAATTCTCTGTAAGGCTACAAATGTATTGTTATTGCTACTTTTTATTACTCGTCTTTCTATTCAGGCCCTCTCATATGCCAGTCTCTTATTCAAATCAATGCATGGTTACTAGGGTAATTTGGTCCTTAGCTAGCTAAATAACAAAAAACCTCAAGTAATTAAAAATGAATTAAAAATGAAAACCAATTGCAAATTGTGTCAGAATACCACTCTCTATAGCAGTGATCCTCAACCAGTAGCTCGCGAACAACATGTTGCTCGCCAACCCATTGGATGTTGCTCCCAGTGAGGTACCAATTAGCCAATTAAAGTCCTTATTTGGCACCAATAGGAACTTTTTTCATGCTTGTGCTGCTCCCCAACTCTTTTTAAATTTGATCCCTGCTATATGTCATACTAAAAGTTATCTCAAATATAACCCCTTTAAAAGGCTTTCATTTTTTGGTGTTACTGTTCCTTAAAAATATGCACCAAAAGCTCTACAATGGGAAAAGGCCCACATAGCTTGGGTGGTGATTATCTCCCAAAATTGCTGAAACCAGTGTAAGTATATTTGTTGTTGACTTGCTCTCCACCAATAGAGAGGAGGCCATTGTCCCTGTTTGACTCTTTCTGAACTCAGATTTCCCTATATCTGGGAAATTGTAAATTACAGTCATCACACACACATATTGCTAACTGGGAATATTAAATATAATATCAGAATTATTATCCAGATGCCCTATTCAAAACTTACCCTTCTCTGGCCCCCATTTCCAATATAACGGGCAAAATGATCTGTTGTACATGTGATTCCAATAAGGTAATCTATCTTCATGGCTCATCCAGAAGCCACTGGACCTGCTGTGTCTATTGTTATACCCTTGGACTAATTTATAATATATATGTGTCAACACTTCTGATTACAGGATAAAAAAACAGAAAGCTTTGCATCACTAAAAGGGTTAATGCAATGTGTGTAATAATATGGATGGAAACGTTTTATTAGCAGCTGGGCTGAAAAGAATGAAGTGTCTGTGCCTGTGCTGATGCTCTGGATGAAATCTGATAGTCAATGGCAAATTTAACTTGGACAAACCCTTGAATCGGAGCCAAAACTATTCCTGAAGGTGTAAGGCTAACACTTGTGCGAAAATAAACTCTGACCACAAAATGGCAAGGGATAAGCGCAATGTTGTACAGGTATGGGATTCCTTATCCGGAAACCTGTTATCCAGAAGGTTACGAACCACGGAAAGGTCGTCTCCCATAGACTCCATTATAATCAAATAATCCAAATTTTAAAAAATGATTTCCTTTTTCTCTGTAATAATAAAACAGTAGCTTGTACTTGATCCCAACTAAGATATCATTTATTGGAAGCAAAACCAGCCTATTGGGTTTATTTAATGTGTACATGCTTTTTAGTAGACTTAAAGTGATACTGACACAAAAAAACATTTTTTAAAAATATGAATGTGCATTAATAATTAACTATAGATCATGTTGATACTTTTTTGCTGAGAGGTCTGTTTTTGTAAGTAATTGTTAGTTGATGTTTCTAAACCTGACTGTTTTGCGAACCTGACTGTCCCATCTCAATATGTCAGTTGACGTTTCTAATGCTAACGGGCTGCTGCTGCACAAATATGGCAGCCCCCTCATAGACAAACACGGGGAGTCAGAAAAGTAATGTAAAAGCATTGAGCAAATACTTTATGGCAAAATTCTAAGAAGCAAACAAAGCCAATATTATGATAGATGTAAAAATTTCTGGTGTCAGTATCTTTCTAAAGTATGAAGATCCAAATTATGGAAAGATCCATTATCCAGAAACCCCAGGTCTCGAACATTCTGGATAACAGGTCCCATACCTGTACTGAAAATGTGCAAGTGAATGAGCCATGCCTGCAATTATTCTAATTTAATAGTCTATACCTTTATAAAGCACCCCTCCCCCCAAGAAATGAGACGTATTCTCTCTTTCTTTTTTTTTTACGTTAATAACAGTTTTTCATCTAAACTAATAAATGTAGACAATGCAAATGCAAGGTATAACTTGTTATAGCATTCCCCAGCAATATCCCTTGCTCCCTCTACTACATAAGCAGTGTGTGAAAATGGTGGAGTTCAAGGTAGCTTAATAGCTTGGATTAACCCAACATATGGAAGAAATTACACTGCAAATGGGGGCTTCAAGTACAAAAGATGTATCATAAAGCATGGTATAGTGTTCTGCTTCAGTGGTACTTCAAAGAAACCAATTCCTATTATAAAATGAGACAGGCATAGGAATTTTAGCTGCAGGAGATGTTTCTTGCCTTTTTCTATTATGACCACAAGGTGTCACAAGTACATTATGTAATTATCTCCCTGTGCTCATTATATAGTGCTGTGATATCATTATGTACTCAGGGTAAACAGGGTAATTTGTAGGGAGCTCCCTGAAAGGAAAAAACTCACAGTGTGCTGCACATGGGAACTGCTCCAGATAGCATCAATCAATTCTTTTGAGAAAGTGGCCAGAGGGCTATGAAATGCTTCAAACATAATGGGGCAAATTCACTAACGTTCGAAGTGGTGAACGCTGGCGAAACTTCGGCAGCTGTTCATCAATTAAATACTTCACCGATTTACTAAAGCGCGTTGGCAAATGTTCGCCAACGAAGGAGATAGACTCTACATAGTAACATAGTAAGTTAGGCTGAAAAAAGACTCATGTCCATCAAGTTCAACCTTTTTAACTTTGTTTTTTATTTCAACTGCTAGTTGATCCAGAGGAAGGCAAAAATCCCCATCCGAAGCCTCTCCGATTTGCCTCAGAGGGGGAAAAAACTCCTTCCTGACTCCAAAAAGGCAATCGGACTAGTCCCAGAATCAACTTGTACTATGAGCTATCTTCCATAACCCTGTATTCCCTCAATTGCTAAAAAGCCATCCAACCCCTTCTTAAAGCTATCTAATGTATCAGTCTGTACGACTGATTCAGGGAGAGAATTCCACATCTTCACAGCTCTCACTGTAAAAAAAACCCTTCCGAATATTTAGATGGAACCTCTTTTCTTCTAAACGGAATGGGTGACCTCATGTCAGCTGGAAAGATCTACTGGTAAATAAAGCATTAGAGAGATTATTATATGATCCCCTTATATATTTATACATAGTTATCATATCACCCCGTAAGCGCCTCCCCAATTTGGCCAGTCTTTCCTCATAGCTAAGATTTTCATTTTTCAGCTTAGTTGCCCTTCTCTAATACAATAATGTCCTGTTTGAGTGGTGGAGACCAAAACTGTACGGCATATTCTAGATGTGGCCTTACATAGTAACATAGTAAGTTAGGCTGAAAAAAGACTCGCGTCCATCAAGTTCAACCTTTTTTTTATTTTTTATTTTAACTGCCTAACTGCTAGTTGATCCAGAGGAAGGCAAAAAACCCATCCTAAGCCTCTCCAATTTGCCTCAGAGGGGGAAAAAATCCTTCCTGACTCCAAAAAAGCAATCGGACTAGTCCCTAGATCAATTTGTATAATGAACTATCTTCCATAACCCTGTATTCCCTCACTTGCTAAAAAGCGATCCAACCCCTTCTTAAAGCTATCTAATGTATCAGCCTATACAACAGTTTCAGGGATGGGTGACCTTGTGTCAGCTGGAAAGACCTACTGGTGAATAAAACATTAGAGAGATTATTATATGACCCCCTTATAAATTTATACATAGTTATCATATCACCCCTTAAGCGCCTCTTCTCCAGCGTGAACATCCCCAATTTGGCCAGTCTTTCCTCATAGCTAAGATTTTCCATACCTTTTACCAACTTAGTTGCCCTTCTCTGTACCTTCTCTAATACAATAATGTCCTGTTTGAGTGAGGGAGACCAAAACTGTACGGCATATTCTAGATGTGGCCTTACAAGTGCTCTATAAAGTGGAAGAATGACCTCCTCCCGTGAATCTATGTCCCTTTTAATACAGCTCTGCTGCTGACTGGCACTGCTTGCTACAGCCAAGTTTATCATCTACAAGGACTCCAAGGTCCTTTTCCATAATGGATTTGCCTAGTGCAGTCCCATTAAGGGTATAAGTGTCTTGAATATTCTTACATCCCAGGTGCATGACTTTACATTTATCAATATTGAATCTCATTTGCCACTTATCTGCCCAGATTGCTAGTTTGTCCAGATCCTGTTGCAAGGATGCCACATCCTGGATGGAATTAATTGGGCTGGATAGTTTTGTGTCATCTGCAAACTCTGATACATTACTTACAATACCCTCCCCTAAGTCATTAAAGAACAAGTTAAATAAAAGTGGACCCAATACCGAGCCCTGAGGGACCCCACTAAGAACCTTACTCCAATTAGAGAATGTACCATTAACAACCACCCTCTGTACCCGATCCTGTAGCCAGTTTCCTATCCATGTGCAAACGACTTCATTAAGCCCAACAGACCTTAGTTTAGAAAGCAGTCGTTTGTGGGGCACGGTATCAAATGCTATGGCAAAATCCAAATAAATCACATCTACTGCCCCCCCCCCCCACTGTCCAGCATCTTACTTACCTCATCATAAAAAGCAATCAAATTTGTCTGGCATGACCTATTCATAAAGCCATGCTGATTGCTGCTCATAATGCCATTCACTAGGACAAAATTTTGAATGTGATCTCTTAACAAGCCTTCAAATAATTTGCCCACCAGAGATGTCAAATTTACTGGCCTATAATTGCCAGGCTGAGATCGTAATCCCTTTTTAAATATTGGGATGACATCAGCTTTCCTCCAGCCCATAGGCACCATACCAGATGAAAGTGAATCTGAGAAAATCAGAAATAGGGCATGGTCTAAAACTGAACTAAGCTCTCTTAGAACCCGTGGATGTATACCATAAGGCCCTGGCGCCTTGTTTAAATTAATTTTTATTAAAGCTTTATGAATCATCAGCCACTGACTAGATTGAGCTGAGTCAGTGCATCTATGAAGTGAGCCTGGGAACTCAGACTCTATTGTATACACTGCACACATAGCGCAACTTCACACTCTAATGCTAATGAGGTTGCACTCTGGCAAAGGGGGTGAAAATTTGCCAATTTACTAAGTTTGTCTTTTTTCTGAATGTTACCCCCCTTCGCCACAGTTGACTTCGCCAGGTTAGAGCAGGTGAAGAGCAATAGAGTAGATAGGAGGTTTTGAAAAATTTTCTAAGTCCCTAAATAGTTGAAAAATTTTCTAAGTCCCAAAAAGCCCAGCATTTTTTTTGGATGATAGACTGAAACTGAACAAAATTTTTTTTTTTTGGGTACCCTGTTCCCCCCTTCATTTCCTAATTTATGGCACATAAACTAGCCTAGGAGCACGTGTGTAGGGCAATAAAACAGCACTAGTAGCCTTTATTAGGGTTCCCTGGGCTTGTGTAGTGTTGTGTATTCAGTGTAACACATACGTCCATTCTAACTTCCCACCGTATGCAATTAGGCTTCACTAGCGCAACTTTGTCAAACCTGATTTGCTAGCGCAGCTTAGCAGGTTAGCAAATATGCCCCAATGGGTTTCGTAGCCCTCCAGACACTTTTGAGAAAGTGGCCAGAGGGCTACAAAACTCGCCAACCATAATGGTTCTGTCCTTATGTGACGAATCCTTGTATTGATTTTCAAATGGACTAAAAAAAATGTTTTCATTTTTATACTCTACATGGTGCTCCCTGCTTTGACGATGAATCATCATGTACTCTACCATACGTTAGAGGAGGTTACTGCCCATTCGGCTAGCTGACTTCAGCCCCATGTGTGGCCCTAGCCATTGCTTTTAAGATTGTGAAATAAACTGTTAAGCCTTTAGCATACCTCCCACCTTTCCAGTTTTTCACAGAACAGTGCTGATTTTGATAGCTCAACCTGCAATCCCAGATTGTTACTTAAATATCCCGACTTTGCTGTCCTCCACTGAACAGCCTAAAAAAGCATAACATAATTGGCTTTTTGCAGAGAACCCAGAACACATGAAAGGTGCACTTGGATACGTTTGTAACAATTTAAGATGAGCAAAGAAACAATTGTAACAATTTAAGATAATCAGGTCTCTTGGTGAACTGTGACTTGCAGTTTAAAGGGCAATGAACCTTCATTAGCAAAACTGTGTTAACACATAACAATCACAGAAATGTGTTCAAACTTTCATAACCTGCCTAATTTTATAATATGAAAGTGGTGATTGGGGGAGGGGGTTGACACAAAAATGGGTGTGGCCAAAAATGAAAAATGGTCCATTATATTTCCAAATTATTGGGAGATATGCTCTAATGCAATGTACTGGATGAACAGGTCCGGACTAGGATTCATAATAGGCCCTGGCATTCCCAGTGCACAGAAGCCCAAGCAGCCCCCTACCAGCCCAATAAATAGCAACTGTGGTATTTGCCAGAACCCACAGATTGCCAGCTCAGGCCTGTGGATGAGTACAGTTGAACCAAACAGCAGAATTACTTTTTCAGGGTCAGGTATATAATGTAAATAGTCGCATTCTCATTCCACAAACACAGTCAACACAATATTTTTGATTGTAAAGGGGCTCTCTCCTAGCAGCGCATGGAGTCAGAGGAGTGGGCTAAGCAGTTGCAGGGCGTTTTGCTGTAGAAGAGCTCCTGGCTGTTTCTGTCAGAGCTCATATAGTGAGAGGCAGTGTGATGTAGAGGATGCCCGCAGGCCATGCCAGCTTGTCTTGCTGCATATGCTCAGCTCATGTGACAGGAGCTTGGGGCTACAAAGGCAGAAAAAGGTAGCGAGGGCTGATTACATAGTCTGTGACTTGCTCCTTCAGTGTCCTTTATGTGTCTTGTGTCCAGGTCCCAACATCACTATAATGTAATAAGTGATGGCACCCAACACACAGGAGTTCCACCATTCTGCTGTACCGATTATAAAATTATTTCTCTAGGTTCCATAAACCATTTGACCTATTGCTGACCTCTCTACATCCAACTCTCTGGCTTTGGTACAGACAGCTCAGCATTTAGCACAAGGCCACAGGTATAACAACACATCACTTCTCACAGCATTGGCCTTAGACCAGCTCCCAGGAGGGATGCATCTGTGTGGTGTTTCAGAACATATCAGTGAAAACAAGAGACACTTAAAAGGGTTGTTAACCTTTAAATGAACTTAGTATTACGTACCATGTGCTATTCCGAGACATTTTTTTGCGATTGGTCTTAATTTGTTATTGTTTTTTTAAAATTATTTAGCTTTGTGTTCAGCAGCTCTGAAGTTTGTACTTTTAGTAGCTATCGGGTTTCTAGGGTACAATTTACCCTAGAAACCAGGCATTGGATTGAATGAGAGACTGGATTATGAGCAGGAGAGGGGCTGAATATAAAGTACAGAAATTAAAAGTAACAATAACTAAATAAATACTAATAAATACAGTTGAAGCCTCACAGTACAATGACTGCAGAGGTCATGGACCCCAATCTGATAACTGGGAAGAGTCAGAACAAAAAAGGTAAATAATTAAAAAACAATGATTAAAAACACTACAAGTTGAACTACCCCTTTAAATATAAAATAGTGCTGCTCCAGTAGAATTCCCATTGTTCTTTTATTAGGCTGCTGGGTGGGGGAAAGGGAGGGGGTGATAACACTCCAACTTGCAGTACTGCAGAAATGAGTGATTGAAGTTTATCAGAGCACAAGTCACATGACTTGGGTCAGCTGGGAAATTGACAATATGTCTAGCCCCATGTCAGATTTCAAAATGAAATATATGAATATATAACAGCACTATTAACTGATACATTTTGAAAAAAAAATTTTTCCCATGACAGGATCCCTTTAATATCTTATACCTGTATTAACAATACATTTATCTCTTAATATCTTGGAATTAAAGAAAAATAAATAATGAATGTACATTGCAAAAGTGCTTAGAATAGCACCCTTGTCAATTTTGCATTCAATTATTTGAAAGGTTTCTCCTTTAAGGTTGCTGGGAAACAGGCCCGGACTGGCAATCTGTAGGTTAGGGCAAATGCCAGATAGGCTGCTATAAGTTGCAATAGAAAAGTCACAATTTAGTGGGCTGGTGGAGGCTGTTTGGGCCTCTAAGTGGGATGATTGGGCCTCTTTGTACCTGAAATGCCAGGGCCTATTTTGATTCTCAGTCCAACACTGCTGGGAAATGAATATGTGTAAAGAGTCAAAACTGACTACAGGACTGTGTGTGTAGCGTTATGGTTCTCCCTAGCATTCTACATGTAATGAACTATGATAAAGTGAGTGAATGTATGTGTATATAGATATGGCTGAATAGAGAATTCTACATTTGCCAAGAGCAGGATCCCTGTGTCAGACACCCCAACAACTTCACATCTATGGCCCACTCTGCTGGAAGTAGCCGTCTGTGTGTGCATATTGGCTAAGGGATGCTTTATATCTGGTGTGGATGAGGACATGATCTGTGTGCATAAAATCTGAATACTGGTGAGTGTGTGTGTGTATTTTATTGCTGAATCCCAGATGCAGTATGTATAACCATTTATAAGTAAAGGATTCTGCTTGTGCCGAGTTACACTGAGTATAGTATACTGCAGGCCCGCCATCAGGGGGGGACAGGGGGGGGACAAGTGTCCGGGGCCCGGGGCTGAAGGGGGGCCCGGCAGCGCTGCAATATTAAAAAGAGCCGGGCCCCCCTTAGGAGCGCAGAAGCGTTCGCTCTACGCGAAGTCCTCAGTCAGAATGCGGAAGTGCTGAACAATTACAAAGTCCTGAAGAGGCGGAAAGACCCGAAGTCACGAAAGGAGCCGACACTGATGTCCTGAAGCGGCGAAAAGAACCGAAGTCATGAAAACAGCTATAACTGAAGTCCTGTAGCCACGAGTTCAATTCTACTGACACCAATGTGGGGTTTTTTGTTTTTTTTTAATCCCCTGGCCACCAATGTTTTATTTTAATAGTCTATAGGCCCCTGCACCAATATTTTTAAAAAATATTTTTTGGAGCCCAATTTTTTAACTTGTACGGGAGCCCTGGTGCCAATGTTTTTTTTTTAAAAAAAATATTCTTTGGGGCCCCATTTTATTTTTACTTATTTTGGGGGCCCTGGCGCCAGTGTTTTTTTTTTAACTTAAAAGGGAGCCGTGACCATCAATAAGTGTGGGGGGGTTAATTTTTTAGTGCTGATATCTGTGTGGTCTTTGATGTGGAGTAGGCAGGATCAGGGGTGGGGCTTGGGTGTCAGCGTGGGCAGGGCCCAGGGGGCCCCAAAAATGTTGTTGTGCGGGGCCCCGTGATTTCTAATGGTGGCCCTGGTATACTGTATGTTATACATAGGATGTTTAGCCTAATATAGATGTTAAAGAGGTACATGAGAGGCAGCAAATGCATCAAGTGTAAGTTTCTTTGCAAAGAAAACCAGAGATGCACAACTCTAAGCTAAATTATGTTTCCTAAAAGGTGTTCTCTCAAGAGGCTGGTCCCTTTCTATAAATAATGCAATGCAGTAACAGACAGGCAAAGAACCCTTCTGAGCATCATCTTGGCCTCTACTTGAATAAGATCAACAAGGTGAAATATCATGGCCGCACAGGCAAAGTCACTTTCCTATAAATAGCTTCCCCCTCTACCCTGGGATAAAACAGACTGGATTCAAGGATAAAGAAATAATCTTCTATCCCATTCTTTCTTGTTGTTGGCGTTTCCCTTGCACACCTATGTGTTAAATATACATTGATGGGATTAAATGACATTCTGTGCAAACAAAATTGTGAAATGAAAACTGTGATTACATCTCTGTGCTATTGTTGATCCTAAACAGATTATGCTGTAGTGAAACAATACTGGAATAAGATACACAAATTTACCCCAACAAGGAACAGTGAGCATTCAAGTACATATTGAAACATACAGGATACTCCGAGTGAAAGACTACAGGATGCTGTCTGCACATTTTGAGGTAAGGAAGTATGGCTGCCTGCAGGGAGATTTTTATGGGGGGGGGGGGGGCACCGAATTCAGCACTGACCTAAAAGTTAACAAACTTGAATAATGAAACGGTTGGAGAAGAATTAAGCCTAAAAAAGAATATGGCCAAAAAGAGTGTGTGTCATTTACTTACTGCACAAGCCCAATAATAACCAGTCTTCACAGGTGTCCACTGCAGCTTCTGGAGTTGGAGCAACTGGAGTTGTTGCAAACGATCCAAATGATACTAGAAAGGGAGATTACATTTGTCACAGAAGCCGATGCTATATGGCTGGCTATTAATCAGCTGTTGCATGCTGGCTTCTGTGTTGCCATGTTATGGGATACTGAATTAATTACTCGATTTCATATTAAATATAATTTCTATCGTAAGGCAGTCCCTTACAGGCAACTCATAGCAGCTTGAAACATTAGCAGCGATTCAGCAGAATAGAAGATGGGGAGCATCCTCTGTGACAGATCTTGGATGAGGTTGACCTTGTACAGAACCCCAAGTATAGATAGTTGACAGCCTTTGCATTGAAATACTTGCTAAGATACTGTAGCAGCAGAACTGATAAGGTAATGCTAAGCAATGGGCTGAGATCACCATCAATGGGGTCTCTGACACAACTTAATTGACTTTATAGGAAGTAATATACAGACATTAACTTCTACTAACAGAATAAATACAGAAATGTTCACAATATGATTGGGTGTGTACCCTTGGTGCAGCAAGTTCAGGCAGCCATGCTCTCCATATACTGTACAATAATCCCCATGACCACATGCAAGAAGACTCAGTCTTTCACTCACTCAAACTCATACACACACACACATTCACTCTCCCTCATACTGAAGCAATCTCTCACACAGCATCCTCTAATTAGTCCATGGTTCTCACAATTCATTGCCATTTCTACTTTTTTGCTTGCATACAAAGTACCTGAGGGCTTTAATTTAGCTGCTTAGCTGATCCATGTAATACTATATGTCTTTTGTTATAATGGAGATTGGCTCTCAGTAGTGATTGAGACTTATGTTGAGGCAGATACTAGCTAACTATATGCCATATGCATACCTCCCAACTGTCCCCTTTTTGAGCAGGACAGTCCTGCTTTTGACAGCTCAACACACAGTCCCGCATTTGTACTGAAATGTCCCGACCTTCTCTGTCATACAGAACAGCCAGAAAAAGATACAGCGTTTCTAACTTAATTGGCTTTTGACAGAGAGACAGAAGAGCCACCATGTGCACTAAAGCTGGCCATAGACGCAAAGATCTGATCGTACGAATCATTGTACGATCGGACTTCCCCATTTCCCGACCTGTGACTAACCTTCAGATTAAATAAAGTAGTAAAATCACAGATCAGCCGATGTTCCACCCCTGACAAGGATCGTACTAAAGTTGTGTCCGACAAAACCTAGTGACAGTCTCCCACTGAAAATTGTCAGATGGGTAATACAAGCAGGGATATTATCGGCAGCCAACAGAAATTTTATAACCTGTCCGATCAACCAAACGACCAATCGGCATGGCACGACTAATGCCGAGACTCTCTACACACGACCCGAAAATCGTATGAATCCTGGATTCGTATGATCGGATCGTTGCGTCTATGGCCAGCTTAAAATACGTTTGTAACAATTTTGAGATAAGCAAATAAGTAATTGTAACAATTAAGATAAACAGGTCTCTTGGGAGAACTTAGACTCATAGCTTAAAGGGAAATTCACTTACATTAGCAAAACTTAAAGAGATGAAAAAAACACAGTAATGTGTTCAAACTTTCAAAGCCTTGCAAATTTTGTAAAACGAACAGTGTAATTAGGACAAAGACCCTGCTGAGTGTAGCCTTATGGCTCTTGCTTGAGCCTCTCTAGTCTAATGGGGCTATGTAATTAAAGATGCTAAAGGCCCCCATACACGGGCCAATAAAAGCTGCCGACAGATCGAGTCCCAGCTTATTGGCCCGTGTGTGGGGCCATCCGACGGGCTTCCCGATCAATATCTGGCTGAAAGTCGCATCTGTGAGTGCATGTGGTGCTGCAATCCGATCGCCCGTTTCGGATGCATTATGATCCGATCGGATCAGCCCGATATTGCTCACTTCTATGTGGGCATATCAGGGAGAAATCTGCTCGTTTGGCAACATTGCCAAACAAACAGATCTCTGCGTCTGTGGCCACCATAAGTTTGCCCAGGGGCATTAACCCATAGCAACATATCAGCAGGTAGTATTTACTGGTCACCTGTTTAAACATCTAATTGGTGTCTAAGGGTTGCGGTTCCTAGGCAAACGTAGTGCCTTATACATTTGGGGGTAAGACTATTAAAACCAACATATTTAACTGATGTACCTTTGGGTTCATGTATGTATTAAAAAAAATAACATTTATGTGTGGGGGATGCACCGAATCCGAATCCTGCAGAAAAAGGCTGAATCCTGGCCGAATTATGAACCGAATACTGGATTTGGTGCATCCCTGGACAAAACTCTAATATTTTAGGTCACGTTCATATAAAAATATAGAAAATTTTAAAGAGTTGACAAATTTTCAAGCACTGCTTTAATATCATGAAAACAAACTATTACATTTTTGGGTGTTGGCTAGGGGATCTTTGCAACAATACCCATAAACCCTGTCACCTTTTGAAGCCATATATATACATGTAACTTTAGCAGACTTACATGTAAATATTATTTAATGAAGCAAGAGTCAGATCTGTTCTAAACTGTTCCCTTCCTTTCCTCACAGCTGTCATTATGCCCCTACCTGTCACAGCAGCTGTCTCCCTGCCCCTCTACCTGTTACTTCCGCTGTCACTCAACCCTTCTGCGTGTCATCACTGCTGTAACTCTGTCTCTGCCCCTCTGCCTGTCGCCTCTCTGTGCCCTTGATGAATGTCATCAAGATTCTGATTATATTCTGGTGAGAGATAAGCCAATTTCTGTTTCATTATCCTACCCCCCCCCACCCCACACACACACATTCTGTGCTTCGCATCAGTGAGGATCCTTTGCCCAGAGGTGTTGCCCTGTGCTCTCCTTCTCATCTCTGACCTTTTTTTTTTTTTT
>CM044438.1:54131364-54184183 GCA_024363595.1 Xenopus borealis | reverse complement strand
GGGGGGGGGGGGGGATATATAGGAAGGCCAGTATTTTTTTCCAGAAAAGGTGATAGGCAGACAAATCAGGTTAAATGTGTATAGGGGACAATTATATTTGTGTAGGTTTGGTAGTCAGGTCACGGTTAGGTGTATTTATGGAAATAATGTTATCCAGTATATAACTGAACTAGACCTGAATATGGAAGCCAGTTTGTGTCTATTTTATGTATATTTAGATCAGCTGTGTATTTCATGTATTTTTGTTGGGCAATAATATGGAGTGAAATAGAGTGCAATAGTGTTTATTCTCATGAACAGACAGGGCAATGTCTGATATACTAGTAGGACCGGTATGTTTATAGTTTTGTATATCGGATTATCTTGTCTAACTCTGATCAGTTGTGTCCATGTTATATATATTATGCAATACCTATCTCTTAAAGGGAAACTGTCATGGGAAAACATGTTTTTTTCCAAAACACATCAGTTAATAGTGCTACTCCAGTAGACTTCTGCACTGAAATCCATTTCTCAAAAGAGCAAACAGATTTTTTTGTATTCAGTTTTGAAATCTGACATAGGGCTAGCCATTTTGTCAGTTTCCAAAATGCCCCGGTCATGTGACTTCAATGCAGAATTCTTCTAGAACAGCACTATTAACTGATGCATTTTGAAAATATTTTTCCCCATGACAGGATCCCTTTAAGAAGGTCAACTGTCCTTAATTTTGGATTAAAAAGACAATCATATCTATTTTGTTTATACAGAGGGCAATCTATTTCACTTGTGTTTGTGACTAACCTTACTTTACTCTATGCTGTGTATTATATCATTTTTCCCCTTGGTGCATATGAAAGGGGTAGTTTACTCCCCCCATTAAATATTAGTTCAAGAATATAGCTTGCACTGAACAGGCTTTTTGACTATCTTTTTTATTTTTTAATTTCTTGCAATAAAGAGGGCAAAATCTGAAATTAATTAAGCTGAGAAGCGGCTCCTTATCTCACAGCCTAAGGCTGCAACTGGGAGTGGGTTTGTTTGTAAACAAAGCTACTGATTTGCTTTGATTGTGTTCATATAAAACAGGAGATAGAATGTGACTTTAGTTTCAGATTTGCCCCTGTTGACACTTGCTACTGAAGGTTGCTGTCAATGTTACAGCAGCAACACACATGGGTGAACGTAGAGCATCCATTCTTCTCTGCTGTCCATAGGCCACCACTGAATATTGTGCAGCAGTTAGCACAATGTATAATTTTGCCAGAGGCATTAAGCATAGGTTTGATGTACCACATCTACTGACACTGACAAACCCTGGGGGCAACATTAGTCAGGACAAGGCAAAGTAGTGACTAGAGTGTCTAATCAGGATCACCTGGAAAAAGCCTGCTACCCAACTCATGATTGGAGTCTCTATCTTTTATTCAGCATGGTCTGGGATATTTCTGTAACAGTAACAACTGCTCTTGCTCCGGCAATGAACACTGGAGTTATTTAATCATGAAACATCATAATACACGCAGCTATCTCTCTCTAGAGGCAAAGGTGTGTTTAACAGTAACATCTACAGTATGTTACAGTTAGTAAGTGTCTTGCCTATACTAATTCAATATTGTAATAGGTATCTCTTCAATTGAAATACACACTAACCTCCTTAGTAAAGTGCATAGCTGTTTATTTAACAGTTTGCAACGTGCCCAGTGATCTGTCATTTGCTACATGAAGCACAGCTATCCATCATCGCTTGTAAGATATACTGCCACTGCTACAGCTAATTCATGCTTGACCCTAGAATGCAGTCTCTCGGGTAATAAACACGACAGCACTCCCCAGGGAAGGTTCAGGATGAATTAGGAGACTTCTTCTCATCTGTTTCCATAAGCAGTCTGCATGATCTGCCAACTCCGTCTCAGGCAGCAGCTCAGCAGCTCAGCAGATGTATTTGGGCAATGCAAAGCAGATTTTCTGCTCAGGAAGGTGCAGGTTATTGAACCAAATAGCATTTGCTATACAGGCTATAATCCTGTGAAAATAAAAGGTCCCACTATATAAAACAATTGCAGCTACTGTTTTTCTGGTTCAAAATAAACTAAAACAATGTAATGCAGATCTATCAATTTGCCATGGTTTTCTCTGAGATTCAGCACATCTGCACACAATGCCATGATCTGGCTTCAAAGTGACACATTTCTATAATAATATTATAAGATCATTCAATAAGAGGCCATGGCAATAACATTGGAGTGAATCTGTCATACCTGCATTCCTTTTAACCAATGATACCCAATGCACTGAGTTTTTGTTCACAAGGAGGCAGAGAATCAGTTAATTTCCAATAACACAAAATGTAAGAACATAGATATCAATGGTGGATCAAGTGCATACTCAATTACAACGGTTTACACGTACTGCATGTCGGTCCAACAAGGAGCAGAGGAAAGTATTAAGAGGGGCTAACTCAGAGCTGGCATCCCTAAGCAGTCCAAAAATGAGGGCAAGCATTGCAGTGGAGGAAAGGAGGCATTTGGAAATTAGGCTAATGATGTAAATACTGAAAAATAAGAACTGCATAACACAGAATAGGATAAAAGTCATCCAGAAAGCCCTGTTGTTTTGTAACCAACACTGTTAGCCACATTTTGGATAAGTGTGCTGCCTACACAGCCCACAGCCAGAGAATGAACATGTTCACTTGTGAAAGCCAAGTGATTCCTCGCCAGATTTTAATCATGCTCAAAGTTTTGACACTACTCTGATGAGTATGACTGGTGTGCAGTCATAAAGAGCCATCCTATTACAAGATGTACAAGATGTCATATTTTGCATTAGATTTGCACAGTGCTTGTATGACACGCTCTGAAAATGGATCTAGTGAATCTATATCAATCTTTATTATAAGGCGATAATAATAACTGCATTGCCACCACATTAGCCGACAGAAAGCCACCTGCGACTCTTTGCCATTTGGGAAATGGGCTAAACTCTCAACTTAGCTGAGTCACTAAGGAATATTGCATTATACATGGCTTAGTGGCCTAATCATTAATCACTATAGAGTAAGCAGGTGCAAACCAGCACTATGTTGACACTTTGTTGACTGTGTACATTTTGTATATATATTCTGCCGAGTTAGATGTCTGCCTTTTTTAAGTAACAATACAGGACTGTCCTCCAAATACATCTTTTCAACATTTCATTTCAGTCTTTAAGTATGTGTGTATGCGTTATCCCCCCTCTCTTCCCCTCCCTTCACACATTGAACTGCATCAATAGTCCTCCATCTGTTCGCATACATCACACTCTTCGTTTCAGTTTATTAGCTGAAATAAATCATTAATATTTCATTGTACATCAGCACGGCCAGCAGGGGAAGTCAAGTCATCCATCTCACGCCCTGCTCCCTGAGACCTGCCACCCGCCAATAACCCTTCCAGTCTATTAAACAAGATTGATACAGTGCTGGAATCTGCTTTCTGAGTGTCAGGGGGACAGAGAAGGCACAGGGAACCCGCATAGATGAGTGCTGCAGCAGAACCCTTGACTACTGGAGTCCCTTGCTAATGGATGTACATGTACAAAAAAGCAAGGCGAGATTTAAGAAAGAGCAGAGACAGCTTTTGTCTTGTCCCCAGACTAGAAAATGCTCTTAGCAATTCCAACTAATACAACTAACTTTCATTTATTTATTTAATGGTTACATTTTTGTATACACTTTACATCAGCCCGAGGCCCTGTTAGCTTCTCCCACCTGTAGTTCAACAATAGCTGGGGAGATGCATTCGTGATGTACACATTTTTTTTGTGCTTGAGCGGCCTCGTTCCTACCTCCATCCTTGCATAGAGATCAGGAAAGCAAGAAAATCATCATTACTTAGTGATGGTTCGCACACTGACACCTTACAGATTCCACTAGATTTTAAATTAAAACATACTGTAGGTAGATATTTTCCCAGAAACAGATGTTTTCTTCCTTAGGCTAACTGCCTAGCCCAGCTAGCTAGTTGCTGATTAGCTTCAGTATGTTACTAACTAGAGATACACATTCGCCAGTGTTACAGAACCTCAATTTTACTGGAGCTACTGCATATAGGTTAACCACAAATGCAGACTGCAATGCACTGTAGAGGAAAAAACTGCAGATTTGGAGAACAATATTTTCTCAATCTAGATATAGAGAATCTCCTTTTAGTACCTTGAGGCCTAGAATGTGACATATCTTGGATGAGAAAATCAAGAATGACTCCATATGCAAGCAGAGTGACAATATAGGTGTACAATCAAAACCTGCAGGCTATGCATGGACAAAAGAGAATTATTTTTCAAACAAATGTAAAAACGACACAGCAGATTCAAGTAGGTGTTTTCTGCAGCTTGCCAGATTACCCAACATCTTTTCACTGTTGTTGAACTGCATATTACAAAGAAAATAATTTTCAGGCTTCTTGGTGTTAAGACTCCACCAACATTTGTCTGAGACCCCTTAAACCATACCAATGTTGTCATTGAAAGTACGGTCTTAGCAGTAACCAAATGACTCATCTCCAATTCTGACTCTAAATGGATATAATGCTGAATGGGCCACTCATCCACAACACTGGGTCTCGTGATATAGAGCAATTTGTTAGTCTGCATGGGAACACACCCAGATATGCTTAAGCAGAAACATACACAGCAACAGGGAATTATAGCAAAAATGAAAATGTAATATCTTCAGCATACTGAAATAAGAAACTTTCTAAATACAATCAATTTAAAATTCGGTACCATTTATGAAATAATCATGTTTATCTTCACTATTCCTCTTTCAGCATATGTTTCTCCTCATTCTGTCTTCATTCACCATTTGGGTTCCGGATGAATGATCTAGTATATCTTATGGGGGGGGGGCTTTTGCCCAGAAGATGTATTAGAGCCCACTCTATTAAAATCACCATAAATCCTGTCTCTCTACATGCAGAATTTGTGCAAAAGGCAGTTATGTTGTTTGTACTGGAATCAGTTATTTGAGTGACCTCTAAGTCTAATACATCTGCTAGGAAAGGGAGCCCCCCTTTAAGATATATTGGATCATTGATCTGACACCCAACTGTTGCATGCAGACAGAATGAAGAGAAACATATGCTGAGAGAGGAATAGTGACAATAAACTTGATTATTTCAGAAAACAGAATTATTGATTGATTGTATTTAGAAAGTTTCTTACTTCAGTATGAGGAAGCTTACATTAAATTTTCATTTTTGCGATATTTTGCGATAGTTCCAGCAGTGTGTGGCATTTTCCTTACCTGTTTTAAACCAGCCATCTGAGGTGAAAGCTTCCTGGGTCTCATGTGGTTTGTTCCAATATTCTTTGAACACTGCAGGCCCCCGAACCTGAAGCTCCCCTTCTCTATTCTCCAAACCAGCTGAAACCTGGAGGAAAAACACCTGGAGTTAACCCCTTACATGACATTCAATCACCAATCCCCTTTGGCGCAGATGGTGTTGACCTCACGCTATTACTTCAGCTTGTATAACGCGCCCAAATCTTTAGGAAAACATCTGCTGTGCACGGCATCTGCCAGTTGGGAATCTTGGCACAGGCTGGTGCCAGTTGGCAGCAATAAGAGGGGAAAAGAAAACAATAACACAAAACAAAGCACAAATCCCCGGTCTGTTTGTAATACGGATGGTTTCCTGCATCAACTGTCTTAACCACTTTCTTGCCAAGAAAAAATGCTGAAGCACGAGAGCCAGGTGCTGTCTGGACTATTGCCCGCTAGGTGGACATCTTGGATTTTAAAATTTCATATGCATTATGAAATAACTGCTACAAAATTGGTTATGCTTAATAAAATGTTCCGATCTTTTTAATGAAATCTCAGGTGCCTTATCCTTCTAGTAATAATTATATGATTTTACATTAGTATTCATTGAAATCTTGTGGAATAAAGAATGGCATAAATGAGTTAAACATAGCTATTGGAGGGCACGATTTTGATGGTGAAGACATCTTCAACAGACACATTTATCTAAAATAACAATTATTCCTTCAAAGAATTTGATGTTTCAGTGACATTTTATAGGTATTTGAGCTGCCAGTCCTCTAGAAAACAAGTCAGTAATACCCAACACTTCATATCCTGAAAACAAAAACAGGCATCTGCCTTTACTTTTTCTCTTGTGTCAAACTAAAGCAGCTCATACCATTGTGCTTGTAGAATCTCCCTGAGCATGGATAGTGTAGGATGTGCCCTCTTTCCGCTGGTTCTGAGTGACAGTACGAACTTCCACACCTGGCAGGGGGGCACCAACGGAACCTAGCAAAGAAAACATACATTGTAAATATTTTTAATGGTGAGACAAACGTTGCGTACATGAAAAAATTTTACTTTTGTTGGATGCATAAATATTCAACCCCTTGACTAAATACTCGAGAATCATCTTGGAAGCTTTACAGCTGAGATTATTTTAGGGTATGCACTAGCTGTGCACAGTCTTTTGGAGTGATTTTGGCCTACCCCTCCAGACAGTGTTTCTCCATGTTGTTCAGGTTAGTTGGCTGATGCTTGTGCACCTCACAATTTCTAAATAATTTAACAAGTTCTCAACTGGATTATGATAACTGCTTACAAATGAACATTTTTGGACATTCACCTTTTTGTTCTTGAGCTACTCTTATGTTGCTTTGGCCTTCTGTTTGAGTTTTATTTTCCTCTGGAAATATTCAAGGGATTCTGTCATGATTTCTATGATGTTTTTATTTCTAAATTACACTGTTTATACTGCAAATAATTCACTCTGATATAACATTTCATTCCTGGACCAGCAAGTGTATTGTTTTAGTTGTAATATTGGTGTGTAGGCGCCATTTCAGGTCATTTTGCCTGGCCCTGTGCTTTCAGAAAGAGCCAGCACTTTAGGATGGAGCGGCTTTCTGGCAGGTTGTTGTTTCTCCTACTCAATGTAAATGTCCCAGGTGGGACCTGGATTTTTACTATTGAGTGCTGTTCTTAGATCTACCAGGGAGCTGTTATCTTGTGTTAGGGAGCTGCTATCTGGTTACCTTCCCATTGTTCTGTTGTTAGGTTGCTGGGGGAAAGGGAGGGGGGTGATAACACTCCAAGTTGCAGTACAGCAGTAAAGAGTGACAGAAGTTTCACATGGCTAGAGGTAGCTGGGAAACTGACAACATGCCTAACCCCATGTTAGATTTCAAAATTAAATCTGTTTGCTCTTTTGAGAAATGGATTTCAGTGCAAACTTCTGCACTTATAGTTGCTGTCAGTGCTGTTCCAGGAGCTTGAAATCACACTACATGGAAAATAATAACAATAATAAATGTAACTATTAATTGCACATATAATACCTGGTTAATGCTTAATGGAAGATGGTTCAAGGTCAGCAATGGCAATAGAATGCTGGAGGTATGGGCATCATACTCAATGCATCCACCACAGACATGCAGAACATTAACAGAAGGTAAGACAGCAGACCATATATCAAGCAGAGAGGAGATTAGACGCCCCAAGGAAGAGGCAATTTGTTGGCAAGCGACTAATCTCCCCCAAATAGCACCATGTGTCTCTACCCTAGGAGAGTAGGAGGAATAGCATGTCAGAAAGTAGTTCAATCCTAAAGTGCAGGCACAAGTGACATGACAGGGGGCAGCTGGGAAACGGGCAGTATGTCCATCCCCATGTCAGATTTCAAAATTGAATATAAAATAAATCTGTTTGCTCTTTTGAGAATTGGATTTCAGTGCATAAGTCTGCTAGAGTAACACTATTAACTGATGCATTTTGAAAAAACCTGTTTTCCCATGACAGTATCCCTTTAAAGGTAAGTAACTGTAAGTTGTAACTTCTGTGAGGCCTAAGTGAAGCATTAATATAGATGCTAATCTTGCACCTGCCTGGAAGTTGCCTGCACATTATTATGACTGTTATGCAGGTGGGGTTTGGGTATGCTCTTATATGTCCTCCATTTACAAAAGATTGGTGCAAAACTAAATAAATAAGGGGGCTGATGCAGGGCACAATGGAAACACTGGATTTAACACATGACTGACTGTATAATAGAGGTTTTCCCTTGCATTTATAGTTCAGTGATATATATATATATGCAAATGATACACACGTACTCTGCAAAATGATACTGTATTCCGAACCTAGCAACAAAACACATACCCACAATGTTTGTATAATACACCCAACCCATATATTCAATACCACACAAGCCTCAAACCATAATCAAAAGACCAGATAAAATAAAATCAATTACAAAGATCACACAAACGACTGAACAGAGACGCTCACCTAATGAATTCTAAAGCCCATTCACAGCTAATATACTATGCAAACTCCTGGAGCCATACACAAGGATAACAGATTTTTATTGCACAGGTTATACAGAAAGACAAAACAGAGAGGGCTCACTCTGTGCAGAGAGGATACACCCATGCCCATTATAAAATGGACACATGCATACAGCTCATATACAGAACACAGATCTGGATGGATACAGCCCCCTTGCACAGATCTGGTTTGTGAGTGCAGAGCTGTGTAATTGGAAATGCAATGCATACGCCAGGCTTTGGGGGGTCCACATGCTGCGGTGTACAGAGGGGCCCTGGGAGGATCGAGACAGGCCAGTGATAAGACACACTGCGATCCGCCTGTCACAATGCGCCAGGTCCCTGCTGGAGCAGCTATTAGCCAACTGTGATCTAAACCTCCAATTAAAGCGCTGATTAGACCCGGCGAGGCGTGATCTGCCCATGAATAATTTATAGCTCTGTGCATGAAGAGTAGAGAGAGAGAGAGAGAGAGAAACTCCGAGAAGGAAGCATCATTAACCCCTTCAGAGTTTAAAGGGTTGGCATTCAGTTTACATAAAAGCATAGCGACAAACAGACTTTTCCCTAATATTTTCTCAGTTATAGTTGTGCTTCAACAGAGAAAATAAAGTTGTTTCTCAAAACGCTGCCAGTGAAAATGAAAAAAGGCTTTCAAGATTAATGTCACTGCTGTGCACTGTTTGTGCTATTACTTACTGCGCCACTCCCTTGAACAGATTGTCAGCTGATAGGGACAATCTGGCTGCACTGCTTTAAGCTTGCATATATACATTCAAAATGGGACATGCCCAAATTCAGTCTTCAAAGGGACACAGAGAGAAGAGACTGATAGAAGGACAGATGAAGGACGCTAACAGAGATCATAATGGGGACACTACAGACAAACGCTTGTCAGTCACTGCAGGTATTCAGCAAATCCTTCAGCAGGGGCAAAACCTCTAGAGAAACATAACTGTCAGTCACCCCGCAACGGTATTCTGGTGCTGGAGACTTAGCTTTGCGGTAAATCACAATATGCAGCATCTAAGACCTTTAACAATCTGTCTATGAAAATCAATGTAAGGAGGAATAGTGATGGTAGCCTGAGAGGAGTAAACTCTGCAAACCTATAAAAGAATAAAAATTTACCAGTGTGTATTAAGGCCCACTAATGAAAATATTATTAGCCATAAAAATATTCTCTGTAGAGCAGGAAAAAAACACAGAAATATCAAAACAAATACATTTTTAAACATTTCCAGCTCCATATCACCTCTGCATTTAGGCTGACACATGGGCAATCAAATTTCTGTTTGTAGCAAACCCTGATACACTCTTCTCTGGGGCGGCACTTGGGAGCCAGCACAGAGGAATGTTAGTGCAGCAGCTAACATTGCACTAAGCTCCATCCAATAGACTTATTGCTAGCCTATGGTCAGCAAAGGAGATTGCCAGCTCAGAATTTCCACAGTTACAACTCAATGTAATGTCCATTCTGCATCTCTGGTTACACTCCTCATAGTGTTACATGCAACAAAAAAAAGTAACTATGCAAGTCTCCAACCCTTTTCAAAAAACCCTCACAGGTTTGAGATATTAACTCATTTATTCCTGGATTAAGACATCCAACATAAAAAAATGTCTTTAAGGGTAGCTGGAAGCTGGAAGGCAGGGGGAAGCGGTTTGGGGAGATTAGTCGCCAGACGACGAATCTCCCCGAATCTTCTCGTCTGGCCTTACCTTTAAGGGATATTGTCATGGGAAATTTTTTTTTTCTTCAAACCACATCAGTTAATAGTGGAGTGATATCACCCCCTCATTTTCCCCACCAGCAGCCTAACAACAGAACGATGGCAAGGTAACCAGATGGCAGCTCCCTAAGATAACACCTGTCTGGTAGATCTAAGAACAGCACTCAATAGTAAAAGCCAAGTCCCACTGCAACACATCCAGTTGCATTGAGTAGGAGAAACAACAGCCTGCCAGAAAGCAGTTCCATCCTAAAGTGCTGGTTCTTTCTAAAAGCACATGGCCAGGCAAAATGGCCTGAGATGGCCGCCTACACACCAATATTACAACAACAAAAAATTACACTTGCTGGCTCAGGAATGAAATTTTATATTGTAGAGTGAATTATTTGCAGTGTAAACAGTGTAATTTAGAAATAAAAAATACATCATAAAAATCATGACAAAATCCCTTTAATTACTAGGTAAAAGAGACAGTAAATCAGAATCCATTTGCACCTACAGATGGGCAATCTATTTAATACTTGTGGGTTCTGTCTCAGTTTTATTAGAATGGGAAATCTTTGGGTGAAATATGCACTTGAGAGAACACATAAGCATTAGCAGCCTCGTCCCCACTGAACATTGTGCTACATGATTATTTAAAATACCATCCTTACATACCAGGCACACGCGGTCCATGGAGTGGATTAGTCAAAGCCATCCCGATTTCAGTCATGCCATATCTTTCCAGTAGGGTATGCCCAGTGATCTCTTGCCAACGTTCCAAAACAGGCACAGGGAGGGCAGAGGAGCCAGAAACCATTAATCTGGACAAACACAACATGTTTAGCAAACAGCAGTTAAGTTGCAGAAGCCCCAATACACCTCTTATATAATCTTTTATACATGAAAGTTTTATATTACCTCTGCAAAAAAATCTAATCTTGTAGAGCTGCAGGGAGCGGAGATTCATTGCTAATTTCTCACTGACCTCCCATAACTCACCCAAACATGCCACCTTTCTTTGTGAGGATATAAAAAATACCAGGCACCTGATTCTTTCCTGGCATGCTGCCCGCACAAACTCCCGCACATTGGAATGGGTAAAATGCTGCTCGTAGTAAGCAATCAGCTTGCTGTAGATGGTGGGCACTGCCATGAAAATATTGATGGAGGGTACATCTCTGCCAAGAAAGTGCTGCCAGACCTGAAGGAAGATGAAGGACAAGAGGAAATGCAGAGCATGAGACAACTAGATGCCAGGGCAAAATACATTTTTGACATCAAAAATGTGACATCAAGTCACATGGCATAGGCATCTGTACAGGGCAGAGGATTAAACTATTCATTTTAATTTGCTTTATAATCCAGATATGCCCAATACAGTGAATCTGACTCTCCCAAAGGAGAGCAACGTAGATATAAAACTAAGGCTGCAGTTGAGATACAGAATGAAATCTATGAAAAAAGCCAATTTATACTACTTATCATTTATATGATACTTGCAGAGCTTCTTATCATGGGTAACTAATAGTGTATGCAGACTAAACCATGCATTTTAGGCATTAACCATGAGCCTACTAGATCTGTGCTACCAATCAGAGGGCCCTGAGCAACATTAATTATAAACTAATAATTTAAGGTTCTCCCAAAATGGAATCTAAATATAATTATTTGGCGTTAGTATCAGTCTAAAGGCCAGGCCTGGATTTGTGGAAAGGCCACCCAGGCCCGGGCCTAGGGCGGCAGGATGTTAGTGGGCGGCATGCTACCCAGCCACACCCACATTGGTTCAGAAACACTGGGGATACGCAGGAGATACAATAGTTTTTTTTACATTTCCCATGTGCCAATCCCCATTGCTCTGGTCTTGATGATGAAAATTTGCGAATAAAGGGCAGTGTATGGGGTCGACGAACGGCAGTGGGCCTAGGGGCGCCAGCTATGCAAATCTGTCCCTGCTAAGGGCTAAGTAGGAAGGATTAATTATCTGTATGCAAGATAAAAACAGCTCAAAAAGAAAAATGCCAACAAGTACCAGTTAGCCTTCCTGTTCACCCCTGCTAATACCATGGTCATCCCAACCTTCAGATGATTAGAATTGCATGGAAGGTGAAATAAAACATCTAAGAGGGGAGCCTAACGTAAAGGAAAGGGGAAGAAAAGACCTTCAAGTGGGCAGAATGTGAACAGAACAAAAGGAAAGAAGTGATCACAGGGAGAGAGATGATGCAGTGGTAAAAACAGAAGAACAAATAATGCGGAAATACATTTTGGATTATACATCTGGCAGACAACTTGCAACCAGTCCAACAGTGTGTCCATAGATTCATCTGAGATGTATTTGCACATAGACAAGGTGCAGTTAAAGAATCTGCAGCTTTCTCTCACATCCCTATGCATCTGCCTCTTGCACACTGCTGATTTATGTCCTTCCTAACAAACTCTGACAAGCCGATCCTCTCCATGCCTTTGCCTAGAGCAGGAGTCTCTGCAAGGAGAGAGAAGTATGGACTGATTAAAGGTGAATCTTTCTTAGGCTGAGCACATTGATGACCTTGGAACTCTTGCACAGAACTCTGGCTTTATATTCCCAAGAGCTGTTTAAAACCTGCTCTCCCTCCCCTCCTACTTCTCACACTGCTGCTCCAGAACAATTCTCTCCCAAACACTGCCAGTATTAACGTGCTTTAGTGCAGCTGAGAGAGACATCAAACCCATGGAGCAAGTTCTAATTCAGCACAGCAAGACGAAGAGAAAGGGATGCTGGTATCTAACACTGAGATATAGCTGTTAATAGCACATATCTAGCTCAGTGAAGCCTTAAATATTTTTACAGTATAATGATGGATGCATACATAGTGCTTTTCTGTGGCAGTATCCAGCAGGTTTCACGGCTGCTTTAGATATATGGGTTGCAATTATATACTGTTTGAAGCTATTGACATTATTCCACCACTTAATCAGCTTTTACAGTGGCTCATGCAGTTTCTCCTTTACTTTTCACAGTCATTTCTTTTCCTGAAACATGCAGTGGTTGAAACATCCCATTGGCTCATTTTATTCCACCACTGCTGATTTTTTGGTTCATATATTTCAGTTTATTTAAAAAATTGTTAGTTTCAAAAGTGTTTTTTTCCAGCATATGCCATTTTTCTCCTTGAGTCTGATACTAAAGAGCATGCCTTGTCTGTATCCTTTTCTCCTAGAGTCTGTTACTAGAGAACTTGTCATATCTGTATCCCAATGATTCCTGTGGTTCAATCATATTAATAATATTGTATCTCTAGTTCTGAAAGGGATACTGTCATGGGAAAGCATGTTTTTCTCAAAATGCATCAGTTAATAGTGCTGCTCCAGCACTCTGATATCTGTTTTTCAAAAGAGCAAATAGATTTTTTGTATTTAGTTTTTAAATATAACATGTGGCTAGGCATATTGTCCGTTTCCCAAGTGCCCCCAGTTATGTGACTTTGATAAACTTCACTCTTTACTGCTGCACTGCAAGTTGGAGTGATATCACTCCCCCCCCCCAGCAGCCCATCAGCAGAACAATAGGAAGGCACCCAGATAAAGGGCTTTGCCTGAAACATGTCGTGTGAATAAAACTTGTCGCAGTAAATCTGCGAGTGCCTGGCTCTATTTCCTTATTATTGAACTCAGGTAACAGCTGCCTGGTAGATGTAAGAACAGCACTCAAAGTAAAAATTCATGTCCCACTGCGACTACACTGAGTAAGCTCTATTTGCTAAACAACAGCCTGCCAGAAAGCATAGTGCACTGCAATACTGGCTCTTTCTCAAAGCACATGCATGACCAGGCAAAATGACTTAAGATGGCTGCCTACACACCAAAATTACAACAAAACAAATACACTTGTTTGGGTTAGGATTCAAATTTTACATGGTAGAGTGAATTATTTGAAGTGTAAACAATGTAATTTAGAAATAAAAACTACACCATAAAAATCATGACAATCCCTTTAAGATCAGAGTATAAATGACAGAAGCATATTTACTGACTTTGGACCTCACAGAACATTGTGGGATAGTCAACAGTACTATATATCATGCAAATTTATTATATAAATGTACATTTCAATAATCTGTAGACAGCGCCTTTGGAAAGAGTCACTTCTTCTTGCTGTGTAACTAAACCTATATTCTGGTCAGTGCACACAAGCTGTTTATATATGATTTAAATATAAATACATGGATGTTTATATTACATTGTATCCAAAAACTGTGTATTCCCATTTGTTGCCCATGGGGAGGTTTGAAACTTTCCAGAAGCAATATGTCTGTATTCATATACTTATTTATACTTGTATAAGCAGTGCGCGTGTACATTTATATAACCAGCATCTCAACTAATCTAACATGTAGACATAACACTGCCAACTAATGCAGACACTATTACTTACAATAACCCTTATACATCTTTCCATCATGGAAGAAAGTCTGCATGAAAATGCTCCTGCACATTCTGTTTTTTTTTGTCTATTTATTCTACTTACCGTTTGTGGGCAAAATTCTGGTAACATCACACAGGTGGCTCCTACCCACAAGGGGCACATCAACTTGTTTACCACCCCATGAACATGGTGAAGGGGCAATACATGAAGGATGCTGTCTTCTTTTGTCCAACCCCACTCATTGACCAGAGCTGTAATCTGTGCACAGTACCAAAGAAAGGGCAACATATGAGTACTGACTGCACTAAAACACAAAAGGCCCTAGAGTAATTTAATAGTATAAATGCTAAATTGCTGTGGTAAATATTATATCTGTGGATTACTAATTCTGCCAACTGTGTGGTGTAATTAGAAAGTACCAGGCCCCCTTGCAAAGCAAATCTTCAGGAGTGGTCTGGTGTGCTGAATGCCTCCTGAGGGAAAGACTAGGGTAAAAAGGGGTTAGGAAAGGGGCTACTATACAGAAGAAAGCACAGTTCGGGCACTTCTGTACTCTTTGAGTTGCGGGGTTAGCTGTATTGCAGTTATTCCACTGCTTGGCAAAAAGACACATTTTACACATCAGATAACTAGTGATGGGCGAATCAGATCCAATCAGTTTGCTGAAAATTCGCAAAATGGCAAAAAATTCACCCAATTCAATTTTTTTTCACCCATTGGAGTCTATTGTGTCTTTTTCACTTTTCACTGGCAAAAAATCTCTCATCACTACAGATAACATAACAAGCTTCCTGAATACTATAGTTTTAATCCTTACACAGGAATATAAACAGTGGTTGTATATATTGCAAAGCATTGCATATTTGTTGCCATGAAATGGTTACTGATTCTCCAGTTGAGCTGTTGGCATCCACTCAACCAGAGGCACTGCGTAGGCCGGAGTGCAAGCACACAGAGTGGAGTTTGACACTGAAACATGTTGGTATGCATTTTTGTGCAAAAACCCACCACAGTATGTCTGCATCCAGGTTGACAAAGTGCATATGGGTGCAGGCACAGAAGAGAAGAGATTTGAGTGTCCCATTAGCCTAAATGTATTTTTTTTCTTTCTGGCACCAATAGGAGTAATTCATTGTAACTTATAAAATAGTTTAGTCAGATGTATTCTAAAACAATTCACAGTTACCATTTTCTGTCTTTGTTCTGTGAGTGTCAGAGCAATGACATGTGACATTTTGACTCCTCCATTTTGTCACACCAACAAAAACAGCAGAATATTCCTTGCCATAGCAGGTACTGAAAGTTGCAGGGAAAGCAATGAGGGGTAGATTCATCAAAGAGTGAAGTTAAGAGTGAAGTTCCGCCACTAGAGGGAAATTCCACAGCTCTCCATTCATTTCTATGGGATTTTTAAAGGCGTATTCATCAAAGGGTGAACTTTCACTTCACCCATTGATGAATACACCTTGCAAAATCCCATAGAAATGAATGGAGAGCTGTGGAATTTCCCTCTAGTGGCGGAACTTCACTCTTTGATGAATCTACCCCTTAGTTTTTCACCTTCTCAGTTTCCACTGCAGCATGCAATTTTTGTGCTGTTATGTTGCTGAGTCATAGAATTAATAATAACAAGTACTTATATAAGTTCTGTGTGTAGCTGATGATAACTGTTCTCCGCACAATTCAAGATGAACGCTTACCATAGAATATAGATTGTAATGGGTGCTGAGAACACCCTTGGGTCTTCCAGTGGTTCCACTTGTATAAATTATCATGGCACCTCTGTCTTTCCAGTCCAAATCAAGTTGTGATACTTTGATGTCTTGTAACAATTCTGAAGGGTGAAAGTTTTGAGACCCAGACATAGTCAGCACTGGAATTCCCAGCTGCTCTGCTAGTGGGTTCAGCACATTTGTGTAACTTTCCTCTGCCACAACCAGTGCACTCTGGGAATCCTGCAAAACATACTTTAGCTCAGAAGGTGGATGACTCTTGAACAGAGGCACAGCAATGGCACCACTCATCCATACTGCCCACTGGCACACTACATATGAGGAGTTGTTTGGACAGAGAAAAGATACCCTTTCTGGTGACTTATTGTGACTTGGATTACCCAAGAGCTGGATGATCATTTTGGATAAAGCTTGGCTCCGGATATACAAGTCCTTGTATGTATGCCTCCCGTGCTGGTCCACCATAGCTGTTCTTTCACTAAAAAAAGGTGCTCTGGAGAAGACTGGAAGCACATGAGATAAAGATCTAGGTCTTGAAATATGAAAAGAGCAAGAATGCTGTGGGGTCCTTCTTATGACCAATGCCCCACGAACATGTGAGCAAGAAAAAAGGGATCGCCCCAGAAAGGCTCTGACACCCATCTTTGAAATTAAATGGTAGCTTCCTCCTGGCACAGCTCAGTCTAAAAGTTTTCTATAATCCTCAGGCTGCAAAAAGCAAATAATTTCATTGCAATGAAACTGCATTTCAACTGATGTTGTCTGCAAGTCACACCATGGGGCTGTTAATAAAGAAACCATGTGTTATATTAAGCTGCAGTCATAAACATTATACATACCATTTATTTTGCTAAAATATTTTGGTTTTTGAAGTTTGTATAAGTCTGAGAGGAAGGCCACAGGTGCCTGTATATTAATGGGGGCACCTCTTGCTTATGTTTTCCTATTTGTTTTTCTGGCAGAGGTCTCATATAGGTTTTTTGCTTACCAAAGCAATGTACCAAGACCAAAATTTATACAAAATGCAACAGAGCAATTTAAATTTAAAGGTAATTTTCCTGCAATAGGTTTGTAAATGGCATACATGCAAACACAAACTCATCAGAACTGATTTTGTATTGGGCACAAAAAAACGGAGCAGATTTCAGTAGCAAAACATGCAAGTATATATTTTGGTGGCCGTTTCATTTCCTGAGATTATATGCAGGCTGTGAAAAAGCCCTGTGTGGCATTAGCCTAAACCAGCGATGATCAACAGGTGCACCCCATCTCCATTCATAAGGCCATATATAGGCCAATCAAAGCTGCAACTTGATCCTTAATGGCCTGTGTATGATGTCAGCCATGTGCCTGACCAATATCAAGCAGGTCTGATTTAGCTGTTGGATCGAGTACTGTATGTCCTATTCCTGACTCCCTGCCAAGGGACAATTGTTGGCCCAAACACCAACCGATTGGATCAGCCCAATATTGTCCACCTCAAGGCATACATTTTATGTAGCCTTAACATAAATATCTGAATGAAACAAATAAACACTGCAACTGAGTGTATTGAGATCTACTGATCAGCAGCTGAAGGTTTACTTCTTCACAAAGGAGTACATATACAATCATATGGTCACAGGCAGTAACAAAAATCTGAAAACTTTTTTCTTATATCGAACAATTGTGGTATAATAGCGGTGAAGTATTGTTTTGTAGTTCTTTAATTGGTTAATTCAGTGATGTAACTACTATGGGTCACGAGAGAAAGAAAACTTTGGAGGTCCCGCCATATGGAGTTCTCCTTTGGTCTCTCCCAACTGTCAGCTACCCATTGGACCATCTACCTACTTGTTTGTTTGCATTGGGCAGCAAAAATGAAATGGTAGAAAGGGCTAGGTAGAGGATCTATCATACATGAGACCCAATGCATTCCCTTGTTCTTCCTGCTGTTGGGGGGCAGAGGTCTACTGTAGGGTAGTTATGTTACTGGGTTATTTCCATTAAAGGAACAGTAACATCAAGAAATTAAAGTGTTTTAAAGGAGAAGGAAAGGCTGGAGGCACTTGGGTGTGCCAAATATCAGGCACCCCCAAGTGATTGTATCTACCTACCTGAAACCACAGGCTGGTCCTCCTATCAGCAAAAATCTGCATCAGCCTGGGTTTATATTAGTGAGCACCATGGAGAGATCTACTTCCATCTTCTTCTGTCTTTGCGTGGCTACGCATGCGCAGTAGAATGAAAAGCAGAACTTTAACTTTAAAGTTGGCTTTTTTGTTAAACTGCATATGCTTCAGTTGGGGGAAATCGAAGACAGAAGAAAACGGAAGTATATCGCTCCATGGTGCTCACTCATATAACCCCAAACCGGTGCAGATTTCTGCTGATAGGAGGACAAGCCCGGGGTTTCAGGTAGGTAGATATAATCACTTGGGGGTACCTATCGTTTGGCACTGATTTAGCCGTTGGATCGAGCACTTTATGTCCTCATCCTGATTGGCTGCCAAGAGACAATTGTCAGGCCAAACACCAACCAATCGGATCAGCCAAATATCATCCACATCAAGGCATACATTATTGTGCCTTTCCTTCTCCTTTAAAGTAATGAAAATATAATTTACATAAACATGTGTAGCCGTGGGGGTAGCCATTCATGCTGGAAAAAGGCACAGGTTTCACAGAAAATAACCGATACACCATACAACAGCTTGTTTATATAAACTATAGTGGAGTTTCTGACACAAACACACCAGTGCAGGGAACACTACATTATATTATCACTAAAACTTTATGTTTTTTACTGTTCCTAACTCTGTGTAATCCTAAAAAGGAAAAAAGTATACATTCTAAAAAGGATGATGGCTCAAAAATGAGGGTGTTTTCACTAGATTTTTACATGATTAAATATTTGCCACAGAAACATAATTTTAGGTGTTTTGTCACCCACAGTGACCACAAAGCAACCCATGTGACATTATCTTTGATTTCATACAGATCATCTGCTTTTGAAATGTACCTGGTCTGTTGTACAAAAATAGACATTACCTGTTAATTTATGCTCACTTTAATCCTGCAGCAGGGCTGTCCATCTGCATGGCCAATCAATTGTATTCTTTGCACTGCTGCTTCTGACTCTGGAAAAAATATAGCACAAGTCAGTCAATTAAGATGTCTAATAAAAAAAGAATTCAGAGTAGTGTGGAAGTTGGAAGTTTTGGCTGGAAAATAAAACGGCTTTTGGTATATTTTTATTCAAAATCAGAACCAGCAGTGCAAATACAAAGACAAATATGTCTTTTAATTGCAAATACAAAGGGTATACAGTTCTTTCTTCTAAGATAAAACAAAACAGCTGATAAAGTAGACAGTGACACATACACAGTATTTGTCACGTGCTGCTAACATGTTTTCTTTGAATATGAATGAGGAACAGAGCCACAACTTCTACTGCTTCAAAATCACTATGGACTTCCCAGCATTCATTAAAACTAAGTTACATTGCACCACTGTATATTGCTGCTACATGTTTATGTCCTCAGTCTAGTCTGATAGCTGTTGATAGCTTTGTCACTGCATACCTCCAAACATTTGAGAGTTGGCGGGCAAAAAGTTCTGCCACGCCAACTTTATGGCCACTCCCCCATAAGTCACGCCCATTTAACAAAAACATTCACAAAACTGCAGCTTCACTTGGTATGTTTCTCACCCTTCAAATAACACTCTATAGACTCCTTCGTCCTGCCTACATACTTTGCATAGATCTACCTCTCCAGTCATGTTACTCAGCTTTCCTGCTTCAATGCTGTGCACTGCAAATTAATGATGACTGCAAACCTTGCCCCTGGTAGCATAAATCATTTCACAGTATAGCCAGCAATAATAGGATCATCTCCTTTCCAAACCATACATTTTGTATAGTACATACTGTGACAAACCCAAAATAGGCAAACACTCTTTTTACTCCAAACTACCAAACTGCAAAGCTTCCCCAAATATAGTAGCTTTTTTTTCTAAATATCTTCCTAAAATATTGGAATTTACTGCATTTAGCTACATACAAAGTTAAAAAATATGAATACCAAAGTATGTGACCTATAGGGACCCTAACATGACAATAGTGCATATGAATTTATTCAGCTTCCACAAAAAGCGCTGGGATAAAATCACATAAACACAACTGTGAAACAACAATATAACAGGACTGTCAGTGGTCAGAATATCAGATTCAAGAGTAAAGGTGCCCATAGACAGGGAGATCCGCTCGTTTGGCGATAACGCCAAACAAGCGGATCTCTCCCCGATATGCCAACATTGAAGTGGGTGATATTGGGCTGATTCGATCGTGGGCCCTAGGGCCCAACGACTGGATCAGAATGGTGGCGATACGGGCGGTCAGATCGCAGGTTTTTTAACCTGCCCGATCGATATCTGCCCAACTTTCGTCCAGATATTGATCGGGGAAGCCCGTCGGGTGGCCCCACACACGGGCCAATAAGCTGCCGACTCGGTCTGTCGGCAGCTTTAATCGGCCCGTGTATGGGCAAACAAGAGCCACCTCCTAGAGCCACAGACCTAGGTACATGCCATTAGGAGCCTATATAATAAAGGGGTTGTTCACCTTCAAATTCACTTTAAGCATTATGTAGAGAGCGATATTCTGAGACAATTTACAATCGGTTTTCATTTTTTATTATTTGTGGTTTTTGAGTTATTTAGCTTTTTATTCAGTAGCTCTCCAGTTTGCAATTTCAGCCATCTGGTTACTAGGGTACAAATTACCATAGCAACCATGCATTGATTTGAATAAGAGAATGGAATATGAATAGGAGAGGCCTGAATAGAAAGATGAGGAATAAAAAGTAGCTATAACAATAAATGAGTAGCTTTACAGAACATTTGTTTTTTGATAGGGTCAGTGACCCCCCATTTGAAAGCTGGAAAGAGTCAGAAGAAGCGGGTATTTCATTAAAAAAAAACTATAGAATATAAATAATGAAGACCAATTGAAAAGTTGCTTAGAATTAGCCATTCTGTAACATGCAAATGACTAATGATAACTGTATAAAAAGAGACTATATAAGCACAATGACTATTATGATTAAAGAATGTTTCTTAAAAAAATTACCTTTTTCCTCAGTTTAAACACCTAAATACACAAATATTTTGCTTTAATCTTCAAAACTACCCCCATAAAAGGCATATGGACAGGCAGAGTTGTTTGTAGTGAAGTGACTTTAATAAAGGAGAAGGAAACCCTCTCGACAGAAAACCCCCTCCCCTCCCAGGCAAATGCCCCTAAGTTGCTACTTACCCCTCCGGCACAGGTCCTGTCCACGAAGTTCACAGGTGCCCTCTTCTCCTGTGCAGTCTTGTTGTTGGATTCCCCGGCATTTGGCGGCGCATGCGCAGTAGGTTGGGATGCCACCTTTTCTGGAGAAAAATACCGGCCTTCCTATATATTTATGTTTTTTCTATATTAATAACATTGGGATCGACCATAATTTTTAACGGTCATGCCGGTAAAATATCGGCCAGGTGGCAAATCTAGTAGTAGGAGCATTTGATGGCTCAGCTCTACTGCGCATGCGCCAAAAGTCACAAAGCTTCAATTGGAAAATTTCATTACTTTCAGCACATGCACAGTAGAGCTGAACAGGTAAATGCTCCTACTGCGCATGCGCCGCCGGGAAATCCAGGAACAAGACTGCACAGGAGAAGATGGCACCTACAAAATCCGTGGACAGGACCTGCGAAGGGTAAGTAGCAACTTAGGGGCATTTGCCTTGGGGGGGGAGGGGTTTTATGCCGAGAGGGTTTCCTTCTCCTTTAAAGGAACAGTAACATCAAAAAATATTTGATGTTACTGTTCCTTTAAATACTTCTTTCTCTGTTCCACCACTGCCCCCCTCTGTTCCCCACACATAACAGTAACATCAAAAACATTTTTACAAAAATTTGTTAGTATACAATGAGAAATAAACACCAAGACAATTTAAACTTTTAAATAGCAAAGCCTTTATTAAAGGGAAAACTATAACCCCTCAACAATGTATGTAATATGCAATATATGAAGATATTGCGTAAAACAACTCATATGTAAAACCCTGCTTAATGTAAATAAACCATTTTCATAATAATATACTATTTTAGTAGCATGTGCCATTGGGTAATTATAAATAGAAAATAGCCATTTTAAAAAATAAGGACAGCCTCCTGGGATCCTAGGATCCAACGGTGCACACAAACATACCAAACAAACTATAAAGTTAGGTCACATGAGCCAATTAACAGACAGAGTTGTGTCTTTTGCTTCAACACTTCTTCCTGTTACAGTTAGAGCTGAAATATTTCTGGTCAGGTGATCTCTGAGGCAGCACACAGACCATCACGAAATCATGGTTCAAGGCAAGAGATGTAAAAGGGCAATATTTACTTAAATATATATTCCAGTTTAGTATATTCCAGTTTGGTAAGATTCTTTAATATGTCACTTAATTTGATATAAACTATCTGTTGCTCAAGTATTCATTTTGAGGGTATAGTTTTCCTTTAACTTATTTTATTATAACTTAGTGAAACTCCACTTCCTGTCCTCTTCATAAAAGGCGATGTGGCGACCATTGATGCTGCAGTGCTCGATTTCTCCTCCCTGGTGGAGTGAGAGTGAGGCTGGGGCACTGAAGAGATTGCGCCTGTGCCTATGTGCCAGGGAGGGGTGTTTGTGTTACTAATGGCACCTTTGTGGCGTAGCGATTATAGTGGCAAAGAGTGCTGTGAAGATTATTTGCAGAAGAGCAGCAGCCCCATCATGTTCCATCCCCAGGGAGGAGAAATCAAGCGCTGCAGCATTGATGGGCGCCACAACACCTTTTCTGAAGAGGACAGCAAGTAGAGTTTCAATATGTTATTTCCTAATAAAGGCTTTGCTATTTACAAGTTTAACTTGCCTTGGTGTTTATTTTTGTTGTACACTAACAAATTTTTGTAAAAAAAAATTTTTATGTTACTGTTCCTTTAAATACTTCTTTCTCTGCTCCACCACTACACCCCCTCTGTTTCCCACACATAACTACTGCTGCTCTCTCCTGCTTCAACTCCCCCTCCCTCCAGAAAAGCCTGAATGGGTATATAGCCACACTGCACTTTCATACCCCCCAACTGTCCCGCTTTTAGATGCCTGTCCTGCTGTCCTGGATCGCAGACTTAATGCCCGGTGTCCCTGTGACCCTCTTTATCGCTTCCTGGGATTTTCGACGAAGTCTCGCGAGACGAGACTTCGGTGACGTCATGTTCTCTATTAGACGCTGAGGAGGGAGGGCAGTGCTGGAATTGGGGCGGGAGGTTTGTAGTTTTTTTTTTCTGGCAGCACAGAGCATGGGAGGATTGGCCTGCATGAACTACGGAACGGTCCTAAAATGCGTTCAGTAATGAGCACCTATACATTTGACAGTAGCCTGCAGGCGCTCCTGCTCTGCACTGGAGAAGTGCACGTTCCTCTCCAACGCTGCAGTTTCAGGAGATTTAAAGGAACAGTTCAGGGTAAAAATAAAAACTGGGTAAATAGATAGGCTGTGCAAAATAAAAAATGTTTCTAATATAGTTAGTTAGCCAAAAATGTAATGTATAAAAGCTGGAGTGAGTGGATGTCTCATAACAGAATACAACACAACATCCTGCTTTTCAGCTCTCTAAATCTGAGTAAGTCAGCGACTTGAGGGGGGGCAACATGGGACATAACTGTTCAGTGAGTTTGTAATTGATCCTCAGCATTCAGCTCAGATTCAAAAGCAACAGTTATGACCCATGTGGCCCTCCCTCAAGTCACTGATTGGATACTGTCTGGTAACCAGTCAGTGTAAACAAAAGAGAGCTGAAAAGCAAGAAGTAGTGTTCTGTCACTCCAGCCTTTATACATTACATTTTTGCCTAACTAACTATATAGAAAACATGTTTTATTTTGCACAGCCTATCTGTTTAACCAGTTTTTACTTTTATACTGAACAATTCCTTTAAGGCTTATTATGAGTCGCATCGCCTGCCTCCTTTTTGACCCCCCCCCCAGAACGGTATGTGAAAATGCAGATTTGGTGGTCCCACACTCCTACTTGCTCCTTGTTCTATCCCTCCCCTACCACACATTCAGTACAAGAGAATTGTGAGTCCTAAATGATAAAGGAACTGCAAGAAGCTATCTTATCCTGTGCGTTCTTCATCCTGGATTCCCCGGCATTTGGCGGCGCATGTGCAGTAGGGAGCATTTACCGGTTCAGCTCTACTGCACATGCGCAAAAGTCACAAAGTTTTCCAATCAAAGCTTCTTGACTTGCTGCACGCGCGGTAGAGCTGAACCAACAAATGCTGCTACTGTGCATGTGAGCTACCGAATAAAAAGCTAAGTAACTCAAAAACCACAAATAATAAAAAATTAAAACCAATTGTAACTAGGGTTGCCACCCAGCCGGTATTTTACTGGCCTAGCCGGTAAAACACCAGCCAAGGCCGGGATTACAAATTTACCGGCAATGTAGCTGCCGGTAAATTTGTAATGGCCCTTGCCTTGCATTAAATCTAATAAAAACTTACCTTTCTTGCGTCTTCACCCGATCGATCGCGTGGCCTCGCCCCCTTTGACGTCATGGAACGCCCCTTTTGGCCCCGCCCCCTGCAGGCCGGTACAAAAATTTTAAAAAGGTGGCAACCCTAATTGTAACTTGTCTCCGAATATCACTCTCTACTTAATGCTAAAAGTGAATTTGAAGGTGAACAACCCCTTTAATATATAGGCTCCTAATGGCATGTGCCTAGGTTTGTGGCTTTAGGAGGTGGCTCTTGTTTGCCTTTATAACGGTTTCTTTGACAGCTTAACTCTTGAATCTGATATTCTGGAGAGGAATGTGCACTTTTCCAGTGCAGAGCACGAAAGCCTGCAGGCTACTGTAGAATGTATAGGTGCTCATACAGACCAATCCTCCCATGCTCTGTGCTGCCTGAAAAAAAAACTACAATCCTCCTGGCCCAATTCCAGCACTGCTCCCGTCTCTCCTCAGCGTCTAATGGAGCTCATGACGTCACCGAAGAGCTAAAAAGAGCCACAGGGACACGGGACAATAAGTCCACAATCCGGGACAGCGGGACAGGCACCTAAAAGCGGGACAGTTGGGGGGTATGTCACTGGCTTTCTCATTCAGCACTTCGTTAACCCTGAAATCCTCTCAGCAGCATTTCCTATGTCCTTGCTGACAAAGCTGAAGAGCTACAAAAAAAAAAAAAGTTGCGCTCTAGATACAGTCCGATAAAGCACGAGTGCTGACAAGCAAATTCAGCGTGTGCTAGCAGAATTTCACAAATTCACGGTCACTTGGTGCCATTTGGTTTTGAATATGTTTTCTCTGTTTTTATGTGCAAGTCCTGGGAAATACATTTTAGTTTACCTAGAAAAACTTAAACCACACTTTGTACACACGAACTAAGCTTTACGTTGCACTTCTGCAATAAGGATTTTTTTTCTTTTCTTTTTGGTGTGAAAATATTAAATGACTTTTTACCAAGCTGTTTCTTTCAGGCTACAAATTATTCCACTGTATGAAACCAATAACAAACCAGTGATTTTAGGAATGCACATGATATCCCTAAAATGAGCAGCTTTGTTTTTTTTTTTAACCAAAACTACCAAACTTCAAAGATTTGCTGTCATTTTTTTATGAATTTTTTTTTAACTCTACAGGTATGGGTCTTTCTATAATTTGGATCACCATTCTTTTAGGGCTCTTCCTCATCGACATCTTTTCCTGTGCTCTCCTGCGTTCTGTTAAAGGAAAACTATACCCAATGTATGTCTATAAAAATATATTGCAGAAAATAGCTTATTTGTACAGTTATGCTCATAAGTTGACATACCCTGGCAGAATTTATGATTTCTTAACCATTTTTCAGAGAATATGAATGATAACACAAAAACTTTTCTTTCACTCATGGTTAGTGGTTGGCTGAAGCCATTTTTGTCAAACAATGGTGTTTACTCTTTTTAAAGCATAATCACTACGCAAACTACCCAAATGATCAAAAATGTACACACCCCAGTTCTTAATACCATGTATTGCCCCTTTTAACATCAATGACAGCTTGAAGTCTTTTGTGGTATTTGTGGATGAGGCTCTTTATCTTCTCAGATGGTAAAGCTGCACATTCTTCCTGGCAAAAAGCCTCCAGTTCCCATAAATTCTTGGGCTGTCTTGCATGAACTGCACGTTTGAGGTCTCCCCAGAGTGGCTCAATGATATTGAGGTCAGGAGACTGAGATGGCCACTCCAGAACCTTCTCTTTATTTTACTGTAGCCAATGACAGCTCGACTTGGCCTTGTGTTTTGATCATTGTCACGTTAGAATGTACAAGTACGTCCCATGCACAACTTCCAGGCTGATGAGTGCAAATTATCCTCCAGTATTTTTTGATAACTTTTTCATTTTGAATTCATTTTGCCATCAATTCTGACCAAATTTCCTGTGCCTTTGTTGCTCACACATCCCCAAAACATCAGAGATCCACCACCATGTTTCACAGTAGGAATGGTGTACCTTTCATCATAGGCCTTGTTGACTCCTCTCCAAATGTAGCGTTTATGGTTGTGGCCAAAAAGTTCAATTTTAGTTTCATCACTCCAAATGACTTTGTGCCAGAAGGTTTGAGGCTCGTCTCTGTTCTGTTTGGCATATTGTAAGCGGGATACTTTGTGGCATTTGTATAGTAATGGCTTTCTTCACACAACTCTACAATGCAGCCCATCTTTAAGTGCTTCTTTATTGTGCATCTTGAAACAATCACACCACAGTCCTGTATTTCACCTGAAGTTATTTGTGGAGTTTTTCCTTGCATCCCAAACAATTTTCTGGCAGATGTGGCTGAAATTTTACTTTTATTTGGTTTGTTTTAAACAGAACACCTAATTTTCCACTTCTTTATTAGAGTTTGAACACTTCTCAATTAATTTCCTGTTTTTTCCTGTAGAGTTCAATATGTGTGCATGTTATCAGGCCAAATAACCAGGGTATGAAGGAGAGAACTGGATTTATGAAGTGGAGGAGTCCTGGGAACTACATATTGACTTTAAATTGTTTCTTGTGCATATTATAAGAACGTATGTGATATTGATTGTTTCAGGAATTGGAGAGGTTTGAAAAGCTCATCAGTTGATGGTCCATGGCAACCAAGGCATGATACAGGAGCAGATGAGGAAGTGAGAAAGAGCTAGAACTCCTCTTCACTTCTTGCTGTTCTGGTCATTTAGAAATCAGATCTAATTTGCATGTGTATGGCCGCCTTAAAGGATAGCTAAAACCTAAATAGAATATGCCATATAAAAATGCCATATTTTATTATATACTGAACTGAATTTGCACCAGCCTACAGTTTTAGCCTCTTAATAGCATCAATGATACAGTACTTCAAACTTGTCACAGGGAGTCACCATCTTGGAAAGTGTCTGCTCAGTGAACAGCTGTTGAGAAGCTAAGCTTAGGGGTCATTGTAAATTAGCAAGCAGAAAATGAGGTTTGCCTGTAATAAAAGCTGATGCTTCAAGGCTGCTAATCCTAATTGCACTGGTTTCTGTGCTGCCATGTAGTAATTATCTGTATTCATTACTAATCAGCCTTATATTGTAACATTTTTATTCTAAGTGTACTGTATATTGTGAGTGGGTCCCTAAGCTCAGTAAGTGACCGCAGCACAGAGCAGTGAATCAGGATAAAAGAAGATGGGGGGAGCTACTGGGGCAGCTTTGGAGACACATATCTTTACTGCTAGTACTGGTATAGAAGCCCAAAACATAATATACAACATTTTTAGGCTACTTCATTTGTTCATTTGCTTTAGTTCTCCTTTAACTGATAGAGAACATCTACGCCACATACTGTCTGCTTTTCTAAAGGCAGAAAATAGACCAGGTTATATTCCTTCTGCCCCCAAATTACTGGGAAGTCTTTGTTTCCGGCAGGAAATACTTTCATCTTTTTTGGAAATACCATGATATAATTTTACATAGATACAGAATATAGGTTACAATCAGAAGAGCAATTTTCAGTGCCTGCTTCAAGTAATAGTAAAAGTCAGGGGCATAGGTTTTTGGCATATATATACAAGCAGAGAAAAACTGTTTGAATGACTTCTGCTACCACGGATTGTTAGTGCACACTGAACAGATCACATTGCATAAATGCGCTAGCATTTTCATGTTGAGATTCAATTTTACAGCTTGATCCAATGTGCAGAATTGTTTCTTGTAATCAAGGGATTAATATTGTTATAAGATCACAGTAGAAATACTGGATGATCTGATTGATCCAACACAAATTGTCATGAAGCATAATAGCAAATTGCATTGGCACAAAGCATGCATTCAAGTCCAGTGTAGACATATAATCTATGGATAATTATTGTGCTGCCTTGACTACAGAGGCAAAGTGCTTTCATAAGCCTGGTTGTTTCCACTTGGGAGGGGTTTCCCCTGCCCCTATGTGTGACAATATGAAAACCAATTGAAAAGAAACTGTTTGAGTGCCAAGGCATGTGTCAGCAGCAGATGAGCAAGAATTTGGCACAGGCCTTGAATTTCAAGATGACGATCTGCTTGGCACACAGAACACGTCAGGCACATCTGCCTCCTCCAATAGCAGCTGTGCCATGTGTTGGCACACACTGATATGTACTATGCTATTAACCCAGCATGAGTGAATGTGTCGCCTACCTGTAGCTACAGAATACTCTCTCCATAAGTAAACTTTGCAAATGCATAAATGCCAATGCTTTGTGTGTGTGATGTGTAGCAGGATAACATTGTTTGGTTGTTTGTGAAGAGAGTTTGGTGCCACTGAGGCTTCTGCTGTTCAACAAAATGTTTGTTTGTGCACCTTTCTGCCCCACTGTAGTTCAGGCTGCGAATGCAGCACCCACCACTGCAGGATCTGTATGCGTTTCATAGACACGCCCCCAAGCTCCGTGAGTTAATACTTATGTGCTTAAGGGTTCTTGCTGGCGTATTTGTGCTGCAAACGTATGGAGGTCTATGTTTATCACAATCCCGTTTATGTTCACAATATACACGGGTGTATATGAGTATGCTGTCCTTGGGGGGTTGTTTAAACATTACGTACGGGTTGCCTTACTTCCGGTTTTCGTGCCATTTTGCGCTTTTAAACGCCTCACTGTGCACTCTGTTCTGTGTTTTTTCCCTGAAGAAAGTTCCTGTGTGGAACTGAAACGTCGGATACAAATAAACCTATTTTTGTTTGACACTTTGTTTGGTTGATAAATCCTTGGAGTGCTGCCATTCTTTGCATCCTTTTATATATATATATATATATATATATAAATATTACAGGTTTTATGCATTGGTGCATGCAGAATTTAGATCATAGGGACCGTCCCAAACTACTGGCATTATGTTATATATATTTTATATCACCGCCATTATGGGCTTTGTGACATGAAATTTCATTTCATATCTATAGTGCATCAACCATTCACTTATGCCTATATGGGTCATGTCCTGCTTATTCATGCAGTGTCACAATGTGCAAGCACTGTAGAACTATAGGACGATTGATATTCATTCTTACTTATTGCCTAGTTCGGCTAGTGTCTTGAGTTCAGCCTGGCGTTTATTCAACATTCTTCACAAATAATAAAATATTTGATTTTCCATAGCAAATAATTATAAAGCAGCAATTATATACAATATATTATAAGTTCACTATAAGAACTTTAACATGGTAAGGCCTTACACTACCAGGTTCCAGGTTCTTCCAAAAAGTTGTATATGTGATACGGCAAATTGTAAAATTACCCTACCCAAGAACTATAAATTGAAGTAAAAAAAAAACTTTGCAGTTGGGATTTAATTTTATGGCATAAAATGTATTTAATTCTACATTTTATGGCATGCGTTGTTGAAGGCCATATAAATGAAAGGGGTTATTCACCTTTGAGTTAACTTTTAGTATAATGTAGAGAGTGATATTCTGAGACAATTTTCAATTGGTTTTCATTTTTTATTGTTTGTGGTTTTATAGTTATTTAGCTTTTTATTCAGCAGCTCTTTAGTTTGCAGTGTCAGCAATTTGGTTTCTAGGGTACAAATTACCCTAGCAACCCTGCATTGATTTGAATAAGAGACTGGAATATAAATAGGAGAGGGACTGAATAGAATGACAAGTAATAAAAAGTGGCAATAACAATACATTTGTAGCCTTACAGAGCATTTGTTTTTAGATGGTGTCCGTGACCCCCATTTGAAAGCTGCAAAGAAACAGAAGAAAATTGCAAATCATTAAAAAACTATGAAAAATAAATGAGGACCAATTGAAAAGTTCCTTAGAATTGGCCCTTCTACAGTATACTAAAAGTTAACTTGAAGGTGAACCACCCCTTTAATGCAATTGGTTATATCTAACACAAGTAACTCAAAACAACTGGACTTGCTGAGATATTTTAATGAAGACGTTTCACTGCTCATCCAAGCAGCTTCTTCAGTTCAACTGACTGGTGTAGGGGAGTTCTTGGCATATAGACTCTTCCAACAATCCAATCAAGAGTCTAAAGGAAGGCGTGGCATGGGGCTAGATGTGAGCGGACGTGTGCTGCTGAGCTCCTCTCCCCGTGCCTAGGTTATCCTGATACTGGCGGCAACTCTACTATACAAAACGGCTCAAGAAGAAGCACACTGGCAACCTCTACCCCAGAGAGCAATCATGGGGCAAAATCGGGCTCAGAAAAGGGCCTCTTTGGCAGCAGTGAAGTTGGGGAAATTTGCCCGCGAAGAGAAGCAAGATGGCGCCGACTCCCTATCCCAGCTCTCCCTCATCACCCTCCTCGCAGGTGGAGACCGAAACAACTCTACAGGATATAATACAAGAGATCAGAGTGTCCAACGAAGCAAGTGCGGCCCTTATTAATACTAAAACAGATGAGATCAAGCTAGATCTCTCCATAATAAAACAAGACCTGCAAAAGCTAAGAGACAGGACTACGGAAGCGGAACGGAGGGTGAACGAGCTAGAGAACATTTGCAACCCCATACCTGAGCAAATAAGTGAGTTACAAAGACATACAAGTAACAACTCAGCGAAGGCGGATGATCTCGAGAATCGCCTCCGGCGTAATAACTTAAGGTTCGTGGGGTTTGCGGAAAAGGCAGAGGGAGATACGCCAGAAGCATTTGTCGAGGCCTGGCTAGTGGAGGAGTTCGGCCGTGACAATCTCTCAAATGCATTTGCAGTAGAAAGGGCCCACAGGATCCCGACCAGACAGGCACCGCCGGGAGCACCACCGAGACCCCTCATCGCCCGACTACTGAACGCACGGGACAGAGATTCCATACTTGCAAGGGAAACCATAAGGCACCAGTCGGCAACTATCTCCATTTATGCGGATTATTCATTAGAGTTACAGAAGCAATGCGCAAAATTTTGGGAAATAAAGAAAAGGTTAAGAGGTGCCAAGCTTGTCTACGCAATGCTTTACCCAGCCCGTCTGCGTGTCATCGCAAACGGAGCATCGCATTTCTTCACCTCCCCAAAAGATGCCAGTACTTGGATGGACGAGAACAATATCCCGCCATTGTGATAAAGGGCACAGGCAAGTAAATGTGTTTTGCTACAGTGCTTAACAACGAAATTATCCCTTACCATAACGGGCACTTATCGAGACATTTTAAGTTTTAAGCATACACCAGCTATACATATAGGGCGTCTCTATGTCTAGTTAAAGCCAGACATTCTTCATATGCACAGCTCGGGAGAGAGGAGTGGAGCATCGCAGGGAATTCTTTAGTTTTTTTTTTTTTTTTTCCTTGCAAAAGTCACCTGCTCACGGCCCAGTCAAGGGCCAAATCTCAGTGCCAACACCGCACTAACAGTTATCTTTAGGGGATGAGTTCTACCCCCTGTTGGGGATGGGGTGGAAGGGGAGGGGCGCTGAAAGGGAGAATAACTTGACAAAATTTGCTGACAAAGAATGTTATACTTGTTTATAAGTTTGTTATGTTTACTGATTGTTTAATGCTCAAGATAAATGGTAAAGCTCAAGGAGGCGTAAGGGGAACGGATAAGGTGAAGTACAACTATGTATGTAATAGCAAAGTACCAAGGTTGAGATGGCATTGTCTATAACAAGCTGGAACGTGAGAGGGTTAAATTGCCCGATTAAGAGAAGGCTAGTAATGGACTTCTTGAAAGTGCACAAAACATCAATAGCTTTCCTGCAAGAAACCCATCTCACGGGGGCTAAGGTTAGGGCACTGAAAAGGCCCTGGGTAGGCTGGACCTACCACGCCCCCTACTCCAATCATTGCTCAGGGGTATCCATCTTAATAGGTAAGGCGGTGCCATTTAGGTTTGGCTCTATTAAAACGGACAGTAAAGGTAGATATATATTTTTGCATTGTTACATATATGCTTGCGAAATATTACTGGTAAATATATATATACCTCCCCCTTTTGAGGCAGGAGTAATAAACATACTATCTAATCAAATGTCCGACTTCCACCATGCCCGGGTAATAGTGGCAGGCGATTTCAATGAGGTCCTAGATCCATCACTGGATAGACTAAGAAAACAACCAAAACCCACACCCAATAGTACTTGGCTAGCCAGAATGATGGCTTCTCTAGATCTGATAGACCCATGGAGAGTGGCAAATCCCAATACAGTCCAATTCTCGTGCTTCACAACTTTCCACCTAGCACTCTCACGAATAGATCTGGGCTTTATCAATGCTACTATGTCTCCTTATATTAGCAAAACCTCTTACCTACCCAGGGGGATATCAGATCACGCTCCCTTACAGCTGCAGGTGAATCTCCCATACGTACAACCAAGTTCACGACCATCCATAAATCCAATATGGCTCAATATACTAAACAATAAAGAGACAGTAGAGAACTCCATTAAAGATTTTGCCCAAACTAACTTCAGCATTGACAGCATCCTCCCGTTTTGGGATGCTTTTAAAGCTTATATCAGAAATTCAATATCAGCCGAAATATCGGCATATAAAAAACAATCAATAGTGGCGCAACAGGCGCTAGAACAACAAATAGCCCAACTTGACTCACTAGCGGCCACCACTCCTACAGCAACAAATTTGCAGAAACTAAAAGAGGCCCAGGATGATTATGTACAACACCTTAATCAAAAAGCACAGAGGAAGCATAGCTTTGCGAAAATTAATATATTTGAGCATGGGGAAAAGCCAGGAAGGCTGCTGGCCCACTTGGCCAAAGCACAGTATTCCCCACCATCCATTCCAGCCTTAAGAGATCCGGCAGGAGTTCTACACACTGAGCCAGACAAACTCAAAGAACTACTAGTTGATTTTTACAGCGATCTCTATGCTTCTAAATCACAAGCAACACACTCATAAATTGATCAGTTCCTCAACCCTCTAGAACTCCCAGTACTGCCACTAGATTACAGGGAATACATGGAGGCAAACTTAACAACAATAGAGATTCAAGAGGCAATAGATTTGTTTCCACTAGGCAAAGCCTCTGGTAGTGATGGCATCCCTATAGAAATCTATAAAAGGCATCCTGGGACCCTGACTCCTTTACTACTACGTTTATATGATGAAGCCATGGAGAAAGGTTACTTTCCTCAATCACTTTATGAAGCAGCTATAATACTCCTACCAAAGACAGGAAAAGACCCCTAAGCGTGTGAATCCTATAGGCCGATTTCACTATTGACTGCTGACGTGAAAATATGTGCAAAAGTACTAGCGCGTAGGCTGAGTAAAGTTATAACTCATCTGGTTAACCCAGATCAGGTGGGGTTTATGCCAACTAAAACCACGGCACTAAACACCAGACGCCTATTCCTTAATCTACAGACCCCAAACGATAATATGGGATCGAGAGCCATTGCAGCCTTGGACATTGCCAAGGCATTCGACACAGTTGAATGGCCCTATCTGTGGAAGGTCTTAGATAGGATGGGCTTTGGCCCCACGTTTGTTAAATACCCTGTACACGGAGAGCTTCACTCTTACAAGGGGCACGCGACAGGGGTGCCCACTGTCCCCCCTCTTGTTTGCCCTGGCCATTGAGCCATTTGCACAGGCAGTCCGCTTAAACCCTAACATACAAGGTTTCTATCTAGCAGGCCAATGTGAAAAATTACAACTTTATGCAGATGACACCTTGGTTTATCTAGGAGACAGGGGGCCCTCCCTAAAAGCGCTAATCAAGCTTACTGATATTTTTGGTTCCTTATCAGGCCTCAAAACTAACACAGCCAAATCTAACCTATTCCTCCTTGCCGGAGAAGGAGGAAATTAATCTATAGTGGAATGCCCACTTCAAGTCACCAAGCAGTTCACATACTTGGGGGTGCGCATCTCTCTCCCTATCTCACAATACAAGGCCTTAAACGTAAACCCACTGGTGCATTGGACACAGGACAAATGTAAAAGCTGGGGAACCTTGCCAATAGGCCCGGCAGGCAAGATCCACCTAGTGAAAATGTTTATTCTACCTAAACTATTATATATTCTAGGACAATCTCCAGTCCGTATAACAAAAACTATTTTTACTAAGTTAAACTCTATTTTTGGGAAATTTATATGGGGCACTTCTAGAGCCAGACTTAGGCTGTCCACCCTAATGAGAGCAAAAGAGGATGGTGGGATGGCCTTCCCGGATATGTTCATATATTATGTAGCATCGCAATTAACCCATATCTCCCCAATGGTGCACCAGGATCTGTCTCCACCGTTGTATCATCTGTGGGGGGAAATTTCAGGCTTCCCAGACTCCCCGTGGATGGCTCTCCTAGTTAAAAAACCCAGGAATGCTAACCCAGCTATGATCATGCACCAGACAACAGTATTAAAGCAGGTATAAACATTATTTACCTCAGACACCTATATTGGGCAATACTGAATTTCCATATGTAAGCCTAATCAAGCTTCCACAGATTTGGAAAAAGCTTAAACTAATTACATTGAGGGATGTGTGGGAGGATGGTCAGGCAATACCATGGCAAGTATTACATGAAACAAGGCACCTGCCCACAACACAGTGGTTTACGCATTATAGGCTGAAATCGGCCTTTAGAAAACAGGCTGCTAGAAACCCAATTAACATGGAGGACTTTCCTATGATTGATGTACTCCTGAGTAGTACACATAGGGGAAAAATCTCCACTATTTACAAACTGCTCCAAAAATTTCAGTATAGCAATATGGAGCACCCAGCCAGGGTAGTCTGGGAAGGGGAGATAGGTACAATCACTGACGACCAATGGCAATGGGTTCTTGGGACACCCCAGATTGTCTCACTGTCTCAAAGACATAGAATGCTGCAGTTGTATTTCATACACAGGTCTTATTACACAATGCAGAGGTTATACACCATGAAAATAATACAATCTCCAATGTGTCTTAGATGTAACTCTGTGGCGGCAAATTTGATGCACACTATATGGGAATATACAGCTATACAACAATACTGGCAAAATATATGTGTATGGTTGACAAATGCTATTCCTGGGTGGAGCGACGGTGGGAGTAGAGCATGCTTATTAACACTAGACCTGGATGCATCACTGGACAAATATGCATTGATTTTTATTACTAAAGCGCTGTTTCAGGCCAGAAGGTTAATTACCCTTCACTGGAAGGACTGTACTCCACAATCCTTCAAAGAATGGCAGACAGCCATGGACAATATGGCGGCTACAGAAAGGGCAGCATTGGACAGAAAAGGTCAGATGCTAAAATACATACAAATATGGCATATTTGGACTGGTAGTATGGACTGTTAAGCAACTTTCCCCCTGGAACCAACGAAGCACTTACAGGGTCTTGACTTCCTTATACCTTGCTACTTTTAGGATGATGAGGCAGGTCACAGCATTATTATAAATCCAAGCAGTAAAAGTAGAAGTAAGAATTACATAAAATAACTTTGTGACACACCTGCAGTAAATAAAAAGATGTTTTATTTTGAATTGTATGGTTGAATATGAGACAGTAGATACAGAGTTGTATTTTTCATCTTGAAAGATGTTTCTTGTAAACTCCAATGTGATATACTGGCTTTTCAATAAAAATTTCTTGAGCAAAAAAAAAAAAGGGAGTCTAAAGGAAGAGTCTTGGAAGATTCTATATGCTTAGAACTCCCCTACACCAGTCAGTATAACTGAAAAAGCTGCTTGGTTGAGCAGTTAAACATCTTCATTAATAAAAAAAAATTCTCAGCAAGTCCAGTTGTTTTGAGTTACTTGTGTTAGATATACCATGACCTGGATGAATGAGAATCTTCATAGTCAAATGCAATTGGTTATGCATCATCTCCTGGTATTTAGCTATTAGAGTTACATTTACATCTTAGAGTTACATACATTATTATGAATCATCTCCTGGTATTTAGCTTTTAGAGTTACTTATACATCTCTAAGAAACATTGGGGTTGTTTTCATGGGTAGGCATATCTTGAATGCTCCCAGGTCATTTAAAGCATAGAAGTAAGTTCTTCATTGATTTTTATGTCCTGGTTTAGTCTGTGCTGAGTTGGTTTCTAAAAAATACAAAAGGATCTTGTGGAAATTTGACATGTAGTACGCTTATGATGGCTCAAACTGTATCCAAAACCTTATAGACCACCCTGCATTCCCACCACATATAGGACATACTTTCATCATATATGAAACCTCTGCAACATTGAGGGTTGCATTCTGGGTAGTTTCTATGGAACCTAAAAGGTACAAAAATTTTTTTTATGACTCCTTGATGGATACACAATTGCGTCCTCTGTTCATGGTTAGGTTGCTTTGAGACCATGGTTTGGTAGAGAGTGTTTTGTTTAAGTCTGCCTCCCATTTATTCAGTAGATTTTTATTACTTGGAGAATGTTAGTTGAGCATTTTGAGACCTAAGAGCTAATAACTCCCAATTCTATAGGTTCCCCTGCAACATTTTAATAATTACTATGTGTTTTACAGTTTCCTGTAGATCCTTGAATGCATTATACTGACTGTGCAGGGCAATAATGGTCTTGGCTATGACGGGTTCCAACATGGGAGGAAGTGATGTCCTGAACTCCTTTGGATGCTCATGATGCAAGGCTAATATGCTGATAATTTTAAAAGGCAATGAAGCAGGAACAGGCAGTTGGCCCAATAAAAACACGAAGCAGCTAGACTACCTGTTGCTGCTTCTTTAATTCTTCAAATTATCGGAATAATGGTCTAGGATGTTTTTTCTTTCTTTGGACTAGGATCCTTGGTTCTAGTGAAAGGTTAATGGTACACAGAGCTGGGAATGCATTTTTTTGTGTGCATGTGTATACGTTTACAGTGCCCTACTGAACGGACTGATATCCATGTACTATGAAATCAGACAGAATAGAAAAGGCAATTTGCCAATGCACCATGTTGACCAGTTTATGGTGCATGTGCATCTCCAATAAGGAGATGAAGAGAAGCTGCTGCTGTTTGTTCTGCTAAACAAATCGGAACTCTAGGAAGGTGGCCATACTGTGTAGCCCCTCGTTCCTGCTTGGATCTTTTATGTCTGCCTTCAGCATCTGTGGGCCTACTGGGCAGTGAGGGTACCTGTTTGGAACATGCATCTAGACTGTTTATTTATAATTTGATTTATAAATCTATATAAGATCCTTGTTCTGATACTTAACAATAGCCACTAGAACATGGAGGCCTTTTTTTAAGAGCAATCTGAAAACTTTTTTTCTTAGCTGGGGTGGCTTTTTATTTAATAGACATCTTAGCTGATTGTTGTAAATTTGCTGATTTGTCACACTTCCTCCGTTCTACAGTTTGCAGGCACTTCTGTTGGGGACTTTGCATAATTGCCCGCTGTGTGCTGATCACTGACAAGGTGTCCCAAAATCTTGAGGAGTGTTAATCCCTAATTGGCATGTCCTCCTTGCAACAGGATCTTGATTGAAGTACCCCAGGGACTTTGATTCTGGAATATTATGTACCAGCTTGAATAGTTAACCCACTGAATACTTAGGGCTCATCCAGACGAGAAGATTCGTGGAGATTAGTCGCCTGGCGACAAAACGTCACGTCTTTGAGGCGACTAATCTCCTCGAATGGCTTGCTCGTAGCACGCATCTTCTCTTCTGGATGAGCCCTTAAAATAATCTGGAAGCCCATATTTGCTATGACTATAGCACATTAACCTTTGCAGAACAAGAGTAGCTGCCATGTGCCAAACATAATGTATCAATCTGGTGCTAAGGTGGACTTTTTAAATTTTTGTATTGAACTAGCCAAATGAAAATATATGTACTAAAAATACACAAGAGATTTTGATATACATAAAAATTAATTTATCAAATGACTGTGTTATGGTATTTCCAGGCCAGGATTTCACAGAGGCAGGAGGTTTGAAAGCAGGTGTAGTAGCTATGAATGTGGCAATTGGGTTGGATGCCGCCCCTAAACTTTTGCCACCCTAAACCCAGGCTTTATGTGCATGTGTAACATTTTTTGAGCTATGCTGAAATTTGTGTGAAATCTACTCATTACAAAGTAGATACGGTAAGTGTATGAAATATTAAAGTGATACAGACACTAAAAAAACTTCTCTTCAAAATATTAGTGTGCATAAAAAGTTACCCATAGGTCATGTTGATTCTTCACTGATAAGTTTGCTTTTGTAAGTAATTGTTGAATTAAGTTCTTGAACCTGACTGTCCCTTCTCAACCTGCCAGTTACAGTTTCTAATGTTAACAGGCTAGTACAGCACAAATATGGCAGCCTCCTCATACAGGACCATGATGATTCAATAGGTAATGTTAAAGCAAGGTCCCCAACCTTTTGAACCTGTGAGCAACATTCAGAGGTAAAAGGAGTTGGGGAGTAAAACAAGCATGAAAAATTTTTTTGGGGTGCCAAATAAGGGCTGTGATTGGCCATTTGGTGGCCCCTATGTTAATTGTCAATCTACATTGAGGCTTTTATTGGCAGAACAACTGGTTTTTATACAACCAAAACCTGCCTCCAAGCCTGGAACTCAACAATAAGCTCCTGCTTTGAGGCCACTGGGAGCAACATCCAAGGGGTTGGAGAGCAACATGTTCATGAGCTACTGGTTGGGGATCACTGTGTTAAAGCATTGGACAAAATTTTTATGGTGTAATGTTACAGCTCATGCAAAGAAAATGTTATGATAGCTGTAAAAAAGCTTTAATTTTGGTGTCAGTATCTCTTGAAGCAGTAAGGAAAATGAAGGAAAAGTAGTCAGGAAGAAAAAGCTTGTCATATCAGGGCTAATACATACCACTGTTATATTTACACGGAGAATGTTATTTATCCTCCTTTATAAATCTATTTAAGTATGATACACCAAAATATCAAATTCTGAGGGGGGGGGGTTTGCTACGGGATTGGGATTTATTAAAGTATTTTTATAATAATTAATCAGTGCTTTCATATTATAGATTTTTTTCAGGGAGTCTATTTCCCCCCACCCCAGATTTCTATAAGCAATGCCTTCTAAAATAAGTAAGCTTATATCAAGGCAGTTAACATTCACCTGGTTGATGAAATGTTAGGGTAGGGCGATTCTGGGAGCTTCGGGCGACTTTGGAAAACAAAGCGACGCGTGTGTCATGCAGCAGGCGATTTTTCATTATACCTGCAAGACAGAGGGAAGCAGTTCAGGGAGATTAGTCGGCCCGAAGAAGAGGTGATTAGTCGCCTGGTGACTAATCTCCCAGAATCGCCAGGTGTGCCCTTACCCTTATAGGATAGGGTGCTATATAGCCATGTATCCAGAGGCTTCTGTGTCCCAGTGCAAAGCATTTTTTTCTGGTTCCCCCAGGGCCGAGCAATTCCAGCTGGAAGGCAAGTTTATTTCAAGCGTATCTGAAACAATTATGAACATTTATTATGCAAGTAAAGTAACCTTTTTCATCACTCGGTATGATTAGAACACAAACAACACTGCTTATACTCAGCTTGCATACAGATTTGTTCAATATAACCTTGTATCCCATATATATGTACTGGCAATTCTTCACTGAGACCTTTGGGAAAAGGTGAATTAGGCAAGAGTAAACATTGATTTTCTCTATGTAAGGGGTTTGTTCTTTATTGTGCTGGTTATTCCCTATTCAATATACATGGAATAAGCAATACCCCTTAATATTAGGCCACTCTTGAAAAAGAGTAGATTTTTGTATTGCTTGATGGGTCCAGTTATGTTCTATTTTCTCACCATTAAATTGTATGTAGCCTGAAACTGTTTATTACTCATCTAAGTGCAGTATACTGTAAATACATTTATATTTTCCCCAAGGTATGCAACACATTTCAAGCCATGTTTATCGATACTATATCCTTTTTGCCAAATTGCTTAAGAATAATGAAGTTGCTAAGTAATTTCACTAAAAAACAAGGCAGCGTTATAAACCTGGTTGGCCCACAACTACAAAAACTAAGTTGGGGGCACTGGAAAATTTCATTTTAATTGCATCCCCAAAGACTTCAAGAAGGTAATCTATTAGTTTTGCTGACTCCCCAGGGTTGATGCTTATGTCTTTTTGCCTTATTGCCTATAGGGTGAGGGAGAAACTGGTGGAGTTCCCTTGAATCAGATAACTAAAGGCTCTCAGGCATCCTCATCCTTATTTATATTCAAAGTGCTTTTGAGTGAAAAGCATTTAAAAGTAATTAGCTTGGTTTCCTAAGCTTCTCTTATCTCCATCCTGTTCAATGGGGTGAGCAACTGGAGGGCTCAAGGGGCCCTGGTGCCTTTTCCGGTTCAGGTGACAAGAAATAATTATATTACTCATGTTTTAATTGATCTCTTCAGCTGGCCACATGGACAAAACATGTTGGCCATAACTATACTCCATAACATGCCTCTTGCGTCCTGCACATAAAACTGATATGTGAGATGAGCCAAGCCTACATTAATAAAATGAATGCAAGAACAGGGCACATTAATTTAAGGGTGCTCTGGAATTAACACCTGCCCCTGCCATAAGGATGTATTACTTCCTGGGCTTCCTTTGTGTGATGCACCCACAAATGACTTGCACCTATTGAAATCAGCATAAATGTCATTATTGATGCCACATGCATCTAAAGTAGCACCATTTATGGACACAAAAAAAAACAGCATTGATCCTGCATGCAAATTAGCAGCATAGGGGTGAATATTTCCCTACACTGGCAAATCACATGCAAGTAGCAGCAAATACTACATTGTAAGTGTGCAGTCTTGTACTGGGAAAAATGATTAAAAGATAATAGTGCAGATATGGTTTTGAGTCATTTTATGTTTGCACATTCTTGTGTAGTAAGAAGGAAGTAATATCTAAAGACTGTGCAAGGGTTTGTACATTTTTGCATGGTGCTTTATGTATTGTGAGCTGAGTTTCTGACTCACATTGCAGAGGAGAGATGTTGAATACCTAATATTAGAGTCTTAGTTACTGTATGAGAAGTGAGGCGTGACTGCTTCACATTTCACATTCATGCTTCTCTAAGGGAGTCCCCCAAATCAACACAGTGAGAGCAGTGCACCAGGACATGATTTGCAAATATAACATATTAACTTAGTCAAAGCACTGTCAAGCATGATTGGGCAGCTTGTTAATGTGTATTGTATAGTATGTTGCATAGCAATTATTTTGAAAAAAAATATTAATGCCAGTCACTTGAAGTCTTTCTGGTGACCTTGCTGCATAATGCCTATGGCACACTTGGCAGAAAGTGGCATTTATAAGGAATGATTACAAGGGAATGCTGAAGCAAGAGTTCCAGAGCAGTTTCTATTTTTTTTACGACAAGCAATTATACAGTATGTGGGGAAAGGGCATTTTGACTGCGTCGATTGTTCCTGAGAGCGCCATAGAAGTTAAATCACTAATATGCCACAACCTTAAGAGGTATATTATTAACCAAATCTGGATAGGGGGTGAGATATATTGATATATTTGAAGTGAAGCAAGGATGGCTTTCATATCTAAAAGATAGATCATATGCATTCTGTGTTTAACATGTTCATTTGGAATTCAGATCATGATTACATTGCAATCTGTTTATTTTATCTTGGCATTAAAATATATACTGCTTATTATACATACTTTAGTTAATTGTATTGTTTGTGGTACTGTGATTGTGGTGTTTATATGAATGGCCTGCAGGTGTCACTGTGCACATTACTTGTAATATGCAGATACACAGTACTTTCTGTACAGCTTGAGAGTGATAAAGTTATACCCTGCTCATCCCTGGCTACCAATACACAACAGATTGGCAACAGGATGTCTCTTCTACCTCTGCAGCAGCCTGCACCTTTTCTACCAAACCCTGGTGAGCCTACCATACTTTTTACTTCTTGGATCTGTATGTTTGATAATTACATTATTGCTGCTGACCAAGGGGAGATTTCTACTGCTAGAAAGTGTGCTTTACTTATTCACTGCCTGGGGCAGAGGGACAGCGTATATTCTATACATTACCATTACCTGATGAGACCTATGAAACTGCTATAAAGAACTTTTTCCTGCCAAGAGTAAATGTTGTTGCTGAAAGATATAAATTCCGCCAACATGGACAACGTAATGGAGAATCCACAGAACAATATGTAGCAGCTTTGAGAGAGCTGGTTGTTGCCTGTGAGTTTGGGAATCTAACAGATGAAATGCTAAGAGACCAAATAGTGGAAGAAACAAAATCACATTACATTAGAGAGAGCCTGCTCCTAGAGCAAGATTTAACCCTTGCAAAGGCTATTACAGCTGCTAGCCAAATTGAAACAGCTGTGGCAGGGAACTGCTGGGAATGTACAGACACTTCAGACAATGGCATTGGTGCAGTTCTCACACAGATCCATGCTGATCATTCAGAGAAAGCTGTGCATTTGCATCCAGATCATAGACAGAGCCTAAGTATTCGACTGTGTTTGGGCAACAGAAAAATGGAGAACCTACCTATGGGGTAGAGAATTTACCTTATGCACGGATCATAGTCCTTTAACTACACTACTTACAAAGGGGCTAGGAAGAGCTGGAATGCGTATAGCTAGATGGTCAGCAAGGCTACTGAATTTCAACTACAAAATGCAATACAAACCAGGTTTGAAAAATGTTACTGCCGATTGTTTGTCACGTTTACCTTTACCTGCAGCTTCTCATACACTGGATGAGGATATAGAAGTTGCAGCACAGACTTATATATATATTATCATCTTCAGTTACAGCTGCTGATTTTAAGCAAGCTTGCCTCACATGTCCAATTCAAGTAAAACCACGGGACATCTTACAAAGCAAATGGCCAAATGCTGAGAAGAAATTCAGTCTTGATCTTCAACATTACTATGTGATTGGACACGAACTGTCCTTAGTAGATGGCTATGTTGTCCGTGGAGCTCACCATTTATTGGTACCAGAAACCTTGAGAGAAAAGCTCATACAACTTGCACATGAGAGTCATCAAGGAATTGTACGTACAAAACAAAGACTACGAACTATACTGGTGTCCAGCAATGGATGCTGATGTGTTAACTGCCATTTATTTTTGTTTTACTTGTCAGAATCAAAACAAAACAGCTATCACACATACACCACCACTTCAGCCAGTACCATTCCCTGATACAGCATGGGAAAAACTTGCTATTGATATTGTGGGTCCTTTTGCAGACGCTCCTATAGACTGCAGATTTGCTACAACTATGATAGACTATTACAGTAAATGTCCAGAAATTGCATTTGTTTCTCATTTAACATCAGCTACAGTAATAACATTTCTGTCTTCAGCAGAGAAGGAAATCCATAGGAGTTAATATCAGACAATGGACCACAGTTTGTCTCATCGGAATTTGAAATCTTTCTGAGAGAGAGGAATATTGTGCATAGAAAATTTTCAGTGTATTACCCACAAGCAAATGGAGAAATCGAGCGATTCTACAGAAGTCTGAAAGAAGCACTACAGACAGCAAATCTTACTGGGAAATATTGGAAAGTATTTACAACAGAGTTCCTACATAACTACAGAGCAACATGCCATGCAACAACCCAATCATGTCCAGCTGAATTATTACATGGCAGACAGATGCGCACTAGGTTACAAGTTGCAGACGTCAAACTTCCACCAAATACTGTTCCTACAAACTCATCTACCTGGATCTTTAGTCAGAATTAAGAAACCAGGAATACCGAAACAAGGACAATCTAAATTTACTACACCACTTGAAGTGAGACGCCAGCGATGACCATACACATATGAACTCTCTGATGGACACATATGGAATGCAAATCATTTTGCTCCTGCTAGATATGACTTTGGAGAAGCTCCATTTGATGAAGGCCATTTTCCTACTCCTAATGCCAACTGTAATAGGCCTGAAGAAAGTGAACCTATAAGGCGTACTGAGAGAATCAGAAAATTACCTGCATGGATCAAGGACTATGTGATGTGAATAATGTATATATTGCTTTAAGATACATACTGTTTAATTGTTACTGTTTATTATATTTGTCCAAATGCTTTCCTACTATAGGGGGAATGTGGTGTTTATACAAATGGCCTGCGGGTGTCACTGTGCACATTACTTGTACTATGCAGATACACAGGACATTCTGTACAGCTTGAGAGTGATAGAGTTCAGGTTACTGCTGTTGTGTAATGGCTGCATGAACCTGCTAATAAATCCCTGTTATACTCTGCTCATACTCGGCTACCAAACACAACAGTCATGCCTGCAGGTACATGAAGTATGGAGTAATTTACTTAACATGCATCTTACTGGCAGGATGTTTTGCTGAACTCAGATAAAGATGTGGAAAATCTCATTCATTATCGGTATTTAGGTCAAAGGGTATTATTTGCACTTCTGTCTAGTTGCGCTCAGCATTAATCAGCCCTTCCTGCCGTCTGTTTGGAATTGAGTATAGTTGGCCAAAGGAACCCTGGAGATATCATCACATCCCATCCACACATTGCCCTGAGGCCCGGATTTATGGGAACGCCACAAAGGCCTGGGCCTAGGGAGGATGGAATTTATGGACAGAATGCCATTCAACTGCATCATGATTTTTTCAGAAGCACTGGACACACACAGGAGAGTTAACATCCTCAGTGAAAACCCTCACCTGCGCGCACTCATGGGGAGGGTGGGCAAGAGAAACAATCTCAGGACTCTCTCATACCTCCCAACTGTCTTGTTTTCTGTGGGACAGTTTATTAAAAAGTCTTGAGTTTCTCTTTGATCTACTGCATTGATGCCAAAAAAGGTACAATGATTCTGACGCTTAAAGGAGAACAAAACCCTTCACAAAGATTACCGAAGAAGATGGCTGCCTTGAACTCCAATGCCTGAGACTGCCGTGAGGAGTAAAATGTTAGGGGCATTTGCCCAGCGTAAGAGCCACACTGAGGGGGGGGGAGCGAGGAGGGGGGTCTATGGGGGGGGGTAGGGTTTTTTTAACAAAGGGGTTATTTCTACTTTAATTAAAAAAATAAGATAGAACGGTAACTATTTAGGATAAGCAGGTCTATTGGGAGAATTGAGACTTGCAGCTTAAATGGCAATTTCACCTTCATTAGTAAAACTGTTATAACATACCCAAAACTCCAGAAATGTGTTCAAACTTTCATAACCTGCCACATATAAAATGAACATGGTTTTTAGAGGTGTGGCCATAAAATGGGTATGGTCCAAAAATTTTCCTCTGGTTTCTTCTATCCAGTGCCCCTAAGGGCTCTTACACACGAGCGTTTTTACCTGCGCTCCCCTGCGTTCCGTTTTTCTGCGTTCAGCCGCAGGGGAGCGCAGGTATAGACGCAGTAAATTATTTTCAATGGGGCTGTACTCACATGAACGCATGTAGGCGCCAAACGCAGGAAAAATGCAACATGTTGCGTCTGAATCTGCGTTCGGCGCTTACACGCGTCTAGTGGGTACAACGCCATTGAAACTAATGAGGTGCGTCTAGACCTGCGCTCCCCTGCGGCTGAACGCAGCCGAACACAACGCAGGGGAGCGCAGGTCCAAAACGCCCGTGTGTAAGGGCCCTAAATGTCATTGCAATGACCTTGATTTCATCAACTGTGTCAACTACCCCCACTCCATGTGCAGAAAAACAATGGCAGCCCTATCAAAGTCAGATGCGCAACTAATGCAAGGTGTTCAGTCATTGCAGAAAGATCCCAGGCAGGATATGTATGCCATTGTATTTTACACAATTCAAACGAAATGAACAGCCAACAGATGACTTAGGGAGAAAATTCACTAAAGAGCAAAGCGTCAAACGCTAGCGATAATTCGCCAGCATGGCGTAATTTCGCAACTTTGCCAATTTACTAACAGTGTCTCTGGCGAAAATTCGCTAGCAAAGTAGATAGACTAGCGCAACTTCGCACCCTTACTACAGGCAAAGTTGCGCACTGACAAAGGCATGTAACTACGCTAATTCACTAAGATGCCCATTTTACTGAACATTACCTCTTGCACTAGACTTTACTTCGCCAGGTCAGACCTGGCGAAGTTCAATACAATAGATAGGAGTCCAAAAAAAACACTGGCGTCTTTTATTGTTTTTAGGTTGAAAAATAGTGTAATTTTTTGGGGGGTTACCTTCCTGACCCCCCCCCCTACAGCAACATACGGCAACTCAACTATACAGTGGGCACATGTTTAGGGCAATAGAACACCTTTATTTGAGTTATTAAAAGTTTCCTGGGCTTGTGTAGTGTAATGTAGTGGCTGCAGCATATACATCTATTATACTTTAACTTTGCACCATATGCAAATTAGGCATTGCTAACGTAAATGCTCTTTGCCTGAAAAAGTAATGGTAGCGCAACTTCGCTACCGTTTGCCTCCCTGAGCGCAACTTTGCATTTTAGTGAATTTGCAGAGCACTGGCAAAACTACGCCTGGTGAAGTGTGTCGAACATCGGCGTAGCCAACGCTGGCGCATTTTCGGCGCTTAGTGAATGTGCTTAGTGTGGAAACATAATATAAAATCCAGGAAAAGAACCAAAAAATGCATCAAAATTGGTGGCAAAAACATTGTTGAACGTAGGAAAACATAAAAATGAAGTTTGACAGGATTTGTTTCACGTCGCTCATTATGTGACGTGACGTGTCAACCTAAATTCACTGACAGCTGTCACTCTGCAGCATTTGTCTTCACTTTATATGCCATGTGTTGCCAAGCCACTTCTGTTGGGAGCGGTATGCATGGGGAGGGGTGGCAGTTGCTTTGTGTTGGGGAGGGATAAAAGAAAGGGAGAGTTTGGGTTATTCATTGACTCATTGGGAAGTGACACAATATGACAGACGTGGTTGGGAGTGTACCCTCTACTGCACATGATGAACCAATGTTTTGCCTCTTCGAAAAAATTACATTGTTAAACTATTCTGTTTGTACACTGAAATAGGTGCAGAGCTGACATACATACCATTAAAAGTTCATATATGTGAATTTGTGTATCTATATTTACTGTATGTCTAATACAAGGTTACCTAATGGGTTGGATGACTCATTTACTAAACCAGTGCAATTTTTTTTATTACGCACAAATGCAACAGTTTTTGCCCAGGATTCCAGTATACAGGGTTGGTCTGCCTCTTGATCTCCGCTGAAAGAATACAATGTATGCAGGTCGGGTGGGGTGTGGGGGCGCCAACAAAGGTCACCACCTGAGAGGTATTTTACCGGTTTGGCCGGTAAAAATGATTCTTGATGCCAATTAATTAATAGGAAAAAAACGGCAAGAATATAGGAAGGCCAGTATATTTTTTCAGAAAAGGTGGCAACCCTAGTGCCAATACTACTAGCATATTAATGCTTTGGTAACACACATACAAGCTGCAACACGCAGTACCATATACTAAACCTCTACAGTCGCTGTTGTGGGGAGTCCAGGGGGAGTGGCATCAGTCTTTGGTGGGCAGTGTGTTTGTCAATGGGGCCCACAATGGCCGGGGCCCACCAGGTTTTTTCCCAGTGTCCAATTGAGCCTTCATGTGAAAAAGTGGCGTTACTTCTAGAAAATCATGTGCAGTGCAGCTAGGGTTGCCACATGCCTGGTATTTTACTGGCCTGGCCTTCTCTGCCTCCTACTCCCTAGTCCAGTCCCGTTTCTGTCCTTTTCACACACGCCTATTAGGTGCCTGGCTGGCCAGGTTGCCTAGGGTGCCTTGCTAGCCTGGCCAAGCCCTGGGCCTGGCCGGTAAAAATGATGGTTTATCCCAATGTTATTAACAGGGAAAAAAAGATAAATATATAGGGACAGTATTTTTTTTTTGTGCAGCCCATTAACTTGCTTTTATTAAAAACGTCCCTCATTATTCCCTAATTATTCTGATGCTAGGCTAACCATGCTCTAGTAAGCAATCTTGCCTCTCTCCCTCACAAATAAATGAATATTTGCTGAATTGGATATAGAGTGAAAGCTATACACTGTTTCATGTTTCTCTTGTGCAAAATAGCATTTTACAACAATGCAGATAATAGATATATAAATTATAAAGAAACAGAATGTTAATTTCAAGCATTTTTTTTGTGCAGTGTGCGGAAAGGGTTCTTATCAATTCTCATATTGCTCCTTGGCTGGTTTGAAAACCAAAAGCAATGCAGCCGTAGCATTACAATGTGCAACCAGTAATCACAGCATTGCATTATCTATTCTTTTTGTATGGTCCTACAACAAATAGTAATAATTATATTAGCTGGGTTTTATAGCATTTATTCTTTGGTTCCATGGGTCTGCAATCAATTGTCTTCAGTATCATTATTTTGGCTCCTTACTGCTATGAATACTTGTCTGGGTGCAGCAGTCAGGAGTTAAAGCAATGAAGAAGGCTCCGTGGCTTAGCTGCCCCTGTAGCAGATGTCCAGTCTAGTTCCCCCTCCCAATACAACTGTCCATAGTATTATCTCTAGATGTACTTGTAGTTAGCAGCCATCTGCAGTGCCCCCCACCCCCCCAAGCCTCATCTTCCTTCTAGTTAACCCTATATTTGTCAGAATGACCTGAAATGTCCTTTCATATCTGCTTAACCTGGGACAAAGAAAGGACAGTTTTCTCTCTGTAGCACACCTGTACGTGCACTTTAGCTGTGTTTTTGCGGCTGTGTTAGAGTCCTGCCCGGGTGCATTTTTTGGGACCCGTACCCGACCCGTACCGACAAACCGCAACCCGGACCCGCATTCTTACCCGCTTGGACCCGCGACCCGAACTGTACCCGCGATCTGCAACCCGGACCCGTGACCCGCTGACCATCAAGAATCAGGAAGTGCTGTCATTGTAAACCAGATGTGACATCATCAGTAGTAGAAATGCTCAGAAAAAGGATTAAATATCGCTATAGCGAGGATCCGCGGCCCGACCCTCAACCTGCCAACCTGCAGAGCCACCGGCCCGCTTCTATACCCGCACCCAAAAATTCTACGAGTAACCCGCAGGGTACCGCGGGATTTTGCGGGTACCCGACCCTCTGCAGGACTCTACTGTGTGTGACCAGGCTAAACTGCCCAGGACCCCCAGTGTACCCGTGCAACTCCCGGGACCTGGTGTTGTTCAGTGCAGCAATAGATCCACTCAGACAAATTTTTTTGCAGCAAACTTTAACTGATTTATTGATCTGAACAGAGTAGTAAGATACTTTGATAACCCCTCCAGTGGGATGACGTATATCCTTAGATAGACAATAAGCAATACAAATAACTTGCAGCAATGATTCATGCTTTACAGGATAGTTACCCTCATACTAGGTAATATCTCTTCTCAGGTGAATAGCACTAGGTCTACCCAATTTGGTCCTCACCCACTGTATTGAGCCTGGGGTCTTGGCACCCTATCTGGTCCTCAACTCAACCACTGTAGTTCCTGATCTAGTGGTTTACACACCACGGGGTTCTAACCCCACTATTTCTCCTCGGTGGAGCCACAGCTGCTCTATAGCTACCCTGAGCTGTCTTTCGCTCCTAGAGTGACTATCACAGTAACTACTACTACTGGCTAAACTTAACTTTCAAGTAACCAGAACCCTGGTCCTGTAACACCTCTCTGGGAGGTATGGTCCCAGGAGTAAGACCCTGAGCACATGGGGCTAAACCATCTTAAACTATGCCACCTCGTGGCCAATCCCTTGGACTAATATGGGCCCAGAAAAAGGGACATAGCTGCCTGAAGGACCCTTAAGGTGGCCATACACGGGTCGATAAAAGCTGCCGATGGCCAGATGTCGATGGGGCAGGATTAAAAATCCAGTTGGATCGCGGCCGCATCTGTTCATTGATGCAGTTCAGCGATCCGACCGCCCGTATCTGTGCCGTTGTGATCGGATTAACTCCTTGGTGACTATGACCCTTCTGCTTTGGCTTTCTGCCATATGGATCTCCCAACCCCCTCCCCTTACTTCCCATACTTAATCCCTTGCTTAGTAATTGGGTTGCACTTTTAATGATGATAATGAAGAGTCTGGGACTTCTTGCTGGGTGGGGGGGGTATTTGACTGCCCATGCTGCCAAACTTCTAATCTGCCACAGCCTCTCAGTTACAGTTGTCAGTCTGCAAGTGTGTCTGTGACTCTCTAACTGCATTCCTCTTTTTTTTTTTTGCTGTCAGTTTTGTACAGGGGGTCATTTAGGAACAGCAGCTAGATGCAAATGTGGCCCGTGGCTTATTCCCTGGACAACCACACTGCCTTCATGAAGTTAAATTGCAATTATATCTAGCTGGCTGTGGACTGGTGTTACTTTAATGGGGTATGTGATGCAATAAGGCTGCCAGTGACTAATTACGCCTCTGGTCAGCAGTCAAGAATAACATCTCTACTTCAGTATTTCCCTTTGAACAAAAACGTGTCACAGCCTGGGTGGAGGGGGGGGCAAGGTAAATGTAACAATTGCAATAGCCACAAACACCACAAATATTACTGCTTCTTTAAAAAAAAAACTGTTAATTTACAGCTCATTGACAAAATTTTTTTAGTGATATTGATGGCCCATTTTCTTTATAATGGACCCTGAATAGCTTACAGGTTTCATAAATGTATCCTCTGCACGTAACAGTTTCCTGTAAATAAGTATGATGATGACGACTACACTTGATTTAATATTTTATTATGACACTTCACTAAATCTTCCAGCTAAATAAATTCCATTTTAACTCAATACATATAGATAAAATAACCCCATGTCATCAGGGTGGGGTATAATCCAGTCCTGGCTTATTGATATGGTAAAATGAGATATGGCCTGGAAAAGGGATTCATTAGGTTTCATTGACACCTCTGCCTTTTTTCAAAGCCAGACCTATAATGAACATGTAGCAGTTATAAAGGGGTATACAAAATCCCTGGCTAGGAATTTATAAAGCACTGATGTATAATAACCCAATTAATAATGCCCAAAAGGTTCTTTTATTGATATCTGCTTTGGATTTTGGAGAGACAGGATGAAATATGTCCGCTTTGTAAAGGAATAGCTTATTGTGTATGAGTGAGTATAGCTTTGAGCTGCTTAATGGTGACCAAGATTTTTAAAGCTTGATTTTTGAAAATGTATTTCTTGGCTGCCAGGAGAACAATTAAGATAATGGGAGTTGATGCAACAGAGATCACCTCCAAGTCATAACAGAGAAAAACCCAGAGGTCAGATAAGTATCTAGTTATGGTGAAAGTATGGGGGGGAGTGTTTTCCATCAGAATGATGTGTTTTTTGGGAAGACTGTAAGACTCTCAAGAGGAGCCATTGCCTCCAGAGACGCCATTGCGTATTAACCAATATATGCTCGTTCACAACACAGGCTTTGAATGGATTCAAATCATTTACTGTCAAAGACTGTAGTATAAACTGTAGCATGAATGAGACCTTATGGGCATGTAAAACAGCAATGCTAGTGATTTTACCATAAGCAGTGCAATATGCCATGTATCTTTCAATATACACATCAGTATTTAAAATAAAATGTATTACTCTCAGTGATCAATCACAGGAAAAAGCAAAGGGAGGCCATTTCCTGCAATTAAGCCTGATCACTGCAAGTAATAGGTTTTACTTGTGTGTTGCTCTTACTGTTATACTATGGCAAGTCATTTGCAGGAGATTTGTCACCTGCAGCAGCACTGATTTATCCATGAGCGACAAATCTAATCGTGTGTCATCCTCCTAATGTAACTACTTCTATCTTTCAGCATGGTCCTCCTTAAGCCCATAATTTGTTTTCCTCTGAAATCGGAGCAGCAATTGGCTTAAACAGCAGGATTCTGCCCTCTGCTTAATGACTGCAAATATAAACTACTTTACACAATGCACTAACAGCTAAAAGCATAGCTAAATAAAAACCTCAAAAAGATTTATTTCCACATTTGGTAATGATGTACATTTCACATCAACTTGCGTCAGCTGATGTTTTAATGCATGTTAAAGTAGCATTACTAATTACTCTCAATTTTATGCATTTGTGGTGCATGTTCTGGTAGTCTTTTAAATAAATTGCCTTAACCAACAAAAGAAGTATGTTTAATGAACTTAAAAACATTGAATGAACGCAATGCCCTGAGACATAAAATGCTCTTTCAGGAGTAGCATATGTACATCACTGTGGAAAACTATTATTTATTTATATAAATATATATATATATATATATATATATATGGATAA
>CM044438.1:54092639-54129107 GCA_024363595.1 Xenopus borealis | reverse complement strand
GGATAATATATATATATATATATATATATATATATAAAAACACAAAAATAGGCAGCACTCCCTTTGTTGGCTTGACAAAGGGCACGATGCATGTCCGAAACGTAGCATGATGTTTTATATCTAATACACCATTTTTGATACAAGTGAATGCTGCCTATTTTTGTGTTTTCCTATATGATGAGGAGGAGAGACTTGGCAATCCCCCCTAAAGGCTGTGCACCACAAATCTCTATTTGAATGAAAGGAGAGTGCTTATACTGTGAGTTGTTATATATGTATATATATATATGTATGTATATATATATATATATATATATATATATAAAACCTGCATACATCTGATCTGAATAAAAGCATTTAACCTTCAGCCTCATGTTTTTATATGGTCAAGGAACTTTTCATTGACTTCTAAAATCCTTATATTTCACAATAGTGGCAGGGTCAGATTGGGTCAGCAGGACACTGCAGAAAACCCTGGTTGGCCCTGGTCCTCGCTGGTACCTGTGGACCCCATACAAAATTTGGTAAAAGGGACAGGCCACAAGAATGTGTGTGTATGGGGGGGTTAGCATCTGGTTTACATTAGGAGAATTTTGGGGTGGGTTGAGGTGTGGCCCTGGAGACCTTGGTTACGCAATGCTTGAGGCTAGGGTGAGGGCCCCTGAGGTGGTAACCCTGGTGGGACCCAGACACCCCAGTCCTACACTGAATACAGGGCACATTATTATACATTTATATGTAACAATTGTAAAACCACATAAATAATAGTCTAATGTCTAAAAAAATCTAGAAGCACACAACCCAACTTCAGGATGTTTTGTCACCCCAGGCATTTAATAGCTCCATGGCTGGACAACTAAACTCTCAGAATCACTCCATATTATTTGTTGCTTGGACTTGTGGATCAGCCAATTGTTTCCTTGGATAAGCGCCTCATGAATTACAGGTGCACTTGTAGGTCCAAGCAATTGCTATTAAAAACAATAGGGAGCAATACTTTGTGTAAAGAAAGTAGCCTAGCCTTGAATTTTGTTGCCCATGATTTGATTCAGAATTAGAACAATCATCAGAACAACCATGACTCTTTAAAACTGCACACAGATTAAAATAATCAATTGCTAATCCTCAATGTATTCAAAAGTATACCTCAGACTGCAATGATTTTTTGGCAGCAAGCATCTTAACCTACGAACAAGCAGTCATGCAAGATCTGAATGTAATAAGTGGCAAGCATCATTCATATGTATCTTCTATTGTACCCACCAAAAAGAGAATGTTGCTACTTTGGTTTCCAAGATAGAGGTTTAGAAAGCCATGCCACATAGACTAAGTGTGCAACAGAAATACATACAGGATTAGAAAGAAAGGGCTAAATGTGAGGCTAGGCTACATGGGAGCACCTATAACTTGCCTCTGCAGTGTTCACCCTTTGCTTTCCAGACCTATAAAAAAAGCAGCACGTCCATAACTCCACCACAGCATGCAGAGAGTTAAACAGATTGGCAGGTGCTGGGCCCGCAAAGGAGAACTTTGTAACTTATTACTGTGCTAGACTCACTTGGCATCTGAGCGTTAATTAACACTGGATTCCACCAGAAGGGCTCCTGGAAACCCATTAATACTCAATGCATTTATAGTCATTAGTGCTGCAGTATGAATTAATAATGAGGCAACATCAAAAGCCACTTAAAAGAATACCTGTTAAAGGCAGCAGCCTGTTAACGACTCTGCCACCTCGCACTCACTGAATTACAAGAAAGACAATTTAAGTGAATAATTAATAATGAAGTAAAAGGAGCTAACGGCTTGAGCAGTCTAAAACCTAGAAATGGGGCAATAACTCTTCCTCTGCCAAAACCACCTCAAACAAGGCAATATGTACAATATGTACGAGATGGTTCCGCCAAAGCCTTGGCTTTTCCCCATAAAGTTTAGGAGGCAATATGCAAAACTGAGCTAAGTTCCTTATTAAATTTACTAACGTGCATGCATTGGTGCATTCCCTGGGTTTATAATGAGGTTGGTAATTTAATGAATAATCTGATTGTAACGCACTGTAACTGACCCATAACAAAGGAATGAGCAAGACTTCCTTCATTGTATTTGATTACAGGGATAACCCCATTTTTAAACTGTGCACATTAATTATGTTCCTCCAGTGCCAGCACAGAAACATGCAGGACTTCCCTATAATGGGGGGGTCTCAGCTGTTGACTTGCTGAATGGAAGCTTTGCAATTTTCCTCCTTCCAGATAACAGGGGGAATCCCCATCTCAGACAAGAATCGCAGGTCTAGGGATTTGGAGAAAGACGCCTCCTCCCCTCTCTCATGTGCAACAGTTGCTCCTCTGTGGTTAGCAAGAAGCCACAGAGTTGAATTATGGGAGGCAGCCTTTCTCAGGTGCACTCTCAGAATGAGCTGGCACTCACAGTGCACTGCAGGGATCTGAACTGTAAGTTACACTGTCACTGTCCTCGTTTTGCATTCTCATAACATTAACAGAAACCAGTTCTCACTTCTCTAATGTGGCTAAGCTGCAATAGTCACAGATACTATTTAGCTTGATATAGATTCCATGGGCTGGAAAAGAAATCCTTGCTAGTATATATGTGCAGTCTTGTGATTCCACAATGCTTTTAGATATTCTGAGAGCTAGAGGCCAAATAGTGGAGAGATTATACACTCTAAGGTTCAGGGTTTGTTTCTTAATATTTTTTTTTTTTGGTTCAGATCTATTCATGGACATTTTTAAGTGAGCAAAGGTGGATGCAATAAATGTGCACTGCAATAGATCAGTATGTGCATCAGGTATTGAGAAATGTACTTGGTACCTAGCATGTATATTTTTATTCAAATATACGTAGAAGTCTCCCTTGTTGACTTGCAGAATTCGCTCACCTTTTTCTGCCCGTTCTGTTTTTCTGTTGATGGGATCCAAAGCTCAGCAGCTGCGGAAACATGTTGGCTTCATTGCTGCCAATTGTGCAGATAGCTGGCACGGGCACCACAGGTCTGGAGGCGACAGGGAGGAGGATGGGAGATTACAGAAGAAAGATGGACAGATGCCACAGAATCTGAAGCTGAGAAGATGCCAATTCTGGCAGCATGGGGCCAGGGAAGCTGGCACCGCATTCCCAGTCAGGCGGGAGGTGGTTTGGCACAGGCGCCATTGAGGATGACACAACATGCAACGTGAGCGAGGCAGACAGTGATGAGGAGAGGGAGATAGTGTGAAAGGGAGGAAGAGATAGTGTCACAGACAGGAAGAGTGTGACAGAGGAAAGGATCAGTTATATAATGGAATAATCAGCAGGTAGCTATGTTCCCAAGGCAGATGATTTTGCATATAGATGGATTGCCCTGGATTTGTTTCCTGCAGCTGGATACTGGAATATGGACACCCTTTACTGCAGTGGATTTCAGTGGCGCCACCACTTCTGGATTTGGGGTGTCTCAATCCCATGACCGTTCAAGCATCCGGACGGAGGGACATCAAGGATTGGGCATTTTTCCCAGAAATTTCCATCTGCCACTTTACTTGCCATATTTTTACATTGTTGTTGTATCAGCGCTCTGCGACTCAGTAGAAGTGGCCACTGGCTTGATACAATTCCTGCATTGGGATTTGTAGTTCATGGATGCTTCTTATTCTTTTCAGAATGATTGTGTGGCTAATCACATGGATGTACAGATATCATTCCCATACCTGGAATCACTGGAAATCTTAAAATGGATGCCCTGCTCTCCTTCTCTGCTAGATGTTATAATGGCGGAAACGCCATACAGCTGAGCACTTCACATGCATTGCTTAGGAGCTTGGAATGTCATTCTGCGATTTGTTATTCTGTGCACCAAAATTCACAGGAAAATAATTTAATTAAGGGACCTCACTAGAAATGTACCGCAATCTACTTTTTTTCAGATCTACATCCAAGGATCTAGGTGGAATGTTTATGTCATGTGTATGTAATGCTTTTTAACCTTTGTATCACTATGGCATCAGCAGTGGTAATTGGGATTGATAAAATTCTTCATAGCTCTCAGTTTTCTACTAGAAGTTGGGGCCTCATTTGAAATCATTCTTTCACTTTATTAATTGCAGCAAGCTGGTGACTTACCCAAGATCCTCACATCTGCAGTGGCCTACAGACAAGCCAAAAGGTCACTGGTGCTGAGTTTATAGTGTTAACATAGAGACTAGTTTGCTAAAGAAGTTTTCATTCCCCATTGCACCTAGGAAACTCCACATTCATTCTCTGTAGATAGAGTAGCTCTGGTAGTCCTGGCTCATGGCCAGATCTCACAGATTTCATTGCCCTTTTCTCTCTCTCTCCTGTCAGCTACAGAATCCATTGAAGCTGTATTTTCATTCCAGTGATAGGTAACGCAGTGATGTTCTCTGCTCTTTGTCAACAGTCATATATCTGCAGTCCATAGCATAGCCACAATCTGACAGATCAGGGAGAACCCTTTCCTTCCTAAAGGCTATAAGTTATCCCATATACCTCATAACAGATGTACATCTGCAATAATTTTCTGCCTCCTTTTCCACATATTAGTGTGTATATATTTTTATACTGCTGTATATATATATATTTATATATATAGGAGAAAATCCAATCTGCACTCGCAGGTCTTATATCCATTCAAAGTTTTGAATGGATATAAGACCTGCGAGTGCGGATTGGATTTTCTCCTGTCATCAGCCATCAAACCCTTGCACCCAGGCAAGCGATACCGCTTTATCGTGAGTGCCGTTTATTGTTTGAATTTTATATATATACCTCTACAGATGCCTGTGTCTTGCACTCATTATTTCCCATTCAGCCTTTACAGTATATATACATGTCCTGCATCAACAAATTTTTTGATTCCCATGTTCCTTTTTCATGTTTTTTATTCCATATCCTGCTGTACTTCTCTTTTATCTCGCTCTCCATCATTTTCCCCCATTTTCACAGCTTCTCTTCTTGTCTCTGTCTCCCTCACCCCTCTCTCTCTTGCATTCTCCCTTCACACTCTCCCTTCTTCTCTTTCATACTTCACAGTTTCTGCCTTGCTGAACAGAGCTGAGTTTCCCCTGAGACCCGCCAGATGTTCTAAACTCCCCACATCTTCCCCTCCCCATCTCATGAAATATTCATAAACCTGCCTGCGTGATCTGCCAGCGGCTGCTGGGACCCAACACCAGGGCACGTGCCTCTCACCGCACACCTGCCATCGCCGTCAGTCTGTGTTATAGACACTGACATCACAGGGACCTAGAGATGGAGCAGTATCCCGCACTCACACATGGACATTTATGAGTTTAGCATGCAGCTATTCCTGATTTTGCTATATAATGTGGGGGTTTATAGGTATGGCTACCGCATCACCAAATGATTGGACGGCATCCACATAAAATAATATAATTATCGGCAGTAAAGATTGGAAATAGTTTAAAGTGTATTACAGTTCATTTTACCTTCACAGAATTTAATTTATATGCCTTCTTTTGGGAGATTGCCAAATAAGCAAATGTTTCCCCAATATTCCCACCTTGAAGTGGGTGCTATCAGGCTGATCCTATCGTTTGGTCCAAGTGATGATCAGATCAGATCACAATGACAGTTATACAGGCCATCAGGCAAGGGCAGAATCCTTGAGCAGATGTGGTCAATGACCGATGATACAGCATTTTTAAAGTAATCTGATTGATAGCTGTACAATTTTTGGCAAGATTTTCGTCGGATAGGCTGTCAGAATGCCTCAGAAATGGGCAGATACACTGCTGACTCGGACTGGGGCTAAATCAGCAGCCAAAATCTATCCATGCATGGTCAGGGTTGCCACCTATTCTGGAAAAAAAATACAGGCCTTTCTATATATTTATCTTTTTTCCCTATTAATAACATTGGGATCAACCATCATTTTTACTGGCCAGGCAGGTTAAATACAGGCCAGCTTGCAACCCTATGCATGGTCACCTTTATACTCAGGTTACCAGAATAGTGAACAATCAACAGGCATATTGAAAAAATGCAAAAAGCTAAACATTTAGCACTTAGTACAGACCTGCCGACTCCATGGAAGCAGGCCAGGATATGTAAACTTATTACAACTTGTATTTCCACCCTCAGCTGACCATTCCAGACTTGAAGAATGGCAAGAATGTTAAAGAATGTAAGGAAGCTCCTGCTAACATGGAGTTGTCATTCATCTTTACAGTCAGTAACTGATGAAACAGTAGTAATCTGTCCTCTGCTTCCAGTATCAGAGGAGCCCCTTGTGGCCCAAAGTTGCTGTTAAACTACAGCCAAAGCTGTCAATGGGATGCAAGTTAGATTGCCACAAGCTAGATTTATGTAATTTTTTTTTGGCAATTTTCTCTCTTCTCAAATGAGGGCCTGAGGCTTCATTGCAAACCAGTCCAGTGGTGTTGGTGTTCTATTGCATTGTAAACAAGAATAGTCAAAACTAGCATTCAGGGTCAGACTGGCCTGCGGTACACCTGGAAAAAACCTGGTGGGCCTTGACCCTCATGGGCTCCTGTTGGCCTAGATCTGCTCCTACATGCATGCCGCTCCCTGATCTTTCCCCACCCTGAACGATCGCAAGCACGCGCTGGTCAGGGCAGGGGATGGAATGTGGATGGAGGAGAGTTGCGGACCGCTGTCAAGGAGGCTTTGAGATTGATTGAGGGAGGAGGTCCTATGTCCTGAAATTGGCAGGGAGGGTTGGGGGGTCCGGAGTGGGTGCATGCGGGGCCTAATGTAGCAGCCCGGAGGCCCCAGTCCAACACTGCTGACATTCACTTCTACATGTACATATTTTAGTTTTTTTTTCATAAGTGTTCTTAATATCGTTTGCCTACCACATGCACACAACCATGTTATCAATATATCTTTCTGAAGCATTCTAAATTAATATAGTATATTTTAACATGCTTAGCAAGTCGAAAGACTCCTGTTACTGTTTCAATATAAGAGGTTTTAAATATACATTAACAAGGCAGTCATAGCAGTGGAACTTCTACCTAGTGTGCCTACTACTGCCCAGTTTGTGGCTTTTTTAGCTGTTGTAGAAGTACACTGCAGCATCAACCATGGGGGTGCTGTAAAGCTGTAGCTTGGTGAAAGTCAGTTACACATATTTAATGAATGCATGTTAGAAAATTGCATAGAGGTATATTTTATGCAAAAAAAAAATTTGTTGGCTTTTAAGCACATCAGTGTTAAATTCACATATATTACTTTTAGAGTGAAAAGGGTTCATTTAAATAGGCACAACTGTCTAATAGTGCAGTTGTAACGTTCTGATACCTGGGATCCCGTAGGAGGATGGCTGGTCCTCGGAGGACTGGTGGCAACAGGAACTCCTCTACGGCTCAGGTCTTCACCGACGCCCTTTTGGGGCCCCGTACTTTCTGCGGCAGAGACAGCAAAGGAGCCAGGCTCATTACCAAAGCGTAGTACAAGGGATCAGGCAAGGACGTAGACAGGTTCAGGCAAGGTCAGTACCAGGAGTCAGAGAAGCGAGGTACCAAAGGGGTCAGACGAAAGCGTAGTCAAATTCAGGCAAAGGTCGGTTTCAGGCTGCAAAGTTTTGAAGGTCCAGGAAAACAAGCAGAGGGTCAAAAACAGGAACATGGACAACCAGGGCTTTAGCGGAACAGAAGAAACTGAAGCGCTTGGGCAATGTGAGGAGGAAGAGGAAGGTATTTAAGGGAACATGAACCAATCAGGAGCAGACAGGAAGAAAGACAAATAGGAAGCCAGGCGCCCAAATTATAGGTCATAGCTCCTAAGTGTTTTGGCGGGAGCGTCCATTTTGACGTGCGCCAGCGTTTATGCATTGGCGCCTAAGTTGACATGCGCCAGATTTTATGCGCTGGTGCGTGGCGGGTTTTACAGCCATGAACACGATCAGCAAGTTTTAGATTAGTTAATGCAGCACAATGCTTCTTTACCTAAGGGCAATGCCACAAAGGGTTGAATCTGCCCTTAAGGTGGCCATAGACGTTAAGATTTTCCTCTCCCTAACTACTAATTTTAGTGTGAAACAACAAACCCATCATATTATGGTGAAGTTAGTGGGCACCAAACAATTGTGCATTTAATGATTTTTTTATCAGAAAATCAGTCAGGTTTGAAAATGTTCCTTGTTCACAGTGAAATGTGTCCATTGTCCTGTTTGTAGGGGCAAGCAGACATCTATCTACCCACAGTTTTCCTACTATCAACTTGATGATATCGCTTGAAATGGTCTTTTTAGTTGATAGACATATCGTACATCTAAACTATAACTTCATGATAAGCTTGGTCCAAGATAATGAAAAGATCTTTTAACAGCTTTCCTCCTTGCCTACACCTGGAGCCATAGCATTGGTGCAGTTACAAGCTAATGCCATGGATTTCTGTTGTGAAATGCAAACTCTTGCATTTCAGCCCCATAATCTGTTGCGTGTGTCTGCATCCAAGTTGACTAAATGGTTCTGGGTGCAGGCAAGGAGGAAGGCTGATGCTATCTTAGGGGCTGTTTCTGGGTTAGTGCACTGGTGCTAGTATAATGTGTCACTGAGTAGGGAGAAGTTCTCTTGTTAGAAGTAATGGGCAGATTAATAAATTGTCTTTACAAATTCCTGTCTGTCGATTCATTTGTCCTCCCAGGAACCTCAAGAGGGGCAGGTTAGACTGTAATCTGACATATCAAACAAACATCATTTCTTGGCCAATTTACACCCCCATGTTTACATTTCGTTGTCAATTTCAGTGTAACACCATTTATCACAAAAACACCAACAGGTTGATGATCCAGAAGGAAAGTGTCCTAACATGAACTAGAGTTTGATGTTCAACATACAGTTGATTATTCTGTGGAAATCCAATGTTCATGAGATAGAATGTGCCAAATCAATAGTTTTTTTTTATATTTGGACAATTACTGGTTTTGCTGAGATTTTACCATTGTTGTCAAAATTGCAGCTACTATGTACAATGTGTGTCTTGTCTTGTTATCTAGTTCAGATATGTCCAACAACAAGGGGTTTGAAGAACAAAGTGAAACTGAATATAATATACATCGTAATATTTGGCCATATGGCAAACTAAATCCTGGATTCAGTGCATATTATCATGTAATAATAATCATATTGCACAATGGTGTGCTATTGTATGGCAAAAATACTGCTTTAGTCCTCCATTACTATAGCTTGTGCTTGCACAGATTCTGTAGAACTATTGGGGGAATGTAATTAAAGTTGCAAAGAGAAAAACATTGCACACCAATAAGAGTAAAAATCCACATCTCGCAATGTAATATTATTCCTTAAACAGTTATTGCATTGCGAATCGTTATTGCACATTGCGGATTGTAATTGCGCACTCTTAAGAAGTAATTGAAGGAGTTGCGATCTTTTGGAGCAAATATTGCGACTTTTTCAGTAAGAAGTTTTATTACATTAACAGCGGATTAGCACAAAGTATAAAATTTGCAAACGGCCTTCTGCTGGCGGAAGTGGTCATAAACAGTTTCCGGGTTCGCAAAAGATATATTGCATTTGCGCAAAGCAAATTTTGTTCGCGCAAAGGCTTAACTTTTCGCATTGTGAATAGTTTTTGCGTTACCGACTTATATTACATTCCCCTATATAACTTTGATTTCTTTAAGATCTCGATCCTTTCCTGCAGTTTGCACTTTCCCACAATTTACAGTAATATACAGCATTTATTTGATGGTGGCTGTGTCTTTAGATGCAAGGTTCCACTCTCATATCAGTACAGCAGCTAGAAATCATGGAGTGTGATTTAATAGTTTTGCAGCTCTGGCAATGTTTCATTCTCTAATGCGAGCAGACAGGCCTGTATGAATGAAAGAAAACCCGGCAGCGAACACTCAGGGGGACCGAATAGCACTTATTTAGTGTTACAGAGGGTGAGTTCAATTTAATCAATCATTTGTTCCATAGAAAATTTGAACTTCAGTATCCCCTGCCTATGAATATTATATGTATAGTGCTTATAGAACTCTTGGACACTGTAACTAAAGCCTATTGCCTCCTATAACCACTTACTGTAACTCCTGTTTTCCACCAACCACTCCTGCCCAAGATAGCAATAATACAGATACTTTAATTCAGAGACAGTAGGTCTATATGTTAAAATGCAAGGACAGGGACACACGACGGAGCTAGAGGTATACAAATGCTTTTCTTTATAACAGATGGGGCCCATAGCAGGCAGCTTAATGGTTTTTTCTAATTAGGATTTTGTATTCTTGTGCCCAGCTGGGCCATGACCCTTTGTCACCCCCTATTCCTTGGGTGCCAATTTCTGTAGGAAATCAATAAATGCTAAATTTACTCACACACTTCTTTTTATTATGGTTACATCCTGCCTGTAAGGATGTAGTTCATTGTTCAGATGCTGTCATTCTGATTTCACTGCAGGTACATTGACTATTAAATAATGAGAGATTTATATTTATTACTTCAGTACCCCTCATCTCTGCTATTCCAGCGCCAGCTTTATGCTGCTGTGTCACTCTGATTCTCTTCCGTTGACCCAGTGTGATCTGCCACAGCAACCATTTCTGCCATTCCAGTGTAAACCCTAGATTTCTCTGTAACCAGCTCCTTCTTTTTTCATACTTCATCATGTATAAACTGTACAACACACATTTGCCAATAGTGCCAGATCAGATATTTCCTTTAATTTTCCATCTCCTGTTCTAAACTCAGTGCTGATTGGTTGCTATAGGTGAACAACCATGATCCTAAATCTGGCCATTAATATTTTCACAATACTTTGCTGAAATATCACTGTGCAAATATCAACACTCAACAAATGGCAGTGATATCATCTGATCAAGGCAGGGCCACAACTACAGAGGAAATAGACCAATGCGGCCCTAAGTCATGTATAATTTCAATGAATATTGGTAAAACAGGACAACCTCTAGACATTTTGGGGGCCTTAAAAATAATTTGCTGTTTGGTCTAGTAATATCTAGAGCAGGGGTCCCCAACCTTTTTTGCTCGTGAGCCAAAAATTTAAAAAAGAGGTGGAGAGCAACACAAGCATGAAAAAGTCCATGTGGATGTCAAATAAGAGCTCTGATTTTTTGGTAACCCCTATATGGACTGGCAGCCTACAGGGGAGAATGTTGGCAGGACATCTGTTTTTTATGCAACCAAAACTTGCCTGTAAGTCAGTAATTCAAAAACAAGCACCTGCTTTGAGGCCACTGGGAGCAACATCCAAGGGGTTGGAGAGCAACATGCTGCTCGTGAGCTACTGGTTGGGGATCACTGCTCTAGAGCACGCCCGGATTGGCAATCTGTGGGTTCTGGCAAACGCCCGATGGGCTGCTGTAAGTTGCCATAGAAAGTGACTATTGAGTGGGCTGGTGGGGGCTGTTTGGGCCTCTTTGTAGCAGTAATGGCAGGGCCTATTTTGAATCCCAGTCCAGTCCTGCTCTAGAGAATATATATATATATATATATAAACCAAGAAAGAAAGGAGGCACTCACAGGACTTACTGAAAATTTGTGGGCACCTTTACATCCTGGACCAGAGTTCTGTTAATCTTTTCTGATAATACAAAACTGTTTGGATTGTCCTTAATGGTTATGTACAGTATGTGTCACATTTCCACTCACAGGCAAAATGATGTGTTTGTGTTCCAGGTCCATCGCTTTATACTGTATAACAATAATATTATATAAAGTATATGAATGTCATCTTACTTCAGGGCTCAGCACCATGTATGGATTTGCAATCTGTAGATTCTGGCAAATGCCAACAGAGCTGTTGTAAGATGACATAAACTATTTGGACTATAGGAGGCTGTTGTGGTCTCTGTGTACATGAAATACCAGGGGCTATTTTAAATCTCAGTCCAAGCCTGCTCAGGACTACAGCACATTGCCTTGTGCCTTCAGAGGCAGAGATCTATGTTTATGGAGAACGTGTAATAGTACTGCACATTTTCTCGCAATGCATCTGCAAGGTACATTCTTGTATTTTGCTCTGTAAGTATCAGTCTGTGCTATGTATTTATTGTACTATTTATTAGGACCTGTTAAGCTGCTTAACGTTTTTTCATCCCTATTGATTACTCTGTAACTCTGCAGGCTCTGACCAATCTCACCCTGCAACTCATACATCACATGCTGACAGATATTACCTGCTCTACAGGAGCTCCCCAGAGCTTCTATTCTGCTAAGGCTCCACTGATGGGATTCCCCCACAATCTACTGGGATAATAACAACTTATAAGGGAGGATAATTCTGGGTCTATTTTCCTTTCATTCATTTTTAAAACTGTTTTGTGGAGTAAAAGGGCCTGTACATTCAGTGCTTTTTGGCACTGCAAGGAAACTATAGCCAGATTACTCTAGTAATTTTCTAGTAATTACTCAATTTTTTAAGGAAACTATTTTGTGGAATCAATATTTAATGTTAGGTTAATTAGATTGACGTTTAAAATATAGTACTTTTAAAAATATATGACATTGTATGGTTACTTAAGGACATGGTTAGATCAGAAGTCTCAAAAATTGCCCTGCAGCAGTGACTGCAGGCAGATGGGCACAACTCCATTGTTACCAGGGAAAAGTTGCAGGTGACATATTGCGAGCATTAACCACTAGTTGCTTTTGAATGTCTCTGTGTTGATTTACAATGATAGCCTGTGGCTATTGCTGTGCTCCAATAACACAGACATTTTACCACCAGGGCTGGATTTACCTAGTGGGCGCCCCTAGGCCCGCTGTCATTTGCCCCTCCCTTTTATTTGCTCAAATTTTCATCGGGACAGAACAATGGGAATTGGCGCACAGGGAATTTACATTTCTGAACCAATGTGTGTATGGTTGGGCAGCATGCCACCCCCCTAAAATCCTGATGCCCTAGGCCTGTGTCCAGGTGGCCTCTCCACAAATCTGGGCCTGTTTACCACACTACAGACTTGCTCCAATCAAGCTAACATCAACATTAGATAGGCCCAGGTTGAGCTTAGTTGAGAGTTGTAGGGATTAGACAATGGACCAAATTAATTAAGGGGCTCAATAAAGCTTCAGCTTGTAGCCAAAATTATACAGGAACTATTGTAAATACTGCCTTCTGGGTAAAAAGAAAATGGTGGATTGGATTGTTTCTGAAATTGAGTCCATTCCGTCCAAGTCTCTACATTGGAGTTGGTTCCAGGTTATACTCTTAGCACCTTTCAGCAGTGCATTCCGTGTATAAGAAAACATAGGAAAAAGTGTTTAATATACACTGACACTCTATACTGACCAGATTAGCTCACTTTAAAAAAAAAATGGGTAGGGGAGGATGACAACCAGGATTTGAAATGGTCCCTGGTGCAATAATATTTGATTTGGACCATCATTTGTACAGTTTTATAATGAATTCTAACAAAGGGTTGAATTCTAACAAAGGCTTTGCTGGTGTGGCTCTCCAGGTATGAGGTATGGGTAGTTCAGCCACATTTGAAGAACCTCTGGTTGTCTTCTATATTTTATAGCATAAATCCACCTGCCTTAATGCATAATACAATTACCGTTGTAATACCTTTACCTACAGCCATTGTTCTTTTTTTATACAGTTCATGTTCCATGCTAAGTATTGCCAAGTACATGGGCTACTCCTTCAAAGAGGAGGGATACATCTCTTATACATAAGACATCCCTGAGAACCATATTCCGTCCTTCATTTAATTCTGAATTCCCCTACAAGTCTCATCCTCACCTCCCAGTGCTACCTCATATTCTTTCTCAACTACTGCACATTTTATCCCCCCATTCGTTTATTCCCTTCCCCCAAACCTCAGCCTCATTTCCAGCATTCCTCTTAATACCACATTAACGAAGGCTGCTCATTTGAATACATAATCAGCTCTAGCATTTTGCCTGACTAATTTCGAGGTGGGGAAGAAAATGCGCTGGGGGGGGGGGGGGGGGGGGGGGGGGCTGAGGGGATTTGCAGTATTTGCATATTCATTTTCCAGAAAGAAAGAAAGAAAATGTTTACAGCATTCTTACATGGGTATCCAATAGGTTTTTAAACCCTCCCTTTTCTGAACAAGAGGTCTTATTAACCCTTTTGACATCTTAAGGACCAGAAAGGCATTTAGAGTCGGGCATCTCTGGGTCTGTTTGGCAATGGCAGCGCACATGTTAAGGATATCACTTGAGATTTTGAGCACACAAATTACCAAGCATCTGTTAACCTCCTCTGCATGAGTGTGCAGTCAGAGTATTGCGCTAGGATACCCTCGATTCAAAATCTGCATTGTGCCGCATGTCCCATAGATCCGCAGAGCTTTAACCCATCTCCAGACGCAGCCCAAGGATGTAACGTAACAGTATTGCAGGCAGGAATGCCAAATACTGCCAGGGACCTTTCTACAAAGAATGCATAAATAGGTCTGCATATGGGCTGCTGGGGATTCATCATTAGTGCTGCAAACACACTGTTTTACTAACCAAGATATAACAAGCTGAGGATGCTGGAAGCTGTAGTTCTTAATAGATGGAGGACCATAAGTTTTATATCCATGTCTTAAAGCCTCTGAACAGAGCCAGAAGACCTTATTTGTGCAGACATCACATCAAATAGTTAATGATTCTTAATTCTCTGTGCCTGCTTGATAATGTTCTACTCCTCATTTGCATACTGCAGTGTGTGCGCAATTAAATTGAACTTTTAATTTCTTCAGAGTAAATGACTGTGTCCTACACAGCACACTGAAATACCAGGGGATTGTCATGAGACAGACAAAGGGGAGACTCACTTCTACCATGTTCCCTTTGTGTCTGTAATGGAGAACAGTGAACATATGGCGTGAAGCAATCCTAGAGTAAAATCCAATTGGTACTTATAAAGTGTGGTATATTGTACAATATCTAAACACTGTCATTGCATTTCAATTCAATACATATTTGTGGGTCACAGAAAGCTTTGTAGATTACTCACTTCCATAGAAGACATTTCCCTTAGGAGAGAGAGCTGTATCCCATTTATAGTTAGGTCCATAAATATTTGGACATTTTTCTAACTTTGGTTCTGTACACTACCACAATACATTTTAAAGGAAACAACTCAAATGCAGTTGAACTGCAGACTTTCAGCTTTAATTAAGTTGAGTTGAACAAAAAGATTGAACAAAAATGTGAGGAACTAAAGCTTTATTTTTTTAACACAATCACTTCGTTTCAAGGGATCAAAAGTAATTGGACAAATTAAAAACTTAAAAATAAAACATTAATTTCTAATACTTGGTTGCTGGCAATGGCAACCTGAAGTTTTTAACTCATGGACATCACCAGATTCTGGGTTTCCTACTGACTTGGCCATTCAAGAATATTCCAGTTCTTTGTTTTACTACACTTCTGGGTAGCTTTGGATGTATGTTATGTGTCATTGTCCATCTGCATTATGAAAGGCCTCCCAATCAACTTGACTGCATTTAGCTGGATTTGAGCAGACAGTATGGCCTGGATTTGTGGAAAGGCCATCAAGGCCTGGGTCTAGGGCGGCAGGTGTTTAGGGGGCAGCATGCTGCCCAGCCACACCAACATTGGTTGAGAAACACTGGGGATGTGCAGGAGATACAATAGATTTTTAAAATTCCTGTGCAACAAATCCCAATGCACCTGTCCTGATGAAGAAAATTTGCACAAATACAAGAATGGGGAAGGGGGGCAACAACTTCAGTGGGCAATGAACGTAACAGGGCCTGCTATGTAAATCCGGCTCTGTGAACACCTCAGAATTAATTTGAATGCTTATGTATTGTGTCACATCATGGATAAACACTAGTGTCCCAGTGCCACTGGCAGCCATGCACACCAAAGCTATCACACTGACTCCCAAATGTTTTACACATGATGTGGAATGCTTTGGATCATGAGCTGTTCCACACCATCTCCATACTTTTTTCTTGCCATCATTCTGGTTGAGGTTGATCTTAGTTTCATCTGTCCAAAGAATGTTTTTCCACAACTGTGCTGGCTTTTTTTAGATTTTTTTTTTAGCAAAGTCCAATCTAGCCTTTCTATTCTTGAGGCTTATGAGTGTCTTGCACCTTGCAGAGCACCGTCTGTATTTACTTTCATGCAGTCTTCTCTTTATGATAGACTTGGATATCAATTTGCCTACTTCCTGGAGAGTGTTGTTCACTTGTTTGGCTGTTGTGAAGGGGTTTCTCTTCACCATAGAAATGATTCTGTGATGATCCACCACTTTTGCCTTCCATGGTTGTCCAGGTCTTTTTGCGTTGCTGAGTTCACCAGGGCTTTCTTTCTTTCTCAGGATGTACCAAAAGCTCTACCAAACCATGGAGAGTTCCTTTGACTGCATGTTGTCTGATCACAGCAATCTTCCACATACAAGCACCCCCTCAAATCAACTCCAGGGCTTTTATCTGCTTAATTGATAATATAAATAAAGAAGCAGTTGCCCACACCTGCCCATGGAATAACCTTTGAGTCAATTGTCCAATTACTTTTGAGCCCCTGAAATGAAGTGATTGTGTTTTTGTTCAACTCACTGAATTAAAGCTGAAAGTATGCAGTTCAACTGCATCTGAGTTGTTACAAACCAGAACCAAAATTCGAAAAATGCCTCTGTCCAAATATTTATGGACCTAACTGATATTGTACAAGGCATATGTTTCAAATCTGGGATGTCAGATTCATGGACCAGAAACTATCCTTGCCCAGTCTACCATTATAAATGTTCTGTACTAACTTGTGAACTGTTTCCCCATGGCACATGAACAACATATAGTTAGTTATGCATTATCTAGTACTGAGATTGCTTATCCAGACACCCATTAACCAGAAAGCTCCAAAGTCATTTTTCACAGTCCATTTTAATTAAAGATTCTCATTTTTAAAAATGATTTCCTTTTCATTTGTAATAAGAGACCAGCATATTTTACTTTATCCTAACTAAGCTGCATGTGTTCATATTGGTGGCAAAACAATCCTATTAGGTTTAATGTTTAAATGATTTTTTTTAAAAACAGACTATGCCATAATGGTGTTGTGTGGTGTTACATACGGTTGCATGACAAGATCAGATAAAATCTGACCCACAAAATCTGATCAACAGCTCCCGTGGAGTTTGAAGTGTTTGAGAGAGGAGAGGGGCAGTTGGACATGGCCCAGGTAACTTATTTCATATAACTGAATTGATTCCTTTGCTTTTGGCGATCCAGCCCATTTCACCGCCTGAGGCGGCCTTCAATTTGCCGCCCCCCTTCCCCATGGTGCTCACTTTTTCAGTGCCGGACGGGGGTAGGGGGGTCCACAGCTAGAGTTGCCACCTGACTGGTATTTTACCGGCCTGGCCGGTATTTTTGATGGTTGATCCCAACGTTATTAATAGGAAAAAAAGATAAATATATAGGAAGAACAGTATTTTTTTTAAGATAAGGTGGCAACCCTATCCACATCACTAGTGCAACTGTGTGCTCTGCACTAGAAGAGCTGAATTTCTGGGTTGAAAACCGGAAATTTGGCTCTTAGTTACCAGGAGCGGCATTTTTTTACATTGAATTTTACATTTGTGCTGTTTTATGCAATACATTTTTATATAGACTTACATTGTTCAGAGGTATAGTTCTCCTTTAGAATGTTATTCACTGGTGCTCTTCCAGCTGCATTGTGGCTCGCTTGCTTCCCAGATATTGGGTAGTTTGGCCACTTGGGAGAGACAGTTTCCAAAAATGTTTTTCATTCATTTCCAGATGAACAAAAGACCCATTAACATCTGCTGATGATCATCCCCATTAACTGAGTTAAGATATGACAAGACCAATTGTACTAGTCAGCTGGAAATGAGTGAGTTGTATAAGACAATAAACAAATGTGCGACCAGCAATAAGACTTTTGGCAAATGTCCCCTTTAAGTTATTCAGTAACTTTGCTGTTATCACTTCTGCCAAGATGACTTATTGAATCATTCCATAGAATTTCTTTTGTGCTACATTTCTGTTTCTGGTTTCAAAGTTCTAATCCATCTGTGACAGGTACAATGGCTAAGCAAAGCTTTCAGTGTAGTGTGGTTTTTAATTAATTAACGAAGAACATCATTTAAGCATAGTAGTCTGTAGCACTGGGGGAATGTAGCATGGGAATATTTATTACATACTGCTTTCATACAGAAACACAAGACTTTTGTGTTCAGGGAGATTTTTTGCCTTAAAAGTCCCTATATGAATCTTATTAGAGTTTACAGTATGGTTTACATTATAAAGATATACTCATAAAGTTTCTCAGTTCCCCTTAACTTCCAACCCTAAAAGTTAGGATTGCATCACCAAGAACAAGGGATTTCCTTTAAACACTATTAAACTGAATCATTATAGTTTATTGGGTTCATACTGCATAACATATTGTTAGTAATGGGTGAATTTATTCGTCTGCTGCGAAATCGCGGCAGTTTCCCGGCGTCTCGTTTTGGACTTGGACGCCACCGTCCATTGCAGGCGTCGAAAAAAACGGACGCAGGCGTCCGGTTTTATGGGCGCTAGCATCCAAAAACAGACTTGCATGTCCAAAACAAGACACGGCGGCGTTTCATGAATGTTTCGCGAATTTAGCTAGAAATTTGTAAAAAAATTTGGCAAAGCGAAACGCCGCCGATTCGCCCATCACTACATATTGTCATTAAGTGATCCTGTATTAAATGGAACACCACAAAAAAGTTATATCAATGTACAGGCTAGGGGAAAGTACCATATTACCTTCCTAAAGCTGTTATTGGATAGTGATGCACCAAACAATGCTGTGCCACTTCCCTATATATGCCCTCTGCTAGCTATCTGGAAATGCATCACAACAGGAGTGCCTTGGGAACTGATCAGGGTGGTTGTGGCAAACAATATGAGACAATGCTGCTGAAGGGAAGTTAAAAATGCATTGGAAACATCTTTGTAGAGGCTAGGGTGGAAAAAAACATGGGGGAAAAACATGCACTCACTTCTAAATATTTTCATTAGCCACAGGGGAAAAAACATGCACACGCTTCTAAATATTTCCAAATTTAAAGGAAACATGTATTTTACTGCATATATTGCTTTTGTGTATGCTTCAGACCTATCATCATCAAAATGTGTTATCCAAATACTGCAAAGCAGCCGCTAAGCATTATGGGAGCAAAACAATTACCCTGTGTGGACTGCACTGTCTACTAGGTTTGTTCTGGTTGTGAAGAGTGATAACTACTGTATGACTAAAAGGGATATAGTAGTGCTGTGCTAACCTTTAACTTTTCACTAATATTAATTACAGGGTCCCACTGAACACCTACATTTGTCCATACCCAGATGTGCAAACATACACTTATACTCAGTAATGGGTACAGCCAAGTGCAGAATTGTGGAATCCATGCATTTCTTCCCAGTCTTGTGTAACCTTCATCCTCCAAAACAGAAATGCCTCTTCCTCTTCATTCTGTTAATAAATCACATTTAGCATCGACATTATAACTATGCTATCAACAGGTGTAGATGTCAAGCTAGAGGCTGAGGAGGACAGATGAACTTTTGAAGTTGGTCATCTCTGCTGTAAAATATGCAAAAAAGTACCTCCTACTCTCTGGCAACAATAAAAATAATTTCCAAAATCTTTTGGCATTTTGTTCTTTTGTACAAAGCTCCTATTTTGCCAGTCTGTGCCTTTAAGTGGATGAATAATACATGGTAATATTTTATGCCAGGCTCTCTCTTTCCTTCTCTCCCCCTGGATATCTTCTGACAATTACCGCTTCCCTGGCAGCTGGTAAGTGTGTGCGTACGTGTGTCTGTATGTGTGTGCGCTGCCTCCCCTGTGCCACACTCTCTGTATACATGAGCAGAGCTCCCCTCTTCTCCCCCAGCGCTGAAATTTACACTGAACCAGAAATTAATTTCATAATTTTTTCCTCTCTAATTATACCAACATCTGCTGCAGCACCAAGCTGTGCACATGAATTTTAATAACTCTGTTCTCTCCCTCTCTGCTCCCTCCTGATAATTATTGAAAAGTTTAGACAGAGCAGGCTCTTCTCAAGAATGAGTAATTTGACTGTGTCTGCCATAAGGACCATTGGTTAACTCCTCTCTGCCTGATTCCTCATGCCAGTTTCTCATAGGGACAACTGTGTGACAGCCTAAAATTAAAGCGTTAAAATGGGCAAGTATGCACATGAAATAAATAATAGTGTCAAATGGTATTCCGTCTACCATATTGTTGTGTGATGCAGTGGTGGGAATAAACCAGTTGCAGACATAGAAAAGGCACAGCGTCCTTGCACCTGAAGAATGTGGCACAGATGTTACTCGTACACCAAACACCAGAAATTATACCAGACAGTCCCACTGCACCAAGCACATTGCCTCCTGGAATTCTGGTGAAAAGGCTGCATTATAGTAAAAAATTTTGATTACACTCCAATTACACTTTTTTCACTGCACTTGCGGATGTAAATCAACCCTTTTCTTGTCCCCAACAGAGTTCATTGCCAGTGCATTTGGAGATCCCGCTGGGTTATGGAAATGACTTCTAGTCAATGATATACAACATAGTGCATTTTACATTGCAATCTGCTGGAAATGCAGAGTCACACAACTGGGAAATATAATAAATCCCCTTGTATTTTCTCTGTCTTATCCAAACATTTGCCCATGCTTGCCTGTGCCATTGTGTGTTGCTTACCCTGGCACTTGCAAATCCTACAGCCAAATGCACAATAGCTTTTTAGGTGTGATCTGATTAGTTGTGATCTGTGATCTTGACTCACATGACACTGTGTTATGTGTCAGATATCATCCATACAATACTTTTTCATACACATTTTCTCAGATGTAGATGATGGTGCTTCCACCTTTGATTTCAGATGTCTTTTTGGGTTAGTTCATCCACATTTCCAGGTCTGCCTCTACAGGCATATGGCTTCTTGCTAAATAAAAAGCAGGATGCTTTAATAATATGGTACAGTGCAATAACCCTTTAAGGTAGCCATCCACAGACTAACCTTTAGGAGTAATTCTGCTAACCACCACTGGTCAAATCCCTGATTGTCTGATATCTCCAAATAGTATTGATCCACTGAGTCAGTCTGGACCAATCAGTTTAGATGCAATTGGGAGGAAGCTGCTCTAGTTACACCATAAACTTTGGTAAAAGGGTATTGCCATATGAGATTTTTATCTTGGACAGACTGATTGTGATGCAATTAGATGTTAATTTTTGACTGGCTGATGTTTGCTTGAATACTGTATAGTAGCTGTAGCCTAAATACTACTTGTGTCTCACTGTCGCATGGCAACAATCCTTGTCATCTATATATCCAGCTTTCTGTCATCCAGATGTCTCAGGAGTGAGAGGGAGGAGGGAGGATCAGTCATCAAATTTGAAGAGCTGGTGGTAAATTATTTGGTACTTTCTGCTTTGTGACAACAGGCACTGCAAGATATTAGTAGGCTACTATCACTGTCTGTGCATTCTGAGACAAATCTGCATAACAAGGATCCAGTTTGTTAACGTTATATTGCTTCTTGGGTTGTTATTCTTATGTTGTACTAGATTACTTCAAGACATGCTCTATCTAAATAGGGATCAGCACGTAGAGCAAGATGTTTCAGGAGTTGAAGCTGACTAGTTTCTGTAGTTTAAACTATGATCTATGACTCACATTACCTAAGTGAAGTACAACCAGCAATAAATAACATCACAAGCAGTGCAAATGACATAAAATTCATACAAATGAAAACAGAAAGTATTTTGAATTAAATGTAAAACATTTAAAGCCCACATGCCATGCCTCTCAGCATTCCTAGGAAAAAGGGAATTACATTTTATTACACAGATACAAAACACACCATTTCTTTCTTCAGATTATTTTAATGTTTGTTCGGAAGCCTTTCTACTGATAAACAACAAGAAATCCTACATAGCCTTCTGTGTGTTGCATACTAACAAACAAAGGTTTGTTCTATGAGCCAAGAGTTTTGTAATTCCAGATTCTTGTAATTTCATTTTATATCCTGTTACATAATCTGGCTATAATCTGAAAGATAATATTTCTGAAAGACAAAGATGTAACTATGTAAGATGAATTACTTGTAAACATACTTTTTATATGTTTATGTCATCTATATATATGAAATACATTGCACTCCAAATGAGTACCCTCACTCCATGATATCTTGTTGCCTTTGTTTTTTTTTTTTACTACATCTTATTATGAATACCGCTCCAGAACTTGATGGATGTTAAGATGTCTAATGGTAAGGAGCTCCTGTAAGTACAACTCAACAACAGTATTGATGAGAAAGGTACTCATGGATCTCTGAAAGAACATAAGTAGATTGTCTGTATGGACTTTTGATGGTCACACCATGCAAAGACCATTCCACTTGATTACCAAAACATCTAGTTTGTGGCTAATATTGGTGGCTGCTATATTTTTTTCTATCCTAAATGGTAATGTAATGGCAGGGACAAAGGTTGCCCTAGTAAACCATAGCAACTTATAGGCAGATTGCCTGGCCTGTTTGAAAACAAATATATGAGTGGCTGCTCTATGCTATAGGAGTTATGCTGAGTTTCCCCCATTGGACTTTTTTTTTTATTTAAAACAAAGTTGCAGCAAGTCACTTTTAAAAGTTATCCATGTGGTATTATTATATCAGAATGTATATATTAATCAAGGTGTTTCCAGCAGCTATGTGAAGAAAAACTGCAAATGAATAAAAACACATTTTGTATTAACATATATTTCCACTCAGGAAATTAGAAGGAAAACTTTTGGTGGAAGTAATAAGGAATAAGATACTGTGAGTTTTTGGCAGCATAGTTTTATACATAAGAGATCTTGGGGTTTATTTATAAACTCTGGACAAATTCGGGCACCCAGGCAGTATCTCTTAGCAACCAATCACTGATTTGCTTTTTTCATTCTTTAGTAAAATGGTTTTCATGGGTTACTGCCCAGTTTTTATAAATGTCCCCTTACCTTCTATAAGAAGGTGAGCAGAAACCTAGCACTAGGATGGCAGAGAATGTGATCAACTTAGATTTTGCTAAAGCATTTAATACAGTACCAGTAAAAGAAGGTTACTGATCAATTTTTTTCCAAATTCACATAGTCAGTTGGTGGATGATGCTGGAAAAACATTGTGTGTAGTCAAGGGTTTCAAGTGAATATAGAATAAATACATGTGTTTCAAGAAGGTTAAAATTCTGGTGAGCGAGTACTGTGGCATCAATGCATGAAGGTAAAGTAACTCTCTAAGCATTAGATTCCAAGATTCCAAGTCACTGAATCACTTGGAGTTGGCCTGCTCTAAATGTTGCCTAGACAATGACCTGAAGCATAAAGCTAAACTACACAAGAATTGCTTAAAAGCAACTTCAATATACCAAAATGGCCATATCACAATAGAAGTCAGAGTTCAGGTCTCAAACAATTACAGAGTTTGTAGCTGAAATTTAAAATGGGATGTTCACATATGATCCCCATGCAACCTGAAAGAGCTTGAGCAGCTTTGCATTGAGGAATTGTCCAGATGTGTAATTTCTACCAAAGTTGCATCTGCTTAATACTGCCTTGCAGAAGTGTATATTTATGAAATAAATTATTTTGTGTATTTGTGTTGTAATTAATGTAACTTATTTTGCAGAGGTCTGGTTTTGTCTTGACATGAAAACATTTTTTCTCGTTGATCAGTGTAGAAAACAGCTAAATTAATTCCACAGTATTTTCATATTCTTTGACAATAAAAAAAAATCCAAGCTCCAAAGGAAATAGGGTTCTGCCCTGCATAAAAAAGGGCATAAACTCAAGGGATGAAAACATAATTACACCTCTTTATAGATCCCTAGTAAGAGCTGCCGTGCAGTTTTGGACTCCAATCCTAAATTATGAGGGTAGATTGTCGAGGTTGGGGTTGTTTTCTCTGGGACATGATTACACTTTACAAGTACATTAGAGGACATTATAGACAAGCAGGGGACTTGGGTCAGCAGAGGCCCTGCTGGCCTAGTCCAACCATGTTTATATACATATTGCCAAAGCAGACAGAATTTAGTCATACAGTCATTACAGTACTTAAAGCATATACGCAATATGTTACCTCCTTTAGGGTCCAAAGCAGTGGTTGGCAGAGCCAAATTTTAAGGCCATTAAAGGGTAAAGTGTTCATACCTGAAAATATTATTGTTTAAAAAGATTTTTAAAAAAGTAGTGTTTTTTACAATGTAAGTACACTCACTTTCAGTCTCCATTGGGAGAAACTAAATACTGGCAGAATAAAATGTATAGCAAGTGAGTCTACACATCCAGGTGGTGACTTTTCCTAGTATCTGTGTAGTATTTATGTAGTAAAAAAAAGTCCTCACAAGAATACAGATCAGTGCTTACACATTTGTATATCAAACAATAAATCAGTGTCTGGAAACATCCAGGTATGGTCTCAATTTAGGAAACCATTTATTGTATATTAAATTCATGCATATAGACTTTATAACCCTGTTTGTAACTACTCACAAGCAATCCATGAACTGCAGGTACTGTACATAGTTGTAATCCAGGCTGTTCACTCCTCTGTCTCTCCCTGTAACACTCTGTATTGGCACTCTGCCTCCCTCGTCCACTGATCACACATTCTCATTACGAATGCCTTATGGGCACACATCTTCTCCTCCCCTCCCTACGGGGGGATGCCATGGGACACCTCCAAACTCAATTCATTTAGGATAAGGTAATGACATAATTTGTGTGCCATTCTGTAAACTACCTGACTACATAAGTGTCCCATTTTCAGTCCCAATTCTTTGGCAAAATTGTTATAAAACCTAAAACATGGCCCTAAAACTCCCAGAGATGTGTTCAAACTTTCATAACCTGCAAAATTTTGTAAAATGGATATGGTAACTAGGGGCTGGCCTGTAGCCATTAAACAGTCGTGGTCAAAAAATCCTTGCTGCTCTACATGCTGGAGATGTTTCTGTCCCTCTTTACATTTTTCAAATGTTAGGAGCTTTGTGACTACCAAGGGGATAGGAGGCCCTTAATGTACTATAAGCCCTTAATCCTACCCTTAGTTAACGGTGGGTTGGAAATTCTGAGATGATACAAATTGGCACTGTAAAATATTGTGTGAGCCCAGACCTCAGCATATCTTTTGGACTCTGCTTGTCTTCCACCAGCCCTGACCCTAATACTGTATTTGGCTGCCACTGCCTTCAACTACTGGCTTGTTGTTTCTCACTTGCCCTTCATATTGTTTTATTTCCCTTCTTATTCATTAAAAGGTCAATTTAAGATTGCTCTTCAGCATGAGAAATCTTTAATGTGTGATCTAATCATGCAGGATGTTGTGCCGAAAATCTCCATAAGTTTTCCCAAAATGCTTTTTAACAAGAAAAAATTTAAGAAGATTGCCAGGATTTTTTTTAGTACAACATTGTGATTAGTTAACTCACACAGGGTTTCATTAAACCCATATCTTTCTATTCAGCATATAATGGCTATTATCTAACCATTGGTTACTCAGCACACAGACTGCTTCCTACCAGTCCCTGACCAGTAGCCAGGCCTGAAAATTACATTGAACCCCTCACTGCAGAAGAAGAGCTGACTTCTATCTGATTTCATAATTGGTTTCTACTTTTTTTATGGCTGTGAGCAGAAATTCTCTACAACCCTCAGCAGCAACTGAATTAATGGAACCTCTTGTGTGATATTTGGCTAGTCATTAGTAATTCCTTACCAGGTGGACTTAGAGCTGTTTGGATTTTAATTAAAGACTGGCAGCTGTTGCTGAAAGATGTGGAAGAAGAGAAAGTATAAGAACCCCAGGAAAGAAAGGAATATTGATCTGAATGACCTTGCATATACTACTGTATAAAAAGGGAAGAGCACCAATGTTAAATGAGTTTGTGATGTAAGACTGACTGTTCAATAATAGATAACCTTTTACTACTAGTGGGGCTATTTGATATCCCTGTTGATGCAAAAGGGTCTACCCCCAGGGGTGTCCAACCTGAGGCCAGAGGGTGCATGAGGCCTAGGATGACTATAAATGCGGCCCAGCTTGAAACCCTTGGTTCCCGAGGAAACTTCATGTTGCAGGAGTAGGCAGGAGGGGGAACTCTGCCCATTGCCCAGTTAGTAGTAATAATAATATAATAAGTCTATTTAATATCCAGGTGTCCCATATTTCAGTGTAAAGCTCCATCTGGTTATCCAACTGGTATTGCAGTTCTTTTCTGTGCATTTTCTTTACTTTTACAAATCAAAACTGTTTGTGTATTTCATGTGTGCCCCCAGACATTTTTTTCTTTTTCCAATGTGGCCCAGGAAAGCCAAAAGGTTGGAAACCCCTGGTCTACATAGAAACAAAGAAAAGTAAACTTGGTATACATACCAATGGTTTTATGATTGCAGACATCACTAAGGATAGAACCTTAGAACAAAGTGATTCTTTACTTGTAGCCTTCCTGAAAGCTAAGGCAAAAGGCTCCCATACAGCTGGTAACAGGTTTGAACCTGGCAGAGGGCAAGACATGATAATTCCTTACAGTAATTAACATTCAAGCTGGACTTCAAAAATTATTTATAAGAACACATACATATTCTTCCCAAATTTTCAACTTTACTGATCTTCAGACTCCCTTTAACCACTTCTAGCCCTACAAGGAGGTCCAGCCCAGCAGTCTGGGAATCACTGCATTAAAGAAGACGCTACTGGAGGGAAATCAAAATGATCTAGATAGATTCTAGAGATAGATACATTTAACATTTCATAAATAAATATTTGTACCAGTTTTAAGTCATTCTTAAAGTTTCATAGCAAAAATATGGTAAGTGCTCGTTCATGACATCGCATTTTCAGTTCCCGAGATTTAATAATAGGTTCTATTCTTATATTATTCTTATTTTATATGTTATAATGCAAGATATATTATATAATGGGTGGGGTGGAAAATACTTAAAGTCATATGAGCCATATGCCTTTATATGGTCATGGTACTCCTCTGTGATTTATAAAATCCTTATATTTTACAACTGGGGAGTTGATTATTCCCTATATTTACTATGGGTGATTATATGAGTCTATCTTAAAGTTAGACTCTCAACCCTAGGTTTAAAACATTACAATGGACAGGATAATCTAATGATCCTGGCTTTATCTACCACTGAAACTGAACACATAACAAAACAAAGCCATTTTAGGATCCAGCCCTGGCATGTGAATTGTTCTATAGTACCCTACCTTGAGATTTGTATCTGGAAACTTTACATATAACCTGTTAACACGAATGGTGAATGGACTGCTCTATATGTCATATGCTAAATGTAGACCAAAGGTAATGGGTGTTACAGCAAGAATAACAAAAGCAGCATTTGCAAGACAGCCAGAGAACTATGTAATTAATAATATCATTTGACACAGTGGGGAAAGTTTGAGTGCATAAAGGAGACAGAGGAAAGCAAACCATAACAGTGTCAAAAGCTTTGCTACAACTGCCACTATGTGGGTCGTGTAGATAGCAAACTGACAAGCCAACCTTTCCACACCATACATGCAAATTGCTGGGAAAAGCAAATTCACTGTCATTCTGCCAGAATCATGTAGTATCAATTATGATTTGTAATGTGTCCCATGGAATGTGTTTAGGGGAAGGTTATGGTCATTTCCAAGATGGACTGATTATCATATCATTCCACCCATTCATTTCCATAATGTAATTTAAATGACGAGCAGCAAAATACATATGTACTGTACAACACAAATCCATTAAAGGGCTGTCCTGTACTAAACTGTATGAACTTAGTTAGTATAATATCAGCATACCCTATACAGCAGCCTTTCTATTGCTCTCTCATAACACTCCTGCAATGACCATAGATGCAGTTACCATAGGTGTTGCACTGGTATTGTAGTTCTTTACTGTGCATTTTCTTTACTTTTACAAATCAAAAGTGTTTTGTGTGTTTCATGTGTGGCCCCAGACAATTTTTCTTTATACAATTCAGCCCAGGGAAGCCAAATGTTTGGACACCCCTGAAATAGACCTTGATTCATGAAACCTCTTAAAACTGACACAAGTTAAAGATTTTAGAGAGCTGCATTTGCTTGTGATGCTGTTGATATAACTAGGTATTGAAGGAAAAATAATATTGCATAGGCCTCAGCAGAGATGTCCACACACCCAAATCCATTGAGGTGCTAATGATCCAGTTCTAGTGGGAAAATCTCCTCTCCAACAGGCAATGAAGTGCCCAAAATACCTGCTCTTTCGCATTAGCTGGAATAGACGCATGTAAAGCACATTATGGGGCAGATTTATTAAGGGTCAAATACATTTGAATTTGGAATTTTAGTGTCAAAATTCACACATTTGAATGTTGATCCCCCAATTCAAATGTAAATTTGAATGTGAGATTTATCACACCTCGACTATGGAGACAGTTCTAAATTGAATATTCGCCAACTAAAACCTGACGCGTTCATTTACAAGTCAATGGCAGAGGTCCATTGACCCATTTGAATATGTTATTTGCCTTCCTGAAATTCGATTTTTTTTTTCCGGAGAAAAACTAGATTGAATTTGATTCAAATTTTCAGGTCGGGACTATATGATCGAACATTAGAGGTTCACATTTTTTCTTCCCATTCAAGTTGTGAGTACATTCAAATTTATTTCACAGAAATTCGACCTTTGATAAATCTGCCCATATATGTGGTTAACCAGGGTAAACATCCAAAAATGCAAAAGGTGACATTTTTATGATCACCCAGGTCCATTGCATGTAGGGTTGCCACCTGGCCGGTATTTTACTGGCCTGGCCAGTATTTTTGATGGTTAATTCCAATGTTATTAATAGGAAAAAAAGATAAATATATAGGAAGGCCGGTATTTTTTTCAGGAAAAGGTGGCAACCCTAATTGCATGTTATGCCCTGTATATCAGAGCTCTAAAAGCTAAACTGCACATGCGTTTTTGTAGAATGGTGCTGGATTGACAGATCAAATCAAGTAAGATGTAGTTGCACAGGTTAGAATAAAATGGGACTGGACTGACAATAAAATCGGAAGTGTAAACAAGACCCTCAGTGGATCATTATCCCCCCTGAGGCTAAAGTTTTCTTGAAGCATTTAAAATTTTAAAATATTAAGGTTTCAATTAGTCTTTTAACTCACAAAAAGTGGGGTATGATGCAATGGTGTAAGTAGATATTACAGGGCCCCACAGCAAATTATTTTTAATTCCCCCAAAATATCTTGAGGTTGAGTTGTTTTACCAATATTTATTTAAATTGAATATGAATTAGGGCCTCATGGGGCCCCTATACCTGCTGGCCTTCCCCTGCAGCCACAGGGTCTGCTTCCTCTGTATTTATGCCCTTAGTATAAAGTTTATACCAGAAATCATGCAATAATGATATTCTATGCAACGTTCCAATATACAGGCATCATTTATAAATGTAATTGCAGCTGAAACTACATTTTCCTGTCCCTTTCTACACTGCTGGTTTTGCTCTTTAGAACAATGCAGCAGAAGTCAGCTCTACTGCTGTCTATCAGTGGGCTTCTGCTACACTTTCAAGAGATGGGAACCATCAGGGCAGAGCATACAAAGGAACAGACAGATGCTGCTTTCAATAGTAGTTACATTTACAAATAACATTAAAATAACAGTAAAAAATAAAATAAAAATTTTAATTTAATTCCCTTTTTAAATTTAAGTTCATATTTTTAAGCTATGTCATAGTCTAATACTATTTAGGGTTAAAGTGTCTGAATTGTACATTATGAACAAATGCTTTATTGAGTTTATTACCAAACATTCTGATTCTTAATTGGTACAACAGAAAAATGATGCCTACAATGACAATTTACTGCAAGAGCACCTTATTCACGAAACAGGAAGCTTTTGTGGTACTGACATTATTTTTATTAAAGTCTAGCATTTCTTCTTATTCCAGGTTTACCTTACTCCTCCTAACAGTATAACTTAGTCTTAACAGTACTTGTTACTCCTTGTTACACCTAGACCAATGGCAACGGTATTCAAATATAGGGGTAATGACAGATGCAAAGTTGGGCCAGGTCTAGCAACCTGTAGCAAACAATCAAATCATTCCTTTCAGATTTGTGAACAGAAAATATCTGCTGATTGGCTGCTTTTTGTTACTAGGCTAATATCAACCAATTCATATGCTATTACTCTGCCAATAAAGCAGGGCCGGGCCAAGGTAGTTTGGCACCCTAGGCAAGGGGTTCAATCAGCCCCCCCCACCCCCGTTATGTATGACCATTTCCCACCTATTCACTTGTTCTTAAATAAAGAAACCTTATAACACATTAATGAATTATTATTTAACTGTAAGTGTGCCAGCTAGCAGCACCCAAAAAATTGCTCCCAATCTGTACCTGTGCCAGCAGCACCCAAAATATTGCTCCCAATCTGTACCTGTTCCAGCAAGCCAAAATATTGCCCAAAATCTGTACCTTTGCCACCAGCATTGCCCCCCAAGTCTGTACCTGTGCCACCAGCCATTGCCCCCAAGTCTGTATCTGTCCCACCAGCCATGACCCCCACGTCTGTACCTCTGCCACCAGCCATTGCCCCCCAATCTGTACCTGTGCCACCAACCATTGCCCCCTAAGTCTGTACTTGTGCCACCAGCTGGCCCCCTAAGTCTGTAACTGTGCCACCAGCATTGCCCCCTAAGTCTGTACCTGTGCCACAAGTCTGTACTAGCCATTGCCCCCCAAGTCTGTACCTGTGCCATCAGCCTTTGCCAGAGCAGCAGCAAAAATATTGTCCTAGATCTGTGCCAGGCAAAGGGCAAGTTAAGGTGGCGATACACGTAGAGATCCGCTCGTTTGGCGATGTTGCCAAACGAGCGGATCTCTCCCTGATATGCCCACCTTGAGGGCCCTAGTAAGTCGAAAGTCCCGTCGGATCGCGGCCGCATCTGTTCATTGATGCGGTCCCGCGATCCGACCGCCCGTACTGATCCGAACGTTGAACAGCATAAAACATCTTTCAACCCATAATTTGTCTTTTGGTGCACTCATCTCAATATAGAAAATGTCCCAACTTGTTATATTACACAAATATAAATAGAGATAAGCGCTAATCTCATAGCAGTAATATTTAATGCCGTCAACCCTCTACAAAACATACTCTTCTCTTCCTCCTCTCTGAATGATAAAAAAGGAAGCTAATTACAATCCTAGACACAAAACAGATGATTGTGTAGTGAGGAAACAATTAGTCTGAGAGGTATATAGATCATCAGGAGGCTTTTCTGTGATGCCGTTAAATGCTGGAAATGAAGTGTTTAAAGGGTTTAAGTTCAGGACTTATGACATCAGCAGTGAGAAAATGGAACTGATTATACGCAGCAACAATAATTTTTGAGATGTATTTTATACATTTATTAAGTCTGATCTAAAATTGTTATGAGATTCTGTATCTTGGCAAACATCAGGTGACAAGGCCCATATAGGATCAGATAGAACTGTGCCAATATTACATTGGTTACAGCTTCTCATTGACATAACACAAAACATTTATGTATACAGTTATCTAGTAGCATATCCCTTGGCTTTGAGATTCTACATTTTTCCATCTTATCTGCAAAATCACTATTTTGTGTAATGCAAGGCTTATTACTTACTAAACATTTAGTTTTGTCAGATATTTTTTACAAAATCAAAAAGGCAAAGAGTTTACATAGTTACATAATTAAATCGGGTTGAAAAAAGACAAAGTCAATCAAGTTCAGCCCCTCCAAATGAAAACCCAGCATCCATACACACACACCCCTCCATACCTTAACATAAAATATATACCCATATCTATACCAGGGGGAAGATTTACTAAATTCACTTGAAGGATTCGAAATTCGATTGAATTTTCAAAAAGATTCGAATTCGAATTTTCGATTGTTTTTGAAGACCATTTCGACCATCGAATTTTGAAAATTCGATCAAATCAAATGATTAGAATAATTTGACTAAAAATCTATTCGAATATTCAACAGTCGAATAACTTCCCCCTTTAAATTATTATTCGACTGCCTAGTTCGCCAGTTTCAACCTAATGAATTGGCTTTCATTATTTTAGATCGAATAAAAAAATTGTGGCACTGTATGAAATGCTTTAGCGAAGTCTAAGTGAATCACATCCACAGCCATCCCAGAATTAAGGTCCCTGCTTAACTTCTCATAAAAATAAATTAAGTTAGTCTGGAAAAATCTATTATGCATAAAAACGTGCTGGCGCAAATTTATAGTATTATGATTTGTTATAAAGTCCAGTATCTTATCCTTTGTTTACCCCTTTGAAAAGCTGGCCTACCTCTGACATCAGATTAACTGGCCTATAGTTTTGAGGCTGAGAACAGGATCCCTTTTATAATGGCGGCATCACATTGGCAATTTGCCAGTCTCATTGGCAGACCTAAATGGATCCTGAAAAATGAAGTCATTTGTTTATATTAACATGTTCTAGTCTCTTTTGAATTTCCTCATGTGTGAACCATACATGTGTGAACCATACATCATTAGTTGTATTACTAGAATTAGTAAGAAACCTTCATTAAATAATTTGTGTAGACAGCTGAAAAATTGTTCAGAATCTCAGCTTTTTTCTGTTCTCATCAACCAGCTGACCCCAATCTGATATTAAGAGTCCCACCCCCTCCTTCTTAATTTTGTTTACTATCTATATATTTGATCAGGAAATCAGTAGCCACTGGTCTTGAGTCTTCTCTTATGCCCTCTGGACTGCAGTAACAGAATTTCTTCTGAATGTTACTGCTGGTTTATACAGTTTATTTATGCCCCTGGATAGTTGATTTTGATCATGCTGTTTGGGGTATATCATCTCAGGGGTCAGCTCATACAGCCACCCAGCAATCCTTTTAGATTACAGTAAATCTTCCTAAATAGAATATGTGCACCTGTCAGAAAGGAGTATTGTCAAAGGAGTACATGAAAGGAGCCACAGCATCTTCTCATGTGGTGCCGCCATCAGCCAATTGCATGTGGGCATCCCTGTGTATAATTAGTTGTATATTGTATGTAGGATACCTTGAAGGGCTCTTGAAGTGTCAACCCCCTCACACACACAAACAGGTGAAATTTCTACCTGCTGCTAAGCTCAGCCACGTACCATGTATAGAAAGAGATTACTCTGACCATGTACACCTGGTGCTAGGATATGACTCGCCTAGCTTTGAGTGCAGTGATGGAGGCAAGAGGGACACTAGTGGTATTAGAAAGAAAGGAAAATAAAGGGTGGAGAAAATGTGAAGCAAGGGGGCACCTAGGGTCTAAGGCAGGGGTTCCCAACCTTTTGTGTACCTGTAAGCCACATTCAAATGTTAATAGATGTAGGGAGTAATACATAAATGCCATGGTGATGCCAAATAAAGGGCTGTGGTTGGTTATTTGGTACTTCTATTTGGACTGGCAGCCTGTAGGTGGTTCTACTTGGCAGTATACTTAGATTGTAAGCAATTAAAACTTGCTTCTAAGTCTGGAATTGAAAAATAAGCGTCTGGGGACCTTTTTACCCATAAAGAGGATCACCGCACCAGAGGCCACCCCTTCAGACTAGAAGAAAAGGACTTTCATTTGAAGCAGTGTAGGTGGTTCTTCACAGTCAGGACAGTGAGGTTGTGGAATGTACTGATGGCTGAATCTGTTGATGCTTTTAAGAGGGGTTTGGATGATTTCTTGGACAGACATAATATCAAAGGCTATTTTGATACTAAACTCTACAGTTAGTATAGCTATGGGCATATATGGTTTGTGTGAAAGAGTGTAGGGGTGTGTGTGTATGCTGGGTTTTTAATTTGGAGGGGTTGAATTTGATGGACTCTGTCTTTTTTTCAACCCAATTTAACTATGTAACTATGCTTTGAGGCCACTGACAGCAACATGTTGCTCACAAGGCACTGGTTAGGGATGTGTGGTCTAAGGTGCAAGATTACCTAGGTTCAGCACTGCTGGTCTCAGACAGTAAAGTTTTCCTTTCAACTAGATATCACTTGTTTTAACTGTAGTAACATTACTGTAGAGGAAACCACAATGGCGACTCCCGCCCTTAATTGCATGTCTTTATTATGCTTTAAGATCAATTTTCTAGTGAAACCAGAACCATACCGTACAGTCATTTGTCATCTGCACAAATTGAATCCAGTTTTTCATTGTAAGCTCCTCTTTGTACTTTGTGTCTAGTAACCCTCACTTAACAAGACAATCACTAGTTTCAGATATGAGGCTGCATTATTCATTTGCTCCCACTTACAGACATTACAGGGTGAAATCAGAATTATTCAGCATGGCCTTGATCTATGCATGTTATCACCCAGCACATGCTGCCCCTTCTGCCCATTTCCCTGCTACAGCAACAATCATCCATTCTTACAGTGTTAGAGCGGCACAATCATTAACTCAATGCAAACTTTCCCCAGGTCTGGAGATTCCTCCAACATTTGTGTAAAAAGTATCAAAACCTTTAACATAAAAAGGGTATGGACAAACGTGATTTAAAATAGCATTGATAATTTGAATGCAAATAACAATACAAGTGAAATCATTCACAGTGTGTGTGTGTGTCCATAAAGTGCCAATGACTATTAAAAGGGCACATTCATAAAGGGACAGTCCAGTTCAGTGACACAGAGGACAAACACAGAGGAAATGAAGGCATCTTTGTCACTGGGGTCAGAATGGGAATGACCACTGCTCTCCCTTTTCCGAAGTGTCATTGCCTTGATTATACTTTCTGCATTTCCTCTTCCCTCCCCTGTCCTTCTTAGCCCCCTCTGCTCCGGTAGATTTCCCTGTGCCCTCCCCCGCCTTCTCTATGCACACCTCTGATGCTTTTGGTATAGGGAACAGATGGCAATCGACAGACGCTGCTAAAGTGTAATGCGATTAGAGCAAGCACATTTCAATCGCTCTCTTCTTCCTACGTTGCTACTCTGCAACCCCCTCTCTCCCGAGATTCACTCTGACACCAGACTCAGACTACCAAACACCTGCCATGTGTCTTTGGATTTCTGCCCCAGTCATGGGCAGCTTTGGAATGAAAAAGTCTGCAGAAGTTGCTGTTTATGTTATTTTAGGACAAATCCTTCAGTCTGTGCTGCCAGCAGCTTATGTTTTCTTGAAACACAAACCTCAGAACACTATGGAACCCGGCGGCTTGACAAATTTTGTGTAGCCATATGGACCCTTTTGTCTGTGTCACCCTGTTGGAGAAGACATATTGTATAGGCCAAGGTCTTTGTTTTCTTTCAGACTCAGTATAAGTGTTCATCTGTTATCGCTAACATGGGCAGAAGGGAACTATTTGCTGGATATGTTGAACCAATTATATTAGTATATGATTTGTTTTTTCTGGAATATACATCCAGTAGCATCACAGCTTGTTAGTGAAGTACAACTCACAGGAGCTAGTGGTTTATTATTATATGACTTACCTGGACTGCAGCCCAAGGCCTATGGTTCTGGGGAACACAACACCACCCAACCAACCTCATACATCATGTATACTGGTTCTCAATACTAAACCAAACCAAAGTGGCTTGATTGCCACCCTAATCAACCCACATAATTAATAATCCAGTTGGAATCATGAAAAGGATTTTTATTGTTTGCCTATATCAATGAAAAGTTAGGCAGTGCCAGTGCTGAAGATTCAAAGTCTCATAAGTCTGGTGCTACTTGTGCACTGTTTGCAAACAAGTTCCTGGTAATGTATGTTCAATATAAATACCCAGCTGTAAAAAATATTACAATGGCAGCTGATACTTAGCTTGATGAATAGCACCTATAGTTTATCAGCCCAGCCAGTAATTATGATTTTGATACCGAAACCTATGATTTGAACCTACGGTATGATTTTAATAGGGCAGAAAAATGAAAATATAGATAGTGATGGGCGAATCTGGTGTGTTTCACTGAATTTTTTTGAAAACAGAGAAAAATTAATGAAACGCTGCCAGGTCTCGTTTTTGATGCGTGCGTCCAGTTTTGGCGGAAAAACCGTCGCCCGTGTCCAAAACACCAGGCAAAATTTTCCTGCCATTTCATGAATTTATTCACTTGTGGCGAATCGCGGGAATTTGCTGCGAATTTGTCCGTCACTAAATATAGGCTACTATTTTTTCCCAGGAAAGGTGGCAGTGCCACAGACTAGAGATTGCAGCTCTATATGGTGAATGTACTGTCTGTAATGTGCTGCAGACAGTGGATAACTAAATGGTAGTTGGTCCTGTTCAAGACATTATTTTAAAAACATATATTGGAAATGCTTTTCAAAACAAGTGCAGGGTCTTCTTCCTCTATAGTTGCACCACCAGCTGCAGGTTCCAGAAACACATTTCTAGTGATTTGACCTGATCCATGCAAAAGAACAAGCAACTTAAACTCTTCTGAAGAACGGTCCATAT
>CM044438.1:54041336-54065305 GCA_024363595.1 Xenopus borealis | reverse complement strand
CCAAACGATATCTCCCTGATATGCCCATATTGAAGTGGGCAATATCAGGCTGATCCGATCGTGAGCCCTAGGGCCCAAGGATCGGATCATAATGCATCCGAAACGGGCGGTCGGATCGCAGACAGGGCCGGAACAAGCTGGAAGGTCGCCCTAGGAGCTACTTCGGCTACCCCCGGCCCTCCCCCTTTTGACAGTGCGCACGCACGCTGGTGACACGAATGCGCATGCGCCATAGGGAAGATTTAGGGAAAGTGAAGGACAATGTTGTGATGATGGGAGGGGAGTGACGAGGAGAGTGATAGGGGAGGGAGTGACAACAGGGTGGAGGGGAGTGAGGAGGGGAGTGGCGAAAAGGTGGAGCGGAGTGATGAGGGGATGGAAGGAGGAATGAGAGGAGCATTGGAGCAAATGACCAGGCACCTGCCCAGCGCCCCCAAAGTTTTGCGCCCTAGGCAGGTGCCTCTTCTGCCTGCCCCTAGTTCCGGCCCTGATCGCAGAACCTCATACTTTCGGCCAGATATCAATAGGGGAAGCCCGTCGGATGGCCCCACACACAGGCCAGTAAGCTGCCGACTCGTTCTGTCGGCAGCTTTTATCGGCCTGTGTATGGGGGCCTTAACACAAGCTAACAGCTGCCTGGTAGATCTAAGAGCAACACTCAATAGTAAAAGCCAAGTCTAATGGGACTAATGACTGATTCAGTTACATTAAGTAGGAGACATAACAGCATGAAAGTAATTCCATCCTAAAGTGCAGGAACAAGTCACATGGCTGGGGGAAGCTGGGAAACTGATAATATGTCCAGCCCCTTGTCAGATTTCCAAATTAAATATAAAAAAATCTGTTTGCTCTTTTGAGAATTGGATTTCAGTGCAGAATTCTGCTGGAGTAGCATTTTGGGAAAAAAAACTATGTTTTCCCATGACCGTATTCCTTTAAGAACACTTTCTTACACAGTGGTGTGTAGGAGACTTGTATTGTTGTACAATACAGGCTTTTATCCAAGGTGGCTGCCACCTCTGGAACCACTGACCCTTATGGTGGTAAAGTCATACTCCTGTTTGGCCCAACAGAGCTGGAGTACTTTCCTTGCAAAAGCAATTTTGGTTTTGCAGTAAAACCACAATGACCATAGACTCCAAGGGAACTCAGAATGAATGTAAAATGCATCTGCCGTTCCTCGCCATTCAGTCAGTCTATACTGCAAGCAGTCTTTTCTGAATCTTAGATTGAGAATCGGACCAAAGAAGTACATTGAGTTTAATACAGTACATATGGCAGCTGCAGAATACTCATCATTCTCAAAGTGTAGTAACTAAAGCAAGAAATTATGATGGCTAGAAGAATCTGGTGCCAGATTTACTGATGGTTTGGCAAATATACGCCAATATATATTTATTAGGCAAGCAATTTAAATGTTAAAATTAATGGGCAAGCAGGAATGAAACCTATATTTGAATGCAATTAGATACTTGGTCCCCAGGAACTATTACTGACTTTTAAATAACTGTCAAATTACTGAGCACAAGGAACAATGTGGTATGAGGTATGATATTTTTAAAGAATATTTAATCTTGATTAAATATTCTATTTATTGTATAATATCTAGTTCTATAAATATATGGCTTTCCTAATTATTTTGTGTTGCTGACGTCATAATTGAAGGCGACAAAGTAAAGGATTTTCTACAGGACACATTCATTGTAAGTTCTACTACTGGCTCTGGACGGAAGGCTGGTACATATCTGGTGGGTAAGCTGAGGGTTCAGAACTCTGTATATCGTATGCTAACAGTCTCTTATCAGAAGCACTGGCTGTGCTTATCTGAGACTGCACAGCACAAGCCTGTCAGCTGTGAGGGAATGCAATACTGCAGGGACCTCTCTACTGTGGGATAGTATCCAGGATTTTCTTTTTATTAATATCCCAAGTGGCAAGATATTGAATATCAAATGCTACAACTCGTTGCTCTAACCTAATTTCAGGGAAGGAAATGTCATTTTAATTGTATACATAAGGTAGAGTTTAATGCATATTGTCATTTTATGCCTGTGAATTATTCAAAAGAAGTAATAATATATATGTGTGTTTGTAACCATCTATGATGTTTATCTAATCACAGTTTACTTCGGAGATTTTTGTGACTTTCGGCACATGCACAGTAGATCCGCTCCAAAAACTCTGGTCACTACAGGAAAGAGACTGAAGGCGACAAGATGGCGGGAGGGGGTCTATTTAGGGTAGGGGGATACAAATTATGGGGTTTGGTTCTTCTTTAAGTGGCAATATTTATGGGAAACATTGCACCACTATAGATTTGGCCTTAGATTTAAAACCTGGATACAGTCGCATTATGCTCATCCACAGGCTAGGATCCTGGTCATTGGAAGGCTATCTGGTAGCATATCTTTAGAAAGAGGTACCCATCAAGGGTGTCCCCTCTCCCCGATCATAAAATAGAAAATCTAACAGAAAAAATATAACTTTCCGAGAATTATATGCTATCGTATTTGGCAAATCCACACCAATCCCTAGAAAATCTCCTAAAGGTGGTTTCTGAATCGGCCAGTACTCTGGACTTTAAATTAATCACTCAAAATCTCCTATTTTCCCCATTGACCCCTTCCCCGTGTACACCAGATTGCATATCCCAGCTGCAGGTTGTGTCCTCATTTAGATATCTTGGCATAATGATCCATATGGATTCAAATTAATATGAACACCCTGTGGTGCAGGCACTAACAAAGTTTGCATATGGCAAGACCTTCCTTTATCTCTCCCTGGCAGAATGAACCTTTTTAAAATTATTTTTCTTCCCAAGTTTCTGTATGCTCTACATAATTCTCCTATAACTTCTCAGGCTTAATGGTTCAAAGGGGTGGACAAAATAGTCAGGGGATTTTTGTGGGCAGGAGAGCACCCACGCCTGAATATGAAGGTGCTGCAAGCCCCTTTATCTGACGGAGGTCTAACTCTAGCCAAACAAATTATACTTTCTAGCTGACTAATTAGTATATGCCCAGTGGTGGATGCCCCCGGGCGCACACGCGTTGACGTCGCTGCCCAGCAACACGCGCCTGGTGCCGCGCTTCAGCAACAAACTGCTGTACAGCAGGGGTGTCCAACCTGTGGCCCAGTTTGAAACGCTTGGTTCCTGAGGAAACGTCATGTCACAAAGATATAGGAGGGGGGGGGGACTCTGCCCATTGCCCAGTTATTAGTAATACTATAACAATAAGTCTATTTAATATCCAGGTGTCCCATATTCCAGTGTATAGCTCCATCTGGTTATCCAACTACTACTGTAGTTCTTTTCTGTGCATTTTCTTTACTTTTACAAATCAAAAGTGTTTGTGTATTTCATGTGTGGCCTCAGACAATTTTTCTTTTTCCAGTGTGGCCCAGGGAAGCCAAAAGGTTGGACACCCCTGCTTTAAAGTGATTTTCATTTGAGTGGACTACGAGTTTACGGTAAACTGGAAGTACCAGAAAAATAAATGCTTAAGCAACATATACTTTATATCATATTAAGTGCCATAATAAAAAAATCTTACCAAACTGGAATGTATATTTAATTAAATACTGCCCTTTTGCATCTTTTACCTTGAACCACCATTTTCTAATAAAGCCATGTTGATCTCAAAGAGGGGGATAGATGAACCTAAAGTCTGTGGCAAAGATTTAGGGGCCCCAGTACTGGGTAGGGTTTGGGTGGCTAGAGGAGGAAATGATGGGGTCTGGGCAGTGGGAGTTTACAGTTAACAAGAATGACATCCTTAACCCACATTTTGCACCAGGGCCTAAACACTGATAGTCTACCACTATCTCTCTTAAATAAATTGTTAAATTATCACATAACTTTTACCAAATGTATGTCTGTAAATTATCTTTTTTACATAGTATTGGCAGTCTAACATCCTTGAGCTTTTGGCTGTATCCCTAGTGTATCATAAAATTCTATTTATTTTAATTTATTGCTGGAATGCCGACATCAAAGGGCAGTCTAATAACAGTCTCAACCTCAACCACCTGCTGCTAGAAATTGTAGTTCAACAACAATTGAAGGACTGCCATATGCCATTCCTACCTAGATTGTAATCCTCACTTGACTGCAGTTTAGATTTGTTCAGCAGGGCTTCCATCAAAATGCAAAATAGATGCTACTGTACTGAGCCTTCTCAGTCCATGAACCCTGAAAGATGACATGTTGTTCTATTCAGTAAGTCTTTGGGGGGGCCTAAGCCAGAAGTGAAATTTACCACCAGTTTTACTCCACGCAATAGGCTGACACTGCATTACTTTGCAAAATGAAAAAATAAAAGATAATGGGGGAAGGGGGTTAATTAAAAAGCAAAGCTATAGTGTGTGTTGTGATGGGACACATCTGAGGACTGCATCAATCTGTCACTGCAACAGAAGGCTTCATTGTATCTTCCAAGTGCCTGTAATTGCAGCCACACAGAGGTAGCAAGGAGATAGGGAACTGGTGACAGGCCAAAGTGACAGGTCCTGCTTACAGGGACAGACAGCTTGTAGCAAAGATAACAATTTAGGTATTATTTTTATTGCTTTATTTACAGGTGCAATTTCAAGTTCAATTATCATAAGGGTTCCCCTGTGATTTCTGAATCCTTTTTTATGAGTAGCATCAATATGAATAATTGCCATGGAATCCCGTGGAGGTTTTAAAAAGAATTTCTTGAAGTTGCGGCTATATGAAATAATTACTTAATATTAAACTCACTTATGGTTGAAGTGAGACAAGAGGCAGCCCTGGACAATGCAGCAGTTATTGAAATGACGTGTGTGTGTTGTCCCTTAGCATTTAGCCTCTTACCCCAATGGACCTCTAGTTATGCTCAGATTACCTCTTTGCCATCCTCTAAAGTTGATACAGGTATTGGATCCCATATCCAGAAACCTGTTATCCAGAAAGCTCCGAATTACAGAATGACCGTCTCCCAATTTGAAATAATCCAAATTTTTAAAAATGATTTCCTTTTCCTCTGTAATAATAAAACAGTAGCTTGTACTTGATCCCAACTAAGATATAATTAATCCTTATTGGAAGCAGAACCAGACTATTGTGTTTATTTAATGTTTACGTGATTTTGTAGTAGATTTAAGGTATGAAGATCCAAATTACGGAAAGATCCTTTATCTGGCAAACCCCAGATCCTGAGCATTCTGGATAATAGGTCCCATACCTGTACTGCCTTCCTGAAAAATACAGCATTGTTAATTGAGACCAATGGATAATACTTTATCTAATTGTTACTTTTTACTGTTGTACCTCACTACTATTGTCACCATCTGACTGGTATTCTACCAACCTGGATAGCAAAAAATGATGTTTGGATCTAATGTTTTCATTTGGGAAGAAAAATAAAAATAGAATAGAATATAAGAAGGAGGGTTTTTTATTTTTTTAGAAAAGGTGGCAACCCTAACCATTACATAAAAATGTGACCCCATTAATGTACGCTACACCTTCTAGATACATTTCCAGACCATATTGGTGACTATTGGCTTTTGGGGACCCCAGAGGTGTAGGTGTTATTACTGATTAACAGTGTCAGTATTATGTCTATGAAGGTCTCTGTCACTGTGGCATAACTAGATGTTATTGGGCCCCACCTTCAGCCCTTTTTATCCGGCCTGGCCAGTAAAATACCAGCTGGCCTGGGTGGGATCCCTAGTTGGGAGGGATTTCCCGCGGTAACTAGCTTTACATAGTGGGTGCCTCTAGGCCGACTGCCGTTCGTCGCCCCCATACTTTGCCCTTTATTCACAAATATTCATCATCAAGACTGGAGCAATGGGGATTGTCGCATGGGAAATTTAAAAAACTATGGTATCTCCTGCGTATCCCCCCAGTGTTTCTGAACCAGTGCGAGTGTGGCTGGGCAGCATGCCTACCACCAGGCCCGGACTGGCCATTTGTGGGTTAGGGCAAATGCCAGAGGGGCTGCTATAAGGTCCCATATAAAGTCAGTGTTTAGTGGGCTGGTGGGGGCTGTTTGGGCTTCTATGTGGGCTGATGGGCCTCTTGTGTACCTGAAATGCCAGGGCCTATTTTAATTCTCAGTCCAGTCCTGCCTACCACCTAAAATCCTGATACACTAGGCCCGGCCTAGGTGGCCTTTCCACACCGGACCTGCGTTTAAAAAGACTTGGCTGTGACGATTGAATGGAAGAGCAATGACATATGGCTGCTTTTAATATTAACTTGTTAGACGGCAAAAAAAGACGTAAAAAGTGTGTTGTGTGTGTGTATGTATTGTAACAGCTTCTGTCCACTCTCCAGAGGTGCACGCGTGAGGAAGGGGTTAATGAGGCAGGAAGAGGAGGCTCAGCTCCCCCTACAGGCGATTCCCTCACACGCTTATTTGAGCAGAGCTCTCTGAGGAAAAACGGAGGCTGGGAGCCAGAGGAGCAGCAGGGACAAACTGGAAGGACGTTTCTAACGCGAGCTCCCTGCATTGGCATCCGGGCAACTATCATTTCAGGATCTTAACATCTTGGCAATATTTTACCCCCCACCCCCTCGCATCTGAGTGCCGAGGGAGCTCCTTTTTCAAATTCCGTGGGAAGCCCTTTATCCTTGTTCGGCTAACGAGGAACTTGGAATGGGTGAGTGATGAAGGGAGGGCGACAGAAGTTGCACCGCGGGCACCTGGCACGGCACTGCAAGGAACTGTGGGACAAAGTGACAGCTGGGATTCAGTCTTAAGGAGAGACTGGCGAGCAGGACACAAGCCATAGAGGAGGGACAGTCTGCTCTGCTGCAAGTGACCCTGGGAGCTGGGACACAGGCTCCGACCAACAGCTCAGCTTGTGATATGGTGCTGGATCTACTTCTGCTGGGACCATTGGCTCTGGGATCTGCTTCCTGCTGCTGATCACTGACCTCCTCCAGCCCGACTCCAGGACGGTAAGTAGCACAGACACGCTGTCACATCTACCCACTCACAAGGGTTTATTTACCTGTTCATGTGTGTATCATGTAGTATCTGTCTCAGCAACAGCCTCATTGCGTCCCACAGAGCTTGCATTCTTCATGACTGAAGTTGTGAGGTTTTCATTTTGTGCTGCAGTCTTGTATCCCTTTCAGTTTTAACAAATTACACGTCCATGGACTTTCTATCCACATGGCCACAAACCACTGACAAATGTCAACAATTCAGGGGAGGCAATGTGTGAGTACTTAGCTCCCTGTACATAGTGTAGTAGATAATTGTATAATACTGTTTGGAGGCTGTGCTTTTTCATTTCCTCAATTTGCTTAAAAAAAAAAAAGACATAAAAACAATAATAACCACACGCTTTCACTTAAAATGATGCTGCCCTCCACACCCAGATCACCAAATGTCAAGGAAAAAAAAAAACCCACTGGAAAAAGAACAAAATGCCATCTGTGCTGTGAATCATCTGGGGCACAAACATCCTACAATAGTTGCTTCATTTGTTTTTACCGAAATACAAATTTTACCATCATCCTGTGGATACAAAGACACATCGTGAATAATAATGTGGACGAGCAAATTAACGGATAAATAAGAAATAAAAGGACAGTTGAGCTTGCAATCAGATTTAATGAACGGGGGGATATGGAATGGCTATTATAAAGATTTGTTGTAGTTTCCACCGGAAGATTGTATGATTACTCCTTCAAGGAAACACTGGGATTTAGCATGCAGGTGCAAAGATTATTTCAAAGGGAACAAATCTAGTGGTGTCCGCAGCAATGGGCTTCACCTTATTACATGTCTCTGCTTAAGGTTAAAAAGTTTTAAGTTACAACACAGGAAAAACCCTTAAATATTTTAACTGCTTTTAATTGTCACTTATCAGACAAAATATACCATATATGACTCATGGCAGTATATGGGATAAATGCGGTTTGTTTCCCTTTCTTCTCAACTAGCTTTGTCCTCTCAATAACAATGCAGCATGTAATCTTCTTAATGCTGCCTGTGTGTTGCTTGTAGAATTCCTGTGCTGCTCAGAGTGAAAGCAGTGATTCTGGGGCTGACAGGATTTGGCTGTAACAGGGGTCTAGCTGCAAGTGACAAGCTTGAATAGAAAAAGCACAGAGGAACTGTGTGTGTGATCTTTAATTATATACAGTATATATACCTCTGTATTGTGGGATTTATATATCTGAAGCCGGCGTTAACCAAAAACAAGAATCTATCCCATTGTTTGGCACAGTGCTGTTTTTTTTTTAAAAAAAAACTTGTTTATGTTTTATTAAAGTCCTCATATCAGCTTATTATAGTGCTCTGACTTTTCTTTACAGTGATGTAATCAACGATAATGCACAAGCCAGACTCATTAAAATACATTTTTCAACATCTCTGTTATGGATTGGTATATATTATATCGGTATATCAGTATTTGTGTGTGTCTATATATATATATATATATATATATATATATATATGTGTGTGTGTGATAATGTACCACCTTTGGTAAAATATAAGGATTTTAAAAGTCTCAAAACCACACTCCAAAGTTACAGAAGAGAGGATGTTATTTCCTAATGTCATGGTACACAAGTGACATCAGTGTTGTTATAAGTGATGACATCACTAAGAGTATATTCTACAGTACATTTCAACTCATATCTATTATAACGCTACAGTTGCCTCAAAAGTCCTTCATAGATTGCTACTGAGTAGGAAACTGACGTTTCATAGGTGTCTTGTCTCAAACAGAAACCCCTGGGGATTCTTCCCTTTAATTATTTTATTATTGGAATCACTATATTATGGCACATGAAGTCATATTAGTTGGAATTTGCTGCTTCTTCAGACTATCAATATGCTTTTATTCTGCTACTATATATAAGAAAACTGTTTAAGTTAGACAGATATTTATATGTGGCCACTGGTTATTTTCGTAAATTACTTAAAATGTAACCTGTGGTGGAGAAATGTTACTTAAAGCGCTACATAAGCAAATCTAAAGTAGACATGGGCTAATATAATTCTAAAATTCGTTATCCTGTAAATATTCATGCATTATTTATTTCCTTCTCATACTGCTAAAAACAAATTAAAACAAAATTAATATAGTGTTTTGATACCATCTTGAAGATAAATTATAGATATATTTTTAGCTCTTAAACTTTAAATTTGAATTAGCCTAATTATTACTGGGCAACTTGGGTGTAAGCACTTGGAATAAATGTTAATTTAAACAGGGTAAAATCCTGTATCCCATCTCATTATCAGTTTTATGTGGGAATTGTCTTTTTTAGACAATACCTTCTCCTGTTTCTTGCCACATTAATATAATTGGGCTGTACCAAAGAATTTCCCATTCTTCATTCAGCCATAGAGTTAATTGCAATAACATTACTGGATATTGTTTAGTTTATATATCTGGGAATGTTCTTACCACCCACCACAAAAAAATTGCTTAGTGTGACAACAAATAGTTGTAGAAGAATTTTTCAATTAGTCGTCAAAATGTGATATTACAGTTCTTATGAAAAATGTCACTGCTACCTGAATTGTACACCAAACTGACTGAGATTGTTAGTTGTAAGGGAAAATGAAGCATCATTGTTACCCCCCCCCCCCATTCTTTTTTGTGATATTAGAGTTTTGTGAAAAATGTACACTTTTTGTCTTTTACACCAGTTGCACCTGGCTACCCTAAATTGGATTTCTCCCACAAAGTTTATAAGGACACTATTTTTTCTCTTGCATCAGTGACTTCACTATACAGGCGGAAAATAAAAATATGACAAATAGTGGCAATATCTCTTGGTGAAATGATGTAGTTTAGAAGCAGTTTCTTAAGTGAGACACCCAACATGGGGTAGTAGTGGCATTTAAGTATGTATCTTCCACAGTTCTTTTATGGGGGAACTAAAGTCTAACACATTTTGTTTACATGTCAGATGCTTAAAAAATTATGCCAATGAGAGAGAACATTACAGGATAGTGCCTACATTATGTTTAAGCATTTTACCAACTGCATTGTCAGCAAATAAATATTATATATTGCATATTATGTGTCAGACCTGTTTTTCCCCCTGTAGACAAGTTGACAGATAAATGATGGATAGATAGATGGATAACGAAATAGATGGATAGAGAGATAGATGGATTGCGAGCTAGATGGATAGATAGAGAGATAGATGGATAGATAGATAGATAGATAGAGAGAGGGATAGAGGCAAAGATGGATAGATAAAGTGATAGAGAGATTGCTGGATAGATAGAGGGGTAGAGGCATAGATGGATAAATAGAGAGATAGAGCCATAGATGGATAGCTAGAGGCATAGATGGATAGGCAGATAAAGAGATAGATGGAGAAATAGATGGATAGAGAGATAGATAGATGGATAGAGAGAAAGATGGATAGATAGAGAGATAGATGGATAGAGAGAGAGAGGGATAGAGGCATAGATGGATAGGTAAAGTGATAGAGAGATTGCTGGATAGATAGAGGGATAGATGGATAGATAGAAAGATAGAGCCATAGATGGATAGCTAGAGGGATAGATGGATGGGCAGATAAAGAGATATATGGAGAAATAGATGAATAGATAGAGAGATAAATAGATGGTTGGATAGAGAGATAGATGGATGGATAGAGAGAGAGAGAGAGACAGATAGAAAGATAGATGGATGGATATAAATAGATGGATAGATAGAGAGATAGATGGATGGAAAGATAGATGGATAACTAGAGGCATAGATGGATAGCTTGATAGTTAGACAGACATATAAATACATAGATAGATAGATAGATAGATAGATAGATAGATTTAAAAAAACTAGGCTGAAAATCCAGGATGTGTCTGACCATGGCCGCAGATGTAAAGTCATCTAGATGACTGAGATTTCCTTGATCGTTTTCAGTGATCTCAAATGAAAATTAATTATGACTATATTAAAACAGCGGAATATCGACTAGTTGGATACTAGATAGAACTGTGTGCTGTGTGTGCAAAGTTCTGCACTTCTTTAAGTATTTACACAGCAGATTCTGTAGATTTCCTATGTATAATGATGATCTCACTGGAACCATCACAGGAGGTGAACTGCATACAGTATATAAATGCCTTCATAGAATCATAATTCTGGTATATTATACATCTTTGTATTTAGCCATAGACTATGGGGACAGTTTTAACCCAGGCTGCATTTGCAAACTATTCTTGGTCAGCCAGTGTATGTATCTTTATACTTCCGTTTTTAAGAACCCTTTGTTAAGCAAGCTAAAACTTATGCAAACTTTTTTTCTGCAGCATAAATTCGATATTCAGAATTTTCAGGTAATGCTTCACCAATCAAGCAATACATCACTTAATTATAGCCACAATAGGAAGGGTTTAGCAAATGGTGTAAAGCAGCCATGAAAAGACATCAACTTTTCCTATCAACACTCTGCCAACCCCTCCTTAATGCACTTGAGTCACCCTTTTAGTCCAGCTCCAGAACCCATGGGACTGACAGTGGTGAGCCTCCTGACACGTGTTCTACATACCAAACCACCAAATTAGTGCTCTTAGCTTTGGTTTATGACAAACAGCAATTACTGTTCTTCTTAAGGCCTAGCACCCACTGCTAACATAAATAGAACTTAGGTACAAACAAAATATAGCTTTGCTACATAGATATAATGTTTATGCCTGCCGAGGTTTTCAGCACATTTTATAGAATTATTTAATCCGGCTTTCAGTTCAATTCAATTTAGACCCCCCCCCCCCCAGAGCAGCTTTAGAACAGGGGTGTCCAACCTTTTGGCTTCCCTGGGCCACATTGGAAAAAGAAAATTTGTCTGGGGCCACACATGAAATACACAAACACTTTTGATTTGTAAAAGTAAGAAAATGCAGGAAAAGAACTACAATACTAGTTGGCTAACCTGTTAGATCTATACACTGGAATATGGGACAGCTGGATATTGAATAGACTTATTATTGTTATATTATTATTATTACTAAATGGGCCTACTCCTATAGCCTTTGCAACATGATTCCTCTGGAATCGAGCATTTCCAGCTGGGCCGCATTCATAGCCATCCAGGTGAAAGATGAAATTGCACTTCAATATTAGAAAAATGGGCATACATAGAAAATAGAGAGTAATTGGAATAGTGAACTATCTGAAACCAAATGAACTGAAAAAAGTGTTTGAAGGTGAACAACCCCTTTAACAGACACAGGTTAGTTCTACAGCATTGACACTGTCACAGTTCCTGTGTCCTTTGGATATTACATTCCTCCACAGAGCATATAAAAAAGAGTAGAAAGGCTATTACAAGCACTGTAATTAAAGCTCAATTTTCCTACTAAATATTTATCATAGATTTATCCCAAATCTGTAGCCAGCATATTCTCTTCTGCAGCTGTTTCAGGTATCTGTATTTCCCTTTGAAATGTTTCTTGTGCAAACAAAGTGGCAGCTGGAAGGCACGGACTGCTACACACACCCAAGAGGGAACCCACCTAACCCATTGCATGGTTCATATACACGGAACCATGTTTTGGATGCACAGCAAAAGAGGTTAAGGAGTGTGTCCAAACAGCAGATCATTAAAATCAACAAACTTTATCCCAGGCTACATTTAAAAACAGTGTACAGGGCTCCACAAGAAACCTACTTCCCGTTCTATGACAATGTGATCACCTGACGCGTTTCATGCCTCATTCGTGCACTTCATCAGAGGTGATGTCATCAGTTACTCCAGCTTTATATAGTAATGTCCATTAAAACATCAATTAAGTTAAAAAACAACTTTTTAAACAGGTCATATCAATTCAAACAATTTTGCAGTATATTACTTTTGGATGCATAGCCCTTGTACTTAACGTTGTGCACAATATTGCTGCTGCTTCCATTAGGAAGTAGTGGAGGAATACTAATGAAGATAGATAAGGCTTATTGTAGGTCAAGGTAAAGTGTTTTGACTATGATACTTACAAGCACTAGCGATACTTCAGATATTTCCTCTCTTTTCCTATGATAATTCTACTAAGGGCTAGGCCAGACGAGAAGATTCGGGAGATTCGTCACCTGGCGACTTATCGCCTAGCGACTAATCTCCCTGAACCGCTTCCCCCTGCCTTCCAGCTGCTTAATGAATAATCTCCTGCGCCTATTCACAATCGGCGCTGTGCTTTCCCGAAATCGCTCAAAATTGCCCAAGGATGCAACTTTGAGTGACTTTGGAAAAAGCAGCGCCGCGTGTGAATAGGCGCAGGCGATTCTTCGTTAATCAGCTTAAGGTAGGGGGAAGCGGTTCAGGGAGATTAGTCGCCCCAAAGACAAATCTCCCAGAATCTTCCCGTCTGGCCTAAGCCTTAAAAGGGATATTTCATGTTCCACATCTAAAAAGGGTTCAGACCGGCCTAAACTCTGATGACCTGATCTTCATTCTGTTCTTTTCAGTTGTGCGTTTAGGGTGCTGGGCCAGTATAATTCCAGTGCCCGTCTAATATTCCCATGTCATTCTATACACACAGTAAGTTCAATTATCAGGGTAATTAAAACAGGATGAGTTAATTGGCAGTCATTTACATGGCAGATGGTTTTAATTGAGGTATCAAACAATTCACCTGTTTATATAAACAAATTTGAGGCATGCGAGTGACTAAGTATGTAGAAGTGCAATAAACACATAAACAATGTAACGTGACTTCTTTGCAAAAAAGACTCCATCAGCACTACCACACTTTAGCTCACTGGGAGTTGTGTGCCAATCCAAAGAAGATGCCTGCATTTGTAGCTGCCATCTGGCATACTGTGGGTACCCAAGGGTTGAACAATTATGTCTCTTTTTAAAAGAACAGTCCAGTTACTATAATGTCCTTTGAAATGCACCTTGGTGCTCAAGCTGTTTGGGGTAGGGATAAAGAAATGCTCTGTTCTAACGTAAATCTTTTTTTAACCTTATTTTAACTGGAACAAAATACTTACTGAAGTAGGCCAGAAGTACATTTTTACTGTATAATATATCAAAAATTGATGGGATGGATGGTTTCAGGTTGTAGAATGTCTTTCTTTGCATTATTAGCACCATACATGTAACTCTACCCTGGAACAGGTTAGATTACTGGGCAGCAAAATGGAAAAGGTGAAACAGATGTGTACTACAGTATAACCTTTGTGCAGATGAGATCCTGGGACAAATAGAAGGTACAGTGTAAGAGGTTCTACTGTAGTACTGTACCAAAGAGCCGTTTACAGAGATAAATGTATTTTATCTTCGGATTTTATTTTTATAGACAGTATAAAATTAACATATTGGTTCTTTTGGCTTCCAGATATATTGTTGCTAGCAGAAAGGCCCATGGAAACATGATTTAAATGAGGTAAAGGAACAGAAATAGCAACAGTTAAACTCTGAAGCAGTTAATTCACCCAGAAGTGCAAATGTACATTTTACTAGAATTTACCTTGTTCCATTGCAAGAAATATAGTCCCCCTGTCTTATGGTTGTTTACATTTTGGCATTAAGGCTCTTTATGGTGCTGTCACAAAGTTAAGTGTGTAATACGGCCCTCTGCATAGAAATGTGGCTCCAAGAAATAACAGAAGGTTCTGGTTCTGATGAAAAAAATATAGTTGCTTTTAATATCTCCCCCCATGGAGAGATATTACTTGGTTAGGGATTTTACAATTATCTGTATAGATAAGTTTAATCGGGTATTAGGCATATATAATTTTCTTGGCTATTAGTATCTGCTTGTTTGTGTCAGGGAGGGGAATATTTGGCTTTCAAATGATGTAACAGAAAGACATCTGCAAGGGTATTTGAGGCTCGGTGTCTGCTGCACAGAAGGGATATTTGGCTCTGTCGGTCTGTATCATAGAGGGGATATTAAACGTTGACTTGCATAAAGGGTAAATTAGGCTCAGTATCAGTCTCATGTGTGGAGAAGACATTAGGCTCAGCATGTCACTAGCACAGAGGAGTTATTAGGCTCTGACAGTTTGTAACATAGAGGAGTTATTAGGCTCTGTGGGTCTGTGACACTATGACATAAGGGCATTTCAATCTGTGGCTGTGCTGGTTGGTTACAGATGACATAATATGCTGTGCAGGCCTGTTACATAGCAGATAGCAGTCTCTGCAAGAATGATAGTTGGGGTAGAATAAGCAGTGTCAGATTGAGTCACAGACGTTATATGGCATGTTGCCACCTGCTCGTTTGGCGCTTTAAATAAAAATATCTATGGGTTTCTCTTAGCACACGTTGCACCTGCCATTTCACTGTGATTGTATTGCTGAAAAGTTTGTTGTACTCTTGGCACCCCAGCACCAGTTTATTCTGCAGTGGGTGTAGGCAGACTTTGGGCAGTTGTTGCCACAGTCAGAAACTGCTAATGGCACTGTACCAAGTGGTTAGTTTGCCTCATCACTTCACAAAGGTTGGTCTGTGATTGGAGAAAAAAAAATCTCAGCTGTAAGTTATGTTGCAAGAAAGTTGCAGACGCATGCTATATTTCATAGAAACTTGCAGCGCAGCTGTGAATGCTGAAATCTATTTCTGGTGGTTACAGGGGATGTATCAATGTATGTTGGATGTTGGGAGTTGTAATGCAACAACACCTAGATCAGTGGTTCTCAACCTGGGGGTCGGGACCCCTTTTGGGGTCGAACGACCCTTTCACAGGGGTCCCTTAAGGGGTTCCAAGAGCAGGTTCATCTCTCTCCCCACTAGCCCTAGGCCAAGGTTGTAGCTCTCCAGGTGTTGGTGCTGGGAGTTGTAGTTCAGTAACCTGTATAGGGAAGCCCGTTGCACTACAACTTTCTATATCCCCTTAGTAGGGACTGCCATACAGCTCTCCCTGCCCATTTAAAATTTGCTAAATTAACATGGTAATTGGGGTGTGGCAAATAAATGTTGCCACACTATGCACGGAAAAAAACCTTAATGCAGCCATGCTGTCTCCTGTACTTTCCTAACAATCCGCTCTGGGCTGGATACGAAAATATTTTTTATATTTTATGGTTGGGGGTCACCACAACATGAGGAACTGTATTAAAGGGTCGCAGCATTAGGAAGGTTGAGAACCACTGACCTAGATATTCAAAGTTGGGTCAATGGGGGGGGGGTGAGTTCTGCTCTGGTGGTATGCCTCTATTGTACCACATGCACATTCCTCCTGCCCGCTGCTCAGGGGAGTCTCTGGCTCCCAGCTGCACTGAGTGTTTCCATAACACAGACCAGATGGAGCCCCATGTCTCAGGGTCTTATCTGGAGTTGTTCTTGGCTGGGGCTTGTCCCTGAATTTCAGAAATACTTTACTTTATTTAGGAGCAGGCCTGGCTCTGGCTGGGATCAGCCTTCCAACATCTGCTCTGGATTTCCAGCCATTTAAAGAACTGGGAACAGGCTGCTGAGGGGGGATGCATTTAACCCTTCATCTGACATATGAAAGGACCACCCTCTTCTGGTTTGTTTGTTCCTCAAACATCTCTGTTTCTCACGCCGTCTCCTTCTCTCACTTCCTCTTTCCCTGGCTCGGTTTCCCTTTCTGCATTATTTTATCTCTTATCTTTCCATTCTGTACATCTCACTTGCTGCCTCTGTCTTATCTGTGTTATTCACTGCAGCGTTCAGAAGAGCAGTGATACAAGTGAATAACGTAGGCTACATTTGCCTTTCTTTTACATATTATCTGCCTGGACAGCTGTTCCATCCATCTCTGTGCCACCAATCAGGACAGACTTCCTCCTTGTTGTGAGCCACCTGCAAGACAACAGACGCATTAACAGACTAGAGGTCACCACTGAGAAAGAGATCCCGTCCAACTTTTGCCAAGGTGTTTTCCTCTTTTCTCATTTTAATTTAAAGAAGAATTCAACCCCTTATTAAAAAAACCCTACCATACATAGACCCCCCCTCCAGCCTAACTGCTACCCCGGGAAAATGCCCCTAACTCTTTACTTACCCTTCGGTGCAGATTCAGGGCATCAGAGTTCACAGCAGTCATCTTCGGAAATCTTCGGGTCTTCTGGTGCTTCGCCAATCCCGCACTCTTCCTGAAGATTTCTGTAAAGAAGAAGTTTTTTTAATAAGGGGTTGAATTCTCCTTTAAAGCATGGTTTAAAGACATTAAAAACGCCATGATCTCATTGGTGACCTGGAATCACGAGACCACTACAGGTGAAAGACATTTTACTGCGCTTAATTATCTTATTATGTAGGCATATAGGGGCAATAGGGTAATAATAGGAGTCATAACTATCAGTGACTCCCTTGTATTTTTGCTAGAGAGTTGTGAGCACAATGTGAGAGCAGGCTTTCTGCAGGGATTCAAGCTGATAGAATACAGATGTCAGATTTACACAAGTTTCCAGCCGCACACCATTAGTGAGCAAATTAAAATAATGCAAATATAGGAGGAGATTTCCTGGCTGGAGCCTGTGATGTGAGCTCTGGAGTTTTCCAGGACCTGTCAAAAATTCACTGCAAATGCATCATATTTTATGTATATACATTCCTTTGGGGATAACGGCTCCCTCTTTGGCTGCTAGAGCAGAGGGCCATACCTGCAATCCTGGAAGGCACATATAGGGGTTGGTTTTTGGGTATGGCAGAAATGTACAAAGGACAACTCATGTAAGGGGGAAAAGTTATATAATTCTGGGATGTCCAACCTACAGCAGCTGTTAAAATCCCAACAACAGCTATATGAAAAGTGAGAGTTCTAATTTAACAGCCACTGGATTGTTGCAGGTTTACATCCCTGAATAATATAATTCCCCTTAAGATTGGTGGTCTAGTGTAGGCACCGGGGCAGCCAGTGGCAGCGAACTCTCCTCCTGTCTCCTGCCCTTCTTTCCCTTCTTTGGTCTTGGCCTGGGTTACATAGGAGAGTGGGACAGATCCCAGCAGCTGCTACACACCTGTCCTCAACTATCAAACTGTAGTGAACTCCCCAGGCTGAGTCGCTGGTAATGAAATGCTGTGTGCCCAAGCAGGCAAGGGTTAATAATAGCAGAGTATGGCGGCGGAGGGGGGGGGAGCGGGGACTGCAGCTGATCCCAGTAGCAGGTGTGTGAGGATAGCGTTAGCTGCTGCTCTCTGTCCTGTACCTCCCCTACACTCCACCTGAAGGGGAATCTCTCCATCCATCCTAGCTTCCTTATGGTCTGTCATTTCACCTCTTTTTTTACCAAAAAGATGCCCTTCTTAGGTGAGTTTGTGTACAATATAGTCTGTATACCTTTAAGATGTACTACCAGGTCTTGTCTGCCCTTGTTTAAATGTCTCTGTCTCTCCAGGTATCTTCTAGCATACAGTGGTTACAATGCCAGACTCACCGGCTGATGTAAAGACTCAGACACGGAGCAGCCCAGCCAACATGCCCCCTCCTTCACCCGCACTGAGCCAAGGGGCCACCCGCAGCTCATCGTTTACACCAAGCACAAGTATGTTATTTAGATGTTTGTGGGTATCTCTTTGTTATTGGATTATATGAAAGTGAGGTTTTGTGATGGAAAAGTGTCACTTGGGTCTGCAAGCTGGTTTCTCACTAGTCAAGTTTACATTTATAGATAAAGCCCTGGCAAGGGAGTAAGTAAGTTAGGCAAGTAACGAACATAAAGAGAAAGTAGGACCTGGCTTGAAGTTCATATTGTCCGGGATTGCAAAATTAATACAGCAAAATAGTTTTTGGGGTGGAAAAAAAAATTGGTTTAAGACTGGTTTCAGATTTCCCAACGGGTGGTAGCGTAGGAATCGGCATGTGTGTGTACATTCAGGTTATTGGTACACTGCCCTGTTAACAGACAGAGAGTGAGAGTAAGAGAAGATGGGGTTCAGAACAATTCAGGAAATCTAAAGCCTTAGGCTTCCAGGAAAAATCAGGAGTGCCAATGTTAAAACACCTATGATAACCTATTTCAAGCTATTATATATGTTTTTTTCCAAAAAGGGGCCCTTCTTGCTCTGGGGGACCGGGTAGATGCCCTCTATCCTAAAACCAAGCCATTTGGTAGGAAGGGAATGCAGTTAATTTGTATTGAAGTGAACTAGTGTTGGATATCATATGGACCCAGTATGGAGGCTGTAATGAGATATACTGTAGATGGAAGTTGATAGCTATTAACAAAGGGTTGCAAACTAGTAAATAACATTAGGGATGCGCCGAATCCCGGTATTCGGACAAATCTTTCTTGAAGGATTCGGGGGTTCGGCTGAATCCAAAATAGTGGATTTGGTGCATCCCTAAATAACATATTCCCATTGATGTTGTTGTTTGTGTGGGGGATGTCCTCGTTAAAAACAATAGCTCTCTGAGGGACTTTGTGGCCACTTCTTAATCCCCCCCCCCCATTTGATTTTTATGGCGGTGACTGATTGCAGGTGGATGTGTTTTAGTTGGTAGGTTATCATAGCCTTCTGGTGCGTGCGTGGATGCCTCTCTCATTTTCACTGGTGTCTCTCTGCATGCACTGCAGCCTTAAGCTGGGGACAGACAGGGAGATTCGGGGAGATTCTGTCGCCTGGCGTTTAATAGCAGGCGACAATCTCCCCAGACTTCCTTCTCCCTGTCCGTCGCTTGTTTAAATGGAAAAGCGCCGGCTCTGTGCACACGTGGTGCGGCGATTTACGGAATCGTCAAAGTTTCCTCATGAAGTAACTTTGGGCGATTCCGGAAAACACCACGCCGCATGTGCACAGCGCTGGCGCTTTTCCATTTAAACAAGCGACGGACAGGGAGAAGGAAGTTCGGGGAGATTGTCGCCTGCTATTAAACGCCAGGCGAAAGAATCTCCCCGAATCTCCCTGTCTGTCCCCAGCCTTAAACCAGATGTTCTTTAATTAGATGTTGGGGTGGTAGAAGATTCTCATCTGATGGGTTTAACTTTAAGCTGAAGAGGAACAGATGCGTTTGGGCCTGTCTATAATCCATGTCTTTAGTGTTTTTGCTATTGTTGTTGTAGAGCATGTGCATTAATGCTATGTTATATTGTTTATCTTTCTATATCAGTAAAAAAATCCTATTATTAAACCCTGAACCAATGGGCACAACATGCTACCCATATTACAGCAAATTCATGTACGGGGAAGAGATGCAACATAGTTCTACACAGACATGCCTAACACATACAAACACACACGCAGCACTGTGTCACTTTGGGATCCCACCTGTCAGTTGTGGGCATGTGGTTATTTTGGGCTCTTCTTTCGTGGGCCGCCCCCCAGCCTGCTCTTGATGCCAGTGTGTGTTTGAGCTTTTAGCAAACTGACTGTGCCACAGGAGAGGGAGAGGCGTAAACCTTCTCTAGAAGGTGAGTCTTGACTGGACAGTATGGGGGCCCAGTTGTTGCCCCCAGGAGCTTGTGTGTTAAGATTTGTAAAAGGTGCCTGCATATTTAATGCTTGTGCCTGCTAGACAGAAGCACAGGGTTGTTCATTAGCTGCTGAGCTTGGCACTTCATATCATTGCGCTGATTCTCTATGATTACGAGACAACAAATTATATACTTGTGTGTGCCCTTTCTAAGCAGTTTTCAAGCCACTCTTTCCTGTGCCTGTGCACTTCGTTCTGCCATAGGTTTGCATTGTATGGTTTATATTCTGTTGCTTGAAGACTATATCTATACTTGGCACTGTACATTTGGCACAGTCAAAACTGGTTTTATACTTTTGTGTAACAATCTTGATGTATTAGTGCAAGGGGCTAGCACTATGAGGACTCTGGGATACACGTGGGTCATGAAGTATTAATATATGGAAGTAGCACAATAGTGCTTGAGCCTTAAATAGAGGTTAGTAGTAGTAGCGCAGGCTAAAAGTACCAGCTGTTCAGGTCATGGCGTAGTAGTTATGGCTGATTTCAGCCTTCAGCTGTCAGTGGGGCATTGGTTTCGGTTGCTTGTTTGTGGTGGGATGCTGGGATTGTTGCCTTCGGCACCATATCTGTCATGTGTGGACATTCTTTGTTGGAAATGAGTGCCAGATGGAGGTTACTTTCTAGCGCTTGTGCTATGAATGTTCTATGTTTGTATGTGTACCGGGGGGGGGGGGGGGGGGCATGCTTTATACCCAGACTTTGCCTATGATCATAAAAATACATTAGGATACTTGTTGCTTCACAAAAAGTGCCCAAACACTGCAGGTCATGCAGAAGCAGTGCATCATCATCATTGCATCCAGTTATAGGGAAACTATGGGTTGACGGTGATGTGCTATGTCAAAATTACAAATATGAAGTTTACAAAGCAGTGCAGCCAGGACCACACTTTACTTCCACCTCATAGAATGGTAGTGTTTCCTCCCATTAAATCATTTTTCCCCTGTGTAGTCCCAGTATACTTACTTGTTTGGGGGATTTTGGATCTGAAATTGTCTGCTTTATATCTGCTGCATCAATGCCTGATACAGACATAGCATACCTCTCAACTGTCCCATTTTCAGCAGGACAGTTTCGCTTTTAACAGCTCAACCCACAGTCACAGGTTTGTACTGGAAAGTTTCGATTTTCTCTGCACCGAACAGCTAAAGAAAGATACAATGTTTCTAACTTAATTGGCTTTTGGCAGAAAGCCCAGAACAGCCACGTGCATATATGATATTTTGTAACAATTCTGAGATAAGCAAATAAATAATTAACAATTTAGATAACAGGTCCCTTAGGAGAAGTTAGACTCACAGCCTAAAGGGTAATTCACCTTCATTAGCAAAACTTTAATAACTGGAGAAAAAAAAACCACAGAAATATGTTCAAGCTTTCATAACCTGCCAAATTTTGAAAAACGAACATGGTAATTGGGGGGTGTGGTCAAAACATGGGCGTGGTTAAAAGCATCTCTCCGTGCTACGAACGCCAATTTTTTTTTTGTCCCTCTTTTTATTTCCAAAATGTTGGGAGGTATGACATAGACCTAGATAGACTTATCAGATACCCTAAAGTACTGCAATACTTTTTGTAAAGTAAGGGGCCCATTTACTAAATTTGTGTGAAGGATTCGAAATTCGATCGAATTCGATCGAATTCTGATCATCCAATTTTATCAAATATGGAATTTTGGCCACTTCGATCATCGCATATGCAAAATTCGATCATATCGAATAGATCGAATATTCGATCATTCCATGATCGAAGTACCCCTTTAAAATTTTTATTCGACTGCCTACTTCGCCAGATTGAACCTACCGAATTGCAATAGAAGCTTTTTTTTCTATTACCTTCTCGAATAGCATTCGTACGATCTTTTTCGTGAAGTCGAATGATTTAACGGAAAAAAAATCGAAAAATGATGTTCGATAGTATGAATTGATCGAGAAATCGAATAGCGCTCGAAAAGTGGCCAAAAACCATTCGATTTTTATCAAATTCTAATTCGATAATCGAATTTCTGCCAAACTCGATATGATAAATTTGCCCCTAAGTGTCAAAAAGCACTAGCAGGGCCTACATTTATGTTTAATATGTATATGTGCGGATTTCTGTTTGTGTAGCTCTTCCTGTATACTGTAGGTAGGGACGACCTTTGCAATGAGCAATAATGAAAGAAGGCTTGTAGGTCTTGCTGGCAGCAAAGCAAGAAGAGACAGAGCATATTATTGAAAGTGACGGGGAAATAAATTTAATACTCTGGGGGCGCAGAGATAAACTATTTTTCAGGCTGTCTCTTTAAGATGTGCATTATACACATTTCATAGTGTATAGTATATAACAGGTTTGCTTTTTCTGTCTTCTGCAGTCATGAATGGAAGCAGTCACTCTCCGACTGCCATTAATGGAGCACCCTCCACCCCCAATGGTTTTAGCAACGGGCCCTCTGCCTCCTCCTCTGCTGCACTAACGAATCAGCAGCTCCCTCCAGCCTGCGGAGCACGGCAGCTGAGCAAGCTCAAGCGTTTCCTTACCACCTTACAGCAGTTTGGCAACGACATTTCACCGGAGATTGGGGAACGTGTGAGGACGTTGGTGCTAGGGCTTGTGGTAGGTATGAGCAAAGAAAAACTCTGTGCTATAATAGTGACCAAACTGAGTGCCAGTGGCCATCTTTATAATGTGCAGTGCCCAAATCTATTAATTGCACAATACAAATATCTTCCTGGCATCACATGATTTCTCCTGTGCTGATATTAGAGTAGTACATTTGAATGGAAGCAACAGCCTGTGAAAGCATAGTGTTTATTTGAATTTAGAGCCAATAAATAGCCAGTGAGATGATAGCAGAGCATATTTCCATCTCTGTATTTTTTTTTTAAGTATATTTTATTGCATTACACAAAACAAAAATAATTTTCCAGGTCAGTGTTACCAGGCAATAATGAGCATCACATATAAAACTGTACAGAGAAGAACCAAAAGGGGTTAGACTACATAGAAAGTGAGATAAATAGTACTTTATATTTACAAATTTAGGTGGCAGACATGATTTACTGTTGCTGTGCCCACCACAATGCACATCATAAGTTTATTTTTAATTAGACATGGTGGGAGCTGTCCTATTGCTTGCATAGATAGATATAGATAGAAAGAATAGAAAGTGCACAAAGGAATAAGGTAGGTTGTGTGCATAGCCACAGATAAGTCCTCATTAGCATTTGTAAGGTAATAAAGCAGCTCCCGTATTGTTCAACTGATTGTTAAATCTCTTTTAGTGATCAGCACCATGTTTCTGCTGAATTATATTTGGCAGTGGAAAATTATATTCATATTGAGCTACAAATAGTAGTAAATGGTACAACGTGTCAACATAAATGTGGCACCCATGACAATATAGATGTGCTGAATAAGGAACTTAGTCATATATTTTAATAATGTGATATCACAGCCCGAAAATGTTAGTTTTGCCAAAGCACTTAAAGAGAGCCTTGCAAGTTACACTTGCTGAATGGCAGACAGTGCCGGGCAATGCCGGCTGGACACCCCACCCCTGCAAATGAGGACCGGATGCACACACATGCACCGGTGTGCACAAATGAGGACACGCATGCACCAGTGTGCACAAACAAGTACACGCATTT
>CM044438.1:54018532-54039504 GCA_024363595.1 Xenopus borealis | reverse complement strand
TATATATATATATATATAAGCAAAGCATTAGTTATATTTGTCTTTATAAATAAAAGTATAGCTCCTCTTTAAAGTCTGGCAATACTGTGATTGAAAATCTTATTAAACAAATCTTATCCATAAAATTATATCTATGTAATCTTATCCATATAGCTTCCATATTAATTTATTATAACCACTTTAATATAAAGCTGCTGTAAATGCACAGCAGTAAATGAATATGAAGCATGAGTTGATTGCCTCAGATATAGGACAATCCATTGTCCTGAAATTGAGGGTATGTTATTTTAAGAACAGATATTGAAGTTCAGCTATAAAATGCATTTACAGAATCTGTAGGGAACTTAACTATAGTCAAACAGATTCTGTAACACAACAGATATAGCAGAATAATTGACGGAAGAACAATGACACATCTTAGCTTAAAGGAGTTGTTCACCTTTAAATGAACTTTTAGTATGATGCAGAGTAGAATATTCTGAGACTGTTTGCAATTGGTTTTCATTTTTTTGTTATCTGTGGTTTTGAGTTATTCTGCTTTTTATTCAGTAGCTCTCCAGTTTGCAATTTCAGCAGTCTGGTTGCTAGGTTCCAAATTACCCTAGCAACAATGCGCTGCTTTGAATAAGAGACTGGGATGAATAGGAGAGGCCTGAATAGAAAGATGAGTAATAGAAAGTAACAATAACAATACATTTGTAACCTTCCAGTGAATTTGTTTTTTAGATGGGGTCAGTGACCCCCATTTGAAAGCTGGAAAGAATCTGAAGAAAAAGGCATATTATTAGAAAAAAACAATGAAGACCAATTGAAAGGTTGCAATTCTATAACATACTAAAAGTTAACTTAAAAGTGAACCACCCCTTTTAATGTAAACTGCAAAAGTGCTAAGAGGACTGAGTAAGTTTACATTCGTTTATTTTTCTGATTTGGATCCTCAGAAGTCTGTGGAAGAAAAGCAGTGTAGAATGAGATGCATGTGCAATACAGGACTTTTGTAGTTACTGCATGTTTTGTTTGTGGCTTAAGCCTTCTGATGGTGTCCGGGACATCATGTGCCAATGACCTACATGTTTTCTGCCCCAGAATTCTACACTTACCATTGAGGAGTTCCACTCAAAGTTGCAGGAGGCCACTAACTTTCCACTGCGGCCATTTGTAATCCCCTTTTTAAAGGTATGTACCTTTCACTTACAATACCCTTCTTGTTCCTTTTTGTTCAGATGCACAGCACTTGGGGGAATTGACATAACAGCAGCATAGACCTGGCATGTGGTAGGTGTAACAGAATAGGGCTCACAGGGAAATGTGCCACAAAATATTGCATATTCCCCAGACAATAATAAGGCCCCTGCTTTCCTTTTTGCAGAAATGACATCATGTCTCGCTGGTGTTTTTTGTGCTACATTACTCTCCCCGATGTTTCCCTCTATTACAGGCTAACCTCCCCCTGTTGCAGCGTGAGCTCCTGCATTGTGCTCGTTTAGCAAAGCAGAGCCCTGCCCAGTACTTGGCACAGCATGAACAGCTTCTTCTTGATGTCAGTTCCAGTAGTTCCCCCAGTAATTCCCCTGAATTGCTCATGGAGGTGAATGAGAATGGCAAGCGTCGGACCCCAGATAGGTAATTATAATTGTCATCCCTGTTGTTTCTGTTGCAATGCCTCATGTCTTTTATTAATGCCAGAATTTAGCTAAAGGCAAAGCACTGGCATTTTGTGTTTGATTTACACTTTGCCACTTGCCTACAGTGTAGACGGCAGGGTTAGAGGCCATGCTTGGACCAGATCCAATTACCGTATTATGACGTGATATCTAAGATATTAGTTATCAATATATTTGAGTTTAAGCCTTCTTTGCCTGGGTCCCCAGCAAAAATATTTTTGGGTCGCTTCCCATTTGTAAAGAACATCCATCACAAATTGCTCTCCCAAGTGACGTGGTTCACCTTTCCCCTGCCTGCGGTTACTGGGCATCGATTCCCCATGCTCACAGGATCTTCTTACCCCACTGTTTCTTCTCCTGAGTAAGTTCATCATTGCACTTTGCCCAGCATTCATAGATGATTATATATATATATTTATCACATTCTTACCACTACATTAGCAAATGTCTCTTTTGATGAAGGGAGGGACTTTCTTCCATAAAAACAACATTTTTGCATATGACATGTCTGTGACTGAAATAAAGTGGCAAGCGACTGTTTCATCCAAACATGTTTGTGTGTTTCCTGTTGTAACATTTGATGCTTTAATGGTCATGCAAAGCTGGGGACAAGCTTGGAGTGGTGTTTGCTGGGTATTTCTGCACCAAAAAGGGGGGGAAATGAATATTTAGAGCTATGTTTTAAGATACTGGTTATATCCTGTAGTATAATAGAGCAACACAGCAACATTTTTTCATCTCGATCACAGCAGTTAGTCCTTATGTGAATAAAAAGTTAATCTCTCACCTTTTTTTGCATCAGGACCAAAGAGAATACACAGGAAGGTGTACACCCTGACCATCCTGCCAAGCGCACATGTACCACAAGCCCTGCACAGAGATTTAGCCCAAGCAATGGACTCACCCACCCTCCTTCTAATGGACTACCACACCCTACTCCACCACCAACTCAACATTATCGCCTAGAGGACATGGTACTGGCACACCATTATAGACACACAGAGCCACGGGAGATACGAGAGCGCCATCGCCAGACAGGTGACATGAATTTCCATTAAACTAACACAGGTTTAAAGCCACTTTAAGGAGAAGGAATGGATAGAACTAAGTAAGCTTTATCAGAAAGGCCCATATCAATACACCAATAAACCCTCAATGCAATGCTGCTCTGAGTCCTCTGTCAAAAGAAACACTGCATTTCTTTCCTTCGTGTTTACATATGGGCTTCTGTATAAAACTTCCTACCTTCAGCTTAAACCTCTTTGCCCTGGGCGTGAGCATGCTCAGTTTGCTCATCTCTCCCTCTCCCCCGCACTTCTCCCTCTTCTCACCCAACTGTATTCTGAGCCGACAGCTATGAGTGAGCAGGGAGAGACGGGAAGTGATGTCACACCAAGTTAATATGTCAGCTGTATCAGAGAGAGCTGTATACTTAAGTATGGTACAGAATTCTACAGAATAAATATAGTGTTCTAGCTTGCACTATATGACTAATCTATTGGTAATAAACTGCGTCAGTAGCTTTCCTTATTCTTTAAGGGCAATGGCACACAGGAGATTAATCACAGGCAACAAGTCTCTGCTGCGGCAGGTCGACTAATCTCCTGTAAAAGCTTTCCCATTGGCAATAATGTGAATTGCTGGTGGTAAAACCCAGGTGTCACTTCAGTCTCCTAAAATCACTCGATGCTTCCTCTTGAGGCATTTTGGTAGACTGAAGCAATTAAACTCCTGGTGTTCAATTGCCCTAAGCCTGAAGTCATTTTTGGAAAAGTTGTACTTTTCCATGTAGAGCAAAAGAACAGCCACAAGAGGGAAGCATAGTGGTGCAGATCTACTGTGCTAGTCGTCTTTTTCCAAAATATTACTATGTGATTTCAAGCAAATGTATTTGACTTAATTAATTTTACTTACAAAGGTTTGCCAGGACAAAATTCAGTATGCTACAGAATGTGCCTGTAGGTAGTGCAAGATAATCTTATTTATGTTGGACAAAAAAATAGAAGGACATTACGTCTCAGAGCTGCACTGGTGATGATTTTATTCCATATGGATTTGCATTGTTCCATCTATTATAAAAAAAAATACATTGTGGCCTAAATACCATCATATCTAAATAATATTGTTCAACAACATTCTTTTATATATAAACAAGTTCAAGAAATATCAATTGTGAAAAAAACCCTTTGTGACTGGTTACTAACAATTAAAATTTTGCCTCCCAGCTGTCCATGAAGTAATCGACCACAGACTTACCGAGCGTGAGTGGGCAGAGGAGTGGAAACATCTCAACAACGTGAGTGTCTGTTTAAATTTGTCAGGGAGAAAGGATAGTAACCACTTATGACATTTATTAAAGTGACCAATGTCTCTCATTTTTTACAGCTTTTAAACTGCATCATGGACATGGTGGAAAAAACACGCCGTTCACTAACTGTACTTCGCCGTTGCCAAGAAGCAGATCGAGAAGAGCTAAACCATTGGACACGGCGCTACAGTGATGCAGAGGATTTAAAAAAGACTTCCAACTCTGCAGGTCAACAAACAAGACACCACAACAACTCATCTAGCACAGAGTCCTCCCCAACTGGTGAGCTTTAGTTCATAGAAACAAGCAAATGGGAGTAGAGTCAATAAATGTGTGACAGTACAAAAATATTAATAAAGCACCTATACAGAGACAAATGTAATTATGACCAGATCAGTAAATATGAGGTTTAGTTACCTCTTAATATTAAGTATTCTGTTTCATTTCAGAACTGACACGGGACTTCCTACACAGGCCTCAGGCAGGATACATGCCTGAAGAGATTTGGAGGAAGGCAGGTGAGCATTAGGTCCTCCTCCCAATGCAAAACTGAATGTATTGGATATGTTTATTAAATATAACCTCCCACAATAACAATATTTTATGAATCAATGAACCACATTGGCATTTTGCATTCAACTATTTGTCTACACCTGAGCCCCAAAGTGCAAAGCTTCTTTTTTCTGAGCTGCCTTTCTGCCCGCACAGAGGAGGCGGTGAACGAAGTGAAGCGACAGGCTATGTCAGAACTGCAGAAAGCTGTGTCGGAAGCAGAGCGCAAGGCACACGATCTCATCACTTTGGAACGGGCCAAGATGGAAAGGACACTGGCGGAAGCAAAACGCCAGGCATCAGAAAACGCAGCATCTGTCATCAATCAGCAGGAAGACTCAAGTGAGGTAACAGCCTAGCGGCTCAACAGGAGATAGCCGCAAAAAAACTGTCAGCCTATAGCAACTGATATGGTGAAGAACAGATAAAGTCACAGGGGTGAGGAATGCTATCCAGGCTGTAAAGTAAAATGTATTGTACAAAGCTTTACAGCTACGTTTATTAGCCCAAGCGCGACTTTTTGGCAAGTTCTCTATTTCATTAATCCACAACATTGGCAGTTGTAGGGTAAAATTAAACCTAGAGTAAGTTTATGATATTGGGTCCTATATTACTGGTTTTATATCAGCTAAATATGTCCAGGTCATATAAATATGTCCTTTCTAATTTGCCATTGCAAGTTTCAATGTGTCCCGGCAGTCCCTCCCTGCATAGATTTAACTTGACTCCCTGGCATCAGAGCACACATTTTCCTTGGCCACAATACCTCCTTATTCAGATCCTAGTATGTCATTGAAGTCACCAGTAGTTCATATACCAAGAACAATTAACTGACTAGCAGTCTTAATATGATTATACCCCTAAGTGGCTTATGGGGACTGTAGCGTTTGAATAAAGTATTTGTAGAGGTGTAATGTCTGGGCCTAGGGAAAAGTCTGGAGAATTTGGAGGAAGAAGGTTGAAGCGGGGTTGCCTAGTCCATGTCCATGTTACTGTGTCTGTCACCTTGCTATTATACCCTTGGCTTGTGATCATGTCTGAAATACAGTAATGTTTGAGAAATGCCTTTGATATCAGCATAATGCCAAAGCTATGGTAACACCACTTTCCCAATCTTTGTAGAGCTGCTGGAACTGTGGACGAAAAGCAAGTGAAACATGCAGCGGCTGCAACACTGCCCGATATTGTGGATCATTTTGCCAGCACAAGGACTGGGAGAAACATCACCATGTGTGTGGTCAGTCCCTACATCATCCATCCAATGTACCGCCAGCCCCTACTACTCCAGCCACACCGGTGGTCAGTCCCACTGCAAGCAGCTCTGTGTCCCGATCTGGAACCCCTGCCACTCCACTACTGCTGGATACTGCCTCCCGCTAACACATGGTAAACCCTGAGGCAGTAAACTGACTAGTCATTCAGTTGTCACTCTCACACTCCCACAGACAATTCCACCTACCACTTTGGAAGAGAAACAACCAATGAAGACTTATCCTTCCCATATTATGTATTGCTGTGTGGCTGGTTGGCTTTAATGTAGAGGTCAACTTGAAGATGCTTCACACCACCGGAAAGTGTTACATCAGTTCCTTTGTGAATCTACTTGAAAACCTCTAGATGGATCTAAGATTTACATGAAGGGAGTGTGGAAAAGTGTGCAGGTCAAGAAATGCTTGCCTATAACTGCTTTGATTTTTTTTTGGCTTTAAAATGACAGAAATAAACCCAAAAATAGAAATGTAAAATGAAACTACCTTGCTAGTCAGCCAAGAAATGTCCAACACCAAGAACACCTGTAAAGGAACCCCCCCCCCCCCAATAATTTATTCCAAACATTACCAGCCCTGCCAAAGCCCTCTTGACCCTTTTAGTGGGGGGGATATTTTAGAGTTGCATGACTGGGGAGCATGGAAGCCTAAAGAGACCATGTCATTAGAATGGAAGCAACTGAAATGCACTTCTTAAAAGCTTCTCCAGAGAGGTCACTATGCCGCTGCACTTAACATCTGCATCTTCTCCTCTACCTCTTGTTCAGCAAATGCCTCGTCAATGTGGGACTGTTTTCCTCTTTCAGGCTTTTCTTGAAGAAGAAACACAAGCAGGGGCATTCTTTCTTTACCTATCAGAAAGACTATGTTCTGAATCTCTGTCATGGCCTACTAGTACCGATTAATTTAAATATGTTAAGTATGGATATGCTTGTGAATTGCTTGATGGTGGCCATTGATGACCTCATCAGTTGGGGACAGATGGGAGATGAACACAGGGACCCCCTGGCTCACATACTTTAGCCCACAGATGGTAAAATTGTACAGAATCTTTTTTTTTTATTTTCTATTTATAAAAACAAACAAAATAATTCCCACAAGGGGGACATGAGTGCAATATGAAATGTGCAAGGCTACTGATGACTGGGGGAGGCAGCTACAAATCAGTATAATGAAGGACAAGTCATGCACAAGAAGAAACTATTAGCCAGTGGGATGTGTGCACCGTGAAAAAGAATATCCAACCATACCTAAAGAAATCATAGAAATCTGTAAAGTTAAAGTTTGGGCACTTTCTATAATGCACTGATATTTCATCTGCCCTTACTGCAGTATGTATATTATAGGGTGGTGCATTAAGTCACCTGGCTAAAAGGAATGGTGACATGTACCATGTTATCTGCTTTAAGGATTTTTTAACCGTAACCAAACATAAAAAGATATGTCACCAGTTAAAAGTGTTAATTAACGGATTGTTCTTCAGATTAGTTCTCATCATAAAATGACCTTCTTCCCTGCGCTGCTACAAGTATTTGAGGAATACAATTTTTGTGTCCATATATAGCACAATGATTGATACTTTGCCAAAATTTTGCTAGCCATTAACCCCTAAATCTTTAGGGCAGTCATATCCAACCTGTACCCTTCCAAAATCTCACCAGCCAGATGATACAGGGTTGAAGGTACAGCCCTAGAATCAGTACAGCCCTAGAAACAAGCTTTCAGTGAGAATACAAATGACCAGATACTCTAAAGGTGGCCATAGACTATAAGACTTTCTCTCCCTTATGACCAATTTTAGCGCAATCAGATAAATCTTTCAAGTTATTGTATTGTAAGTGGCCACCGAACAATCTATTTTTCATCCATCAGTCAGAAAATCGATCAGTCAGGTTAAATCATTTTCATCATTCACAGTGAAATGTATCCATTGGCGAATATTTTGCAGGGCCAAGCAGACAGCTACCTACAGTTTTTTGACAATATCGCTTGACATGGTGGTTTTAGTTGATGGACAAATTGTACATTTAATTGTACATTTAAACAGTTGTTAAGGGCTACGCCACACAAGAAGATTCAGGGAGATTAGTCGGCAGGCTACTAATCGCTGCTTCTTTGGGGCGACTGATCTCCCTGAATTGCTTACCCGTGTCTCGCGTCCACTAGAATGTAAAGTCGCCTGCGCGTATTCACACGCAGCGCTGCGTTTTACTAAGTCACTCGAAATTACCTCACAAGGCAATTTGCAGCGACCTAAGAAAACGCAGCGCTGCGTGTGAATAGGCGCAGGCGACTTTACATTCTAGTGGACGCGAGACACAGGTAAGCAATTCAGGGAGATCAGTCGCCCTAAAGAAGCAGCGATTAGTCGCCTGGCGACTAATCTCCCTGAATCTTCTCATGTGGCCTAGCCTTAGGGATAAGCTTGGTCCTACAATAACAAAAAGATCTAAAAATCTCAATGTCTATGTCCTCTAGGTCAGCAAGAAGATGAATTATTCATGCACTGGATCTATGTTGTAGCACAGAAACACAAAACTATTTTGCCCCACATCCTTGCATGTTTCATGCCTGATTGCATTTGTGGGCGGAATGGCAAATGGGGAGTAAGGTAACTAGCTAAGAAACAGGAGGGTTATGGAGAATCTTAAAATGACATGGAATGCAGAATATTTATACCCTTATGGGCAAATAGGTTACCAACATGTGGAAGAAAACATGTTTATTTTCCCTCTTAATCTTAGTCACTTACACATGTCAATATAAAAGCATCTGAAGTGAAGAATCGAAGAAGACAATATCGTAAAATTATTTTAAACCTCCTCCTCTTATATTGTCAACTTAATACCTGAAGGCATGTTAGTGTGTAATAGGGTGCACGTAGAAGTTACAGTTGTCTGCTAGTGGGTTTTCATCTGACCCTAGGATTTCTGCTGTCCCTAAGTTCACACTTTCATGCCACATATTTGGAACCAGTTCTTTATCACCTCTGCGTACATTATTTTTAGGTTTGTATGCACTCAATTATATGATATATCTGGATTTCAGAAACTGCAAATACCTGCAATTAACCACACTATTAATTACTATGTAACTGCCCCATGTTCGCTTTCCCACACTACCTCTAATTAACCGGCCACAGCACTTCAAGCATTGCCACCGATGCTTCACATTAAACCAAAATGTGATTATGGAAAAGGTTTCAAAATCAGCTTTAATTATTGCATCAATTGACCCCTGGACCATTAAACCGTGACCTCATGCACCCTGGGAGTTTTTAAAGCTTTAAAGCATAGGCTTAAATGCCACTCTGGAGCTCTGCAGTGCTTCACAAAGGTTTGTAAATGTATTTCACTTGCCCATGAAATGTTTTTGTGTTACTGGTGCACTTAGAGACATGTATATGTCTCCTTCTCAGTCGGTAATCCAGAACTTCCCGTATTCGGTCTATATTGCCAACCAAATGTCATGTAATTGCCTGACTTCCACATTTAGCACCTAAATACATTTGCTAGCTTTCCTAGAAGTAAGAATCAATGTTGTCCTTTGAGTGTCAGTGGGATCTACAGCATGGTACATCATACTGAGCATTTCATCTTTCCTGCCAGGGAGTGTTTTACTGGTAACATATGGCTTCAAAAAATATAAATGCAACAGATTTAAGGGAGACAGAAAAGGAGCTCATGTGATCTACCAAGGAGTAAATCTAGACAGTTCTTAGCACCAGCTATTTTCGTGATGAAGTGATAGTTAATCAGTAGGTGCACTCTGGTTAAAATGTAATTTTACTTTTAGCCAGAGACCTCATTACAGCCATTTGTTGTAATATTAAATACATCACTGCTTTAGTATGGTTTTAATCTGTTGTCTTTTTTTTTTTTTTTTTCAAAAGTGCTGATAGAGCTTTAAAGGCTGACACTGACACTTTACTGATGTTTAATTCATGGCTTAAAGCGATACTGTCATGGGAAAAAATGTCTTTTGGTTTTTTGTTTTTTTAAATGTAATCAGTTAATAGTGCTACTCCAGCAGAATTCTGCACTGAAATCCATTTCTCAAAAGAGCAAACAGATTTTTTTATATTTCATTTTGAAATCTGACATGGGGTTAGACATTTTCCCAGCTGCCTCAAGTCATGTGACTTCTGCTCTGATAAACTTCAATCACTCTTTACTGCTGTACTGCAAGTTGGAGTGATATCACCCCCTCCCCTATTCCCCCCAGCAACCTAACAACAGAACAATGAGAAGGTAACCAGATAACAGCTCCCTAACTCAAGATAACAGCTGCCTGGTAGATCTAAGAACAGCACTCAATAGTAAAACCCATGTCCCACTGCATAGTATTCAGTTACATTGAGAAGGAAAAACAACAGCCTGCCAGAAAGCAGTTCCCTCCTAAAGTGCTGGCACAACTCACATGGCATGGGGCAGCTGGGAAATTGACAAAATGTCTAGCCCTATGTCAGATTTCAAAACTGAATATAAAAAAAATCTGTTTGCTCTTTTGAGAAATGGATTTCAGTGCAGAAGTCTACTGGAGCAGCACTTTTAAAAAAACATGTTTTCCCATGACAGTATCCCTTTAACTTCCTGACTGCAAATCATGCAAATTTTCTGTTGCTTTTTTGGTTCGAGACACCTTAATTACGTTTTAGTTATTTTATTTTTCCAACTGAAACATCTAACTATCCCAAAGATCAGCTATTGTCATTGTTCTAATGGTGTCAAGTGCTAAATGTCCTTCGTTGGGCTTAGTCTATCAAATGTAATATTGGTTGGCTTTCTTCATAGCCTGCGGCCCGGTCTTATACTCTCTTTCTCTTGGTGTTTATATGCCACAGATTGTTAAGGCTCAAGCGGTGGCCGACCTTCACTGGGACTGATTTCAAACTATTCATTCTCGTGGCTCAAAAGTAAGGCCTTCACATTGTTATAAAACAGCTGAAAACCTCACTTTGGCCATTCAACAAGGGTAATATTTAAGAAGAAGAGTGGCTTTTTTTTTTCTTTCTAATGTCTTGTGTCAAGGCCTACATGTACTGCAAAGATTTTGTTTCTATCTATGAATCCCAAATGATAATACCTAAGGAGAGGCACTTCAGTTTGCTATTGTATCGTGTCTGAAGTGACATTCAGTAAAACACTGCAGGGCTCCTGTGTAAAGCATTCATGTAATATACTCATCCTCATTGGAGGTGGGCCCAGCAGAGTGGAGCTGTGGATCTTTGCATGCTGGTATATCAATGTGTTCTATGTCTGACCTGTGGCAGCTGTAACCATAAATTCAGGTCCTGTGTCTGTTCTGTGCTCTGTTTCTGTGTCATAAACAAAAAGTTTAGTACGAATGCAGCCTGCGTCATTCTCTATAAATCTTACAAGTATATGAAATGGTTGGCGGGGAGGGTTATGTCACAAAGACTAATTTGGAATTTGTATCGAATTCTCGTTGGAAAAATAGACTGACAATACAATCCAGCTCTGATCAAATTTAGTTTTCAGTTACTCAGTCAGAACTGTATCTCCTTCCTTCATGAGTCAGATAGAATTGAATTAATAAGGGCCCAAGTTAAAGGAAAACTATACCCCGAAAATGAATACTTGAGCAACAGTTTATATCAAATTAAGTGGCATATTAAAGATTCTTACCAAACTGGAATATATATTTAAGTAAATATTGCCCTTTTACGTCTCTTGCCTTGAACCACCATTTCGTGATGGTCTGTGTGCTGCCTCAGAGATCACCTGACCAGAAATATTTCAGCTCTAACTGTAACGGGAAGAAGTGTGGAAGCAAAAGACAGAACTCTGTCTGTTAATTGGCTCATGTGACCTAATTAATAATTTGTTTGGTATGTTTGTGTGCACCGTTGGATCCTAGGATCCCAGGAGACTGTCCTTATTTTTTAAAATGGCAATTTCCTAGTTATGATTACCCAATGGCACATGCTACTAATAAAGTATATTATTCTGAAAACGGTTTATTTACATGAAGCAGGGTTTTACATATATCTTTTTATAGAGACCTACATTGTTCAGGGGTATAGTTTTTCTTTAATAAGCTCTGCAAAGGTCTATTTATTTGTTTCTTTTATACATAAGAAATACATGTAATTAGCTATCACTTCTTTACTATGTGTATTGAGAAACTGGACCCTGCCATAAAGCTTACAGATTAGGATGATGTTATGTATCTTCCAGCGTGTGCCAGGAAAGAGATTGAAGCTTGACGATGGCAGTGATGTGATCAAGATGGCGCTATCATCATTCTCACAGTGCACCAGGATGTTGAGGATGCCCACCATGATATCATTAAAATACTAGTATGGGGCCTGTTATCCAGAATGCTTGGGACATGGGGTTTTCTGGATAATGTAGATTCACAGAGAAGTATGGTAACGGTTTTCCTTAATGGTTTTCTTTCGCATCAACACACCTTGCTTCCATCCAAAAGCTGCTTCAATAAATTCAAATTGGTAGGTGTGGATACAAATGCTCAGACGAATCTGCTGCAAAAGGGTGACTTTTATTGTAATGTCAGCACTGACATTACTGACAGTGCTGACATTACAATAAAAGTCACCCTTTTGCAGCAGATTCTCTGAGCATTTGTATCCACACCTACCTATTTGAAGTTTTCTGGATAATGGATCTTTTTCTGATTTGGATCTTCATTAGAAAATCACTTATATATCAAATAACTCCAGCAGGCTGGGTTTGCTTCTAATATGGATTAATTATATCTTAGTTTAGTAACTACATAAATGAAGTTCTGTCTTGCATAAAAAATGGGCATTAACTAAAGGAATGAAAACATAATGATATCTCTTTATAGGTCCCTGGTAAGGCCTCACCTGGAGTATGCAGTGCAGTTCTGGGCTCCAGTCCTTAAAGGAGAATGAAACCCCCCGGGCCCTAACCTCTGACTCCCACCCCCCTGTAGGCCCTCCCCCCCACCTACGTATCCCCCTGGGCTATTGCCCCTAAGTCCCTACTTACCCATTTATGCAGGTCCCCTCCAGCAATGTTCACAGGGGCCATCTTCTCTTCTACCTGATACTTCATGGGGCCTTCTTCCTGGATCCAGTTCCCGCGGCGGCACATGAGCAGTAGGACGCTGGTACTACTGCGCATGCACACGAAGTTCAATCGGCGAACTTTGCAGGTATGCGCAGTAGTACCAGTGTCCTACTGCACATGCGCAGCCCATCGCCATCAGATGCAGGAAGAATCGGTTAGAAGAGAAGATGACCCCTGTGAACATCGCTGGAGGGGACCTGCATGAAGGGGTAAGTAGGGACTTGGGGGCAATAGGCCGGGGGGGGAGTAGGGAGGGGAGCTGGGGGGTTGGAGATAGCGCCTAGGGGTTGAATTCCCTTTTAAAGGAGAACTAAAGTTAAACCAAAGAAGTCTACTAGAAGTGTTATACATTAGTTTTTGTGCTTCTGTACCAGCCCAAGGCAACAACAGCCATTTAGCAGTAAAGATCTGTCTCCAAAGATGCCCCAGTAGTTCCCCATCTTCTTTTCTGCTGATTCACTGCACATTCTCTGTGCTGCTGTCACTTACTGAGCGCAAGGACTAAAGTTAAATAGTGAAAAAGGGCTCTGCACTCCAATTTAACACTACAGACAGAAGTGGTATTTTTTCAAGAAATTTTTATATCATAAAATAGAATAAGTTACATACAGAATTTTTTTTTAATCACATATATACAATATATATACAGGCAAATCTAGGCAATACAAAGCTTAAGCCTGATATACATACCACTCAAAGTACTGTCAATATCGATATCTAGAATAGGAAAGCAGATACCTTTGCCCAAGAGTAAGAATTACCCCGACGTTTCGGCTGAACGCCTTGAAAGGCATTATGTTGTATATATGGTGAAAAAGTGTACAAAAGAGTGCCCTCCATTTACCAATTTAAAATATAAAGTTCACAGAGGATATAAATGTCACAATATGACTGGTTGGTAATTAATACAGATAATTACTACATGGCAGCACAGAAACCAGTGCAACTAGCATCAGAATTTAATAATCAGCCATGTAGCATCAGCTTATATTACAGAGCAACCTCATTTTCTGCTGGATAATTAGTGACAACCCCTAAGTTTAGCTTCTCAACAGCTGCTCAGAGCCCACTGAGCATGTGAGTGTCACAGACACGTTCCAAGATAGTGACCCCCCCTGTGACAAGTTTGAATTCCTGCTATTGAGAAGCTGAAACTTTCCATTGGTAGAAAAAGTTCAGTGTATAGACTATAAGACTGCATTTTAGCCATATTCATTTTTTTGGGTTTAGTTCTCCTTTAAGAAGGATATTAATGAGCTGGAGAGAGTGTAAATATGTGCAACTAAACTGGTTAAAGGAAAACAATTGTTTGCAAGGGGACATGATTACTCTTTACAAGTAAATTAGAGGACATTATAGACAAATATCAGGGGACCTTTTTACCCATAAAGAGGATCACCGCACCAGAGGCCACCCCTTCAGACTAGAAGAAAAGGACTTTCATTTAAAGGAACAGAGTAGGTGGTTCTTCACAGTGAGGACGGTGAGGTTGTGGAATGCACTGCCGGTTGATGTTGTAATGGCTGATTCTGTTGATGCTTTTAAGAGGGGCTTGGATGATTTTTTTGGACAGACATAATATCAAAAGCTATTGTGATACTAAAATCAATTGTTAGTATAGCTATGGGCATATATGGTTTGTGTGAAGGTATGGAGGGTTGTGTGTATGGATGCTGGGATTTCATTTGGAGGGGTTGAACTTGATGGATTTTGTTGTTTTTTTCAACCTAATTTAACTATGTAACTATGTAGTTTGGATCAATAACAAGGTAGTGTTTTGTGTTACAAAGCAAAGTGGAATCTTTTTTTTTTTTTTTTAAATGTGGGTTATTTGTAAAAAATGGAGTCTATGGGAAATGGCCTTTCCATAATTCAGAGCTTTATGGACAACTGGTTTCTGGGCCCCATACCTGTAGTATATACTGTAAGTAAGCTAAGCATTGACACTGAAGCAAGAAGATTTGGGAAAATAACTGGCCTAAGATAATCTGCATAATTTATAATAAACATAGCCTATTATTATTAGATTAAAGGAAACAGATAAAGGTAAACCAAATGTGAAAAAGATTGAGAACATCCTATTATACATAAACAGCAATTGATAAATCACAACTCTGTATAAATCATTGCTTAATTACTGTTGCAGTTGGAAGCCAAGGAGTAAAAAAATGGCTAAAAGTCCATAGCGTAACAGTTCTACTCTATATGAATAATCGACATGTATAACTGAGCTCCACAATATACCCACCAACACTAAAGGCATCCCTGGTAAATGACACAAATACCAGAGATATCAGCCAAATGGAGATTATAACCCTTATGCCTGAGCTTGCCATTTAAATACAAAAGACTTGTAAAATATATTGGGGTTGACAGAATTGTTATAATAAAGTTTACATGTTCTTTAGGGAAATATGTTATGAAGCAGGAGACTTAGCTACAATTATAGGAAAATGGGAGCAAGAACCAGGAGCCATGTCTGAAACCTCAATTTCACAATTGGATGGCTTTTTAGCAAGTGAGGAAATACAGGGTTATGGAAGATAGCTCATTATACAAGTTGATCCAGGGACTAGTCCAATTTGGCCTTTTGGAGTCAGAAAGGAATTTCCCCCTCTGAGGCAAATTGGAGAGGCTTAGGATGGGGTTTTTGCCTTCCTCTGGATCAACTAGCAGTTAGGCAGGTTATATATAGACTTAAGGTTGAACTTGATGGGCGTGTGCCCTTTTTCAACTTAACTGACTATGTAACTATGTTACATACCCTGACTTTAATATTTCCTTTATTTTACATAATTTTTTGTAGATCATCCAATATGTATTGCATAATGTACTGTAGTTCCCTGATTTTACATTTTCTGGATTTTACCCCATTTTTTCCTGGCCCCATGAAAAACAATGTGTCCCATTCACTGGCCTCAGGAGGTCCAGGAGTGTATTGTGCTTAATGGAGACCATGTCTTACCCTATACACCTGTGCCAACATGCCAAGTGAATGTTGTCAATGTATATAATGTTATATATACATGACAGGGGAGGTATCTGGTGAAGCCTTGTTGCTGAGCTCTTTTGAGACTTTTCAGTTAGGGCTCTTACACACGAGTGTCTGACCTGTATTCCGGTTTTATGTGTTCAGCCACAGGGGAGCGCAGGAGTAGACACATTCAATTTTTTTTCAGTGGGGCTGTACTCACACAGACACATGTAGGCGCCGAATGCAGGAAAAATGCATGTTGTGCTTCAACCTGCGTTCGGTGTGAGTACAGCCCCATTGAAAAATATTGACTGCATCTACTCTCCCCTGCGGCTGAACGCATAAAACCGCAACACAGGGGAGCGCAGCTTCAGACCCTCATGTGTAATAGCCCTTAGTCCAGAAACTGCACTGATTCCAGTAGTAAGTGCACAGTTACTGGTGTTCATAGGCGGGTGGAGGATATTCTGTTTTTAAGCCTCTGCTTTAGCCAAAATACCTCCATGATACAGTATTAACAGAGGTCATTGGGGAGCAGGATAAATACCAAACATGTATCCTACATTACAAGGGACTTAAACTGAGCCGTCTAGAGTAGCTTTACTACACGTGCAATTATGGAGTGCACAAATAATCTTCCCTCTCAGGTTTCAGGAGTAGTTCACTTTAAATTTAGCTTTTATCATGATGTACACAAAGTATTGTACGTCACTTTGTAGCCAAGCTTCATTCAGCCTGTTTTTGCTGTTTTGATGAGGCTAATGATCAAGACCAACTAATATAATACTTGGAATAGGCGTATCTACATCATGCAAAGGGTTAATATAAACTTGAACTTCCTTTGTAATGTAGAAATTCCATAGTTCATTATCCTTACAAGCCTAGTGAAGTGTAGACTTGCTTCCTGCACTACCCTGCAGAATGTGCATTATATAGGCACCTTGTATGTCTGTTTATAAAGCTATGGGATCTGTTAGCTGGAAATCTGTTATCCAGAAAGCACTGAATTAAGAGAAGACCATCTCCCATAGACCCTTCTCCCATATAAGCAAATAATTCAAATTAAAAAATAATTTCCCTTTTCTCTTTAATGATAAAATAGTACCTCATACATGTGCCTAACAAAAATAAAATCTTACTGGTCACAAAACCATCCAATTGGGGTTATTTAATGTTCAAGTTATTTTTTTCTTAACTTGAAGTATGGGGTTTAAATTAGAGAAAGACCTCTTATACAGAAAACCACAGGTCCCAAGCATTTTGGATAACAGGTGTCTTACCTGCTGTAGGACTAAGAAATCACTAAGGGGGATTACAGAGAAGACTCTGAGTAGAATTAGAAAGGTACAAAGTCAGGGGTGTCCTCCTGCAGCCATCTATTTTCAGACTACAACTGCCAGCATCCATTACAGCTGGGCAAAGGGAAATCCTGTTGCTTTCAGGTGAGTTAATTAGAGAAACTTTTCTTTTGATTAAGACAGTTTGTTTCCCTATTGCTCTTTGGTTTCAGTTTGGGTATATTTTTCAAACAATCTTTAAGAATGATCTAACCATCAGCACTAATACAGAACCTATATTAAATGGAGCGGGTGCTTGAAAAGTTTTGGAAAGAACAGAGTTAACATATAACACACCTATGGTCAAGCAGAGATTCCTGTTCGCTCTGGCAAGCAAAGGGTTATTGAAGGACTGGGCTAAAAGTACTGCTGTGTTTTAGGTATTAGCATTTCTGAGGAGAGTCACACCAGGTTTGTATATACACCAGTAAGGTTTAAACTGCGTTCATTTTCCTTCTACCGAAAGGCATTCCAGCAAGATTTAAGGTTTTCGGAATTTATTTGTATTTGCTGATTAATTGCATATTGTGTCTGAGCTTCCTTGTGATGGAAATAGCTCCATGCATGTGTTGATGATTTGCATCAATATAAACCTTCAGATGAGACCCAGGGAATCAGGCAATGCATGGGAAATTGTACTTTAATATTCAGTCATTGTGATGTGGACTCTGTACCTGCAAAGGCTGTGTCCCAGGGGGAATGAGGCAATGACCGGGCCCTGGCTAATTATAACTCATCAAGTGTTAAGGATTTGACCCAAATATTTGTTCAAACCCTAGACTTAGCTTTTTGATACTTTAAGGGCCCATACACACGGGCGTTTTAACCTGCGCTCCGTGTTGCTGCGTTCAGCCGCAGGGGAACGCAGGTATAGACGCACTCAATTGTTTTCAATGGGGCTGTACTCACACGAACGCAGGTTCAGATGTAACATGCTGCATTTTTCCTGCGTTCAGCACAGTGTTGGACTGGCCCACAGGGATACCAGGAAAACTCCCGGTGGGCCCAGGTGTCAGTGGGCCCTCTTGCTTCTAACAATTTGGCCTATTTCAAGTTTATTCCCTATTTCTTTATGTGGAGGCTTAATAATGGAAGAATAGAGTATAGTAAGTAGCTCTAAAAGAATAGGAGAATAAAGAGGTTAAGTGAGGAGAGAAGGAATAATAGTTTGGAAAGTTGGGCCCCTGGTCTAAGGTTTTCTGGTGGACCCCTGGCATCCCAGTCCGACACTGATTCGGCATCTACATGCGTTCGTGTGAGTACAGCCCCATTGAAAAGAATTGAGTGCATCTATAGCTGCGCTCTCTTGCGGCTGAACGCAAAACGGAACGCAGGGGAGTGCAGGTTAAAACGCTGGTGTGTAAAGGCCCTAAGGAACCTAACCATGCACAAACAAATTGAACTGAAAAACAGACTACTTTAGTTTCTGTGCAGTATTCATGCTTGTTAATTGCTAATTAGCTAAACAGCATGTACAGGTATGGGATCCATAATCTGGAATGATTGAGACTTGAGCTTTTACAGGAAAAGTCATTCTCTAATCGAATCGCCATAATATTTGCTACCAACAATGGATTTATTAATTCAGTGACCATCAAGTACAGGCTATAGTTTTTATTGCTACTAGCAACGCACTAAATCCACAATTTCAGATTCAGATGATTTGTTTGTGCTAGATTTTGTATTTGGCATTTTCTAAAATTATGGAACGGATCATGAATCCTTGGACAAAATCTGAACTCCAAATTGCATAAGTACATCAAAATCCTGCCCAAATATTGTCACCTTCCTGCTGTCTCGGGTTTTGCAAATCATGAACAGAATCTGGATTTTTCAGTGTGTCCCTCATTGTAGGAAAAAAAGGAATTCTGTAAAAAACTTTTTTTTTTTTTAAAATCAGCACGTCCTACTTGTATTTTAGGACTTTGTAGAAAATGCATTTCCAGTTAACAGATCCCATATGTTTCCTATTTAAAGATACATGGCACCCAATGTGAGTTACACATTTTTTCCGTTAGAAACATTTTCACTATGCATTTTCTTCTTGGGAGAAATAAACTATAGAATTAAAGAAAAGATAAAAAAAATGCACAGCCAATACATGGTGTGAGTTCTGTGTTCTGGTGCATAGTGATGTAGCAGTGTGCTAAAGCCCTTAAAGTGCAAGCAATGTTGAAAAAATTTAATTAATCACCCTGATTGCATTAGTATGAATTATATGTCACTCAGGTGTGGATTAAAACAAGGTGTGGGGAAAACCACATTATTTTGCCATCTCTGTGGGATGAAACGTAGGTGATGTCCGAGAGAGTTTCAGAAAAACCCGAACAGGACAAAGGGGATGGAGCTGAGGAATCTGAATTGGATGATCCTGTTAGTAAGAAGTTTTGATCTTTTAAAAAGAAAAAAGTTTTTAAGATGACCAATTCCTAGTAAAGCCTTCCCACTATCATTATGTTTACCAGGAGTTGAAAGCCATCAGAATGCGAGTGCGGGAAATGGAAGAGGAGGCAGAGCGCCTGAAGGGGCTATCCGGACAAGATAAGCGTATTGGTGTCAGCCCCAGACCCTGTGTGCAAATGGTACAGTCCAAGATGACAGCAGGAGCGTATACTGAGGGTAAACAACATAGCTTGTAATCCTCCAGTTTGCCTACATATCTACCCTGTTTTAGCTTTGCTATACAATAGGAAAGCTATTTAGAGTATATTTCCATTATCCCATGATCAGGTTGCCATTCCTGAAAGAACATTGTTTGGTACATTAAATGTATAGTTCAGATATGGCAGAACTGGCTAAGGCTTTTCATGTTCTAATTTCTTGAACAATCTCAAAAACAACTTTTAACCACCAAATATCTATAGTATATCAGAAAACAAGAGCCTGTAACGTGCTAGTCCCACTGCTAGGGCTAATATCTTACACATTAACACACATGAAATAGAGAGGCAGAAAATAATGAGGGAAAGCACTGGGTTAGTGGACTTTCAGTGCCTCTTTAGTTGCTCCACAATGATCCGCTCACCTTGGGAACAGGGGATCAGATTCCACGATTCAGTACTGTAAGACATTTTTTTCAGCTGCACTTCAGTTTAATGCTCTTATTATTATAAAGCACCGTTGTTCCCCCATATAGCTCTAAAGGGATATAAACACTAGGCCTGATAATTGTATCTGTTTTGCCAGTTGAGGCTCTTAATTAGGTGGGAGGACTGACCATTTAATATGCCCCAGTAAATATTATTAAAAAACAAAAGCAAAATACCATGCCTTACCCTGAAACGCCACCTCTTATCAAATTCCTTCCTGGTCTGCCTTTCCTAAAAAATGTCTTGCTGCAATCAGAAACCTGTATAATTGTGAAATATGCCTTTCCCATATTATGCTAAATGTGTTGTCACTTTAGTTACTGAACCCCATGTTTATATCGCCTGGCTGCTACCTGTTTTTTGTTTGTATTCTCTGGTTTTTCCTTACCCAGGTCCTCCTCAGCCTCTGAGTGCAGAGGAGAAGAAAGAAATAGACAAACGATCCGTTTATGTTGGCAATGTAAGTGCGCAGAGTGTGTGTATTGTATATGACGTTGCATTATTTAGGTTTCCTCATCTGAGGTGATGACTCAGTGAATGTTATTCTGGGAATAAAATATTACAATCCTTTGACTGGAGAACCACTGTTCCAGTCTGTTGGCTGGATGTGGCCACCAGCCCAATGTGACTTATCTGAGACTCCTGCAACTACATGGTGTCAGAAGCCAAAGGCTGGATAGGGAGGCATGAAATCTCCTTGT
>CM044438.1:53985758-54007445 GCA_024363595.1 Xenopus borealis | reverse complement strand
AAAAGAATAAGAAATCAGGAAGGGGGCAAATAGTTTTTCACACCACTGTATATATTATTTACATTTGTATTGGTGTGTGTACACAGAGCTGAACATATGATCTTGTGAGTGGCTCTCCAGGATCTGTATTGTCCTCTGGAAAAAGGATTTTGTCCCTGTGACTGCCAAAAGAATCATAATTGGCTCTTTTTCATAGGGAAAGAAATGTATCCAACCCAATCCATCAACTAAAAAGACCATTTCAGGCGATATTGCCAACAAAACTGAAGGATCGCAGCCTGCTTGGCCCTGTAAATAGGTAGATTGCATGGGGACCGATAAAGATTTTCTAACCTGGCTGATCAATCTTCAGACCGATGTCAGTCGAAAAATCGTAAGATGTACGATCGTTTGTATCTCACTAACCGCACGATAATTTGGCAGATTGGTCGGACTTCGCTAAGATCGGGCGTTTGGGAGAGCAAGATTGTTGTGTCTATGGGGACCTTTAGCAAAGTTCTACCAATCTGTCAAATTATTGTGCGGTTAGTGGGTTTGGAACGATCGTACATTTTACGATTTTTCGTCCGACATTGGTCTGTAAATTGATCGGCCAGGTTAGAAAATCTTTATCTGCCCCCATGCAATATATCTATGTTTGCAGGGCCAAGCAGACAGCGACCCATTTTGCTGGCAATATCGTCTGAAATGGTCTTTATCTCTGGAAAACAAAAAAGGTGAAGGAATCTTCTGCCTGCAAGGTTTGTAGGAAAGACTGCATGCAGCTATAGGCAAACTGTATAGTAGCAGCTCTCTAGTTTTTTGTAATCTTCAGTGTTGACAGAATGGAGAGCTGCCCAACTTCTTCCATGTTGTAGCCTACAGCCTAACTGCAGATATGTCTGAGGGCCAAAATATTGTGATGTCACAAAAATGAATGTACAAAGTCCATATAGGTAGAATGAGGATCAGTTGGAGAACTATGTGCTAAAATATGCCAAATTTACAGGCGTTTGACTGCAGCTCCATCATTATCATGTATGGATGATATATACTGGAACACTCAGCTGGGAATATAAACTGCATTAGGGGAATTCCAATATATAAAGCTGCATTAAAAAACGTTGAAAGGCTCGTCATCATTTCCAGTATGTTTGTCATAAATACACTTATGTTGCCCCAAATTAACTAATGGAAAAAATAACAAGAAAAGCATGCAAATTCATAGGCAATGCTTGTGTTTGCAACCACTCTAGGTGTGCTTTTTTTTAAACGTGTGCCAGATATTTAGATCTTGCATATTACATTTTATCCTGTATGTTCTTTATAGAATTGAACATATAAGAAACATCTCATAAACACTGTATTTTTCTGAATATCCTCCTGTGTGTTTCACAGATGGGAATAGCTTGGACAAACTGGCCAGTTCAGACTACGGAGACTTTAAATCATAAAAATTACATTTCAGTGTTTTGCAAAAGCTTAGCATTACTGAATTCACCTCTTTTTAGGTTGTACTGTGCTTTGGATAATATACTTTGGGTTGATCAACCAAAAAAATTGTTTTAACTATAGGTGAGCTATCAGCTGGGCAGTATAATGGATCGCTTCACCACTAGCCTATCACTTGCAGGACTAGAGATCCCAAAAGATAGAATTATTGATGGCATTGTCCTGTCACTGGTGATCCTAGAGTGCAAAGGTGAACAACCTGTATATTAGCATTTTGTTGGTGGTAACCCAGAGTACAGTACACACACACACAAAAATCTGTTTGGTCATAGTACTCTTGGCTCATCAGCTCATTGCCTCGGTAATAGAATATTGGTCTGTTGAGAGAGAAATAATGAGATAGAAGAACTCCCTTGTGACTTGCATTACCACCTACAAAGATCAACAACAGTAACTTGATTGTGGTCTGTAATCTCGGCATTGTGATCCGATTGTTGGGCCCTAGGGCCCAGGATCGTATGAGTTTGATATCTCTGCATGTCTGTCCATCTTAAAACTATGACCAAATAGATTTTTTTGTGTTTGTGCTGTACTCTGGGTTACCTCCAACAAAATGCTAATAGGACAGTTCCTCCCAAAGAAATAAAAACCCATTTTTACTTTTTTTAATGAAATAGAAATCTATCTCCAATATACTTTAATTAAAAAATGGTTACCATTTTTATAAGAAACCTGACTGTATGCAGTGAAATTCTCCTTTCATTTAGTGCTGTGGATAGGAATTGTCAGACGGTCCTTAACTTCTGGCAGGGAAACAATCATACTTATGAACAGCAGGGGGAGCCCCTGCCTTACTCCCCAATCATGCAGAACTCCACCAGCTCTCTTCCTTGATCATTTATGACGATCCCTAAGAAGCCCAGATCACACTGAGCATGTGTATGTAGTCTAGTCTTGCAAACATGTATAAGAAACTTACAAGATGACAGCCCCCTGTGGCCAAATTTGAAAGCATAAATCATTTGTTTGATTAGGCTTTTGGTGCAATAAGTTCATGTTTAGTATACAAAATACAGCATTTCTAGCCTTATTCTATTTTAGACTTTCCTTGTCCTTTAATCTTTTTATCATATCTGAGTAGTAAATTGTTAAAGAGTACAGCATTCTGGGCTGATCAGTGCACGTGTGCCCATCACTCCACTTTGTTGATTAGGCCTATTGTATAAACTGTAAAATGCTCCAGGGGATAATGTGAGATCTGTCTGGATAAGTCTTCGTACTGACACAGAATCAATGGAGCAATTTATCTCCAGGGGCCAAGATATGAATCTGATGGAGACCTCATCTGCTCTTTCCTGGAGCAGGCTGTGAAAGGGAAAATGCAAGAAACTCCCCGGCTCTTGATCCTCTGTTGAAGAATCTAAAGCAGGGAGTAGAGACAATGTTTCTCTTGGGTTTTGTTTTCCTAAAGTGTATGGGGCAGATTTACTAAATTCGTGTGAAGGATTCAAATATTCGCTCGAATAGTCTATTTTCTATGCGACTATTCGAATATGCAAATTAAGTATTTTCGGCCATCGAATATGAAATATACGGTTGCATCAAATAGATCTGATAAATATAAAAATATAAATTCCGTTACTCGGCTATTCGCTGGTCGAAGAACTTGCCCTTTAAATTTTTATTCGACTGCATATTTCGCCAGGTTGAACCTACGGAATTGCATTAGAAGCCTATGGGAAGCCCCCATAGGCTTTTTTTTTTAAGTTTTCTTATCGAATATTAATCGTTCGATCGTACGATATTGGCGAATATTCGAAAAGCGCTTAAAACCGGTGAATATTTTATTCAGTTTTGGCAAATATTTATTCGCCAATTATTAGCCAGTCGAGTTTGAGGGCTAAAAGCCCTCGACAATTCAACCACTTAATCTGCCCCTTAATGTTCTGTTAATATCTGTTAATGTTAATTCCACTGAAGCTCTTAATGTGTAATTGGGACAAGTTTAGTGTAGTAATGAATGAAATCTACACACAATGTGTGTGTGTGGCCGTGTAGCAGCCAAGCCCTTTTCATCTGTGTTATTTCTATGGGGCAGTTGTCTTAAGTAAACCACCCCTTGCATTGTAATTTATACTTGCTGGTGCCTATGTGAGAAATAACACCAAGATACTCACAACCACAAGGAGAATGGGGTGCTCAGCCGGGCTGTTTTACCTAGGAAGTAGACTATAGCAATACCACTCTCTGCAACAAGACTATAGGGGCAAATTCAAAATGTTTGCTGCACTTCGCCAGGTGAATTTTCACCAGCGCTATGCAAATTCGCTAAGATGCGAATTTGCGCTCAGGGCGGGTGAACGGTAGCAAAGTAGCACTACCGTTACTTCGCCAGGCAAAGTGCATTTACGCTAGCGATGCCTAATTTGCATACGACGCAAACTTACATACTAGAGATGTATGTTACAGCCACTACATTCCACTACACAAGCCCAGGAAACCTTTAATAAATTAAATAAAGTTGTCCTATTGCCCTACATGTGCCCCCTGTATAGTTGTGTTGCCATATGTTAGGAAATGTAGGGGGGAAGGAGGGTAACCCTAAAAAAATTTTCACTGTTTTTGAGACCTACAAAAGGTAAAAGACGCCAGTGTTTCAAGTTTTTTTTCAAACTCCTATCTATTGTATTGAACCTTGCATTGACCTGGAGAAGTAACGTCTAGTGTAAGAGGTAATGTTCAGAGCAATGGTCATCTTAGTGAATTAGCGTAGTTACATCCCTTCGTCAGTGCGCAACTTCGCCTGGCGTAAGGGTGCAAAGTGGCACAAGTCTATCTACTTCGCTTGCGAATTTTCGCCAGGGACACTGTTAGTGAATCGGCGAAGTAGCGAAATGACGTCACGCTGGCGAATGAGGGCTAGCGTTACACGCTTCTTGCTTTAGTGAATTTGCACCTATAGAAGAAAGCGGTATATGGCTTTAGTTCCAATAGAATGTAGATGTAATTTGAGTATCTAGTAAACATACAAGATTAGAATACAGATAATTGTTAATTGGTTAGATTGTTCATTTATCAGGCAAATTATCCATTCATAGCACTCTGCATGTTGCTCCTGATGAATATTACAGTATAGTGCCCTCTACTTTGAATCTGAAGGGTTTCATTTGCTAGATTTAAGGGTGGTCCCCAGTCAGAGCAATGCACTACACCTGCTCCTCTGTACATTTTACTGTCGCCAGTAACAAGGTAACTGCTCTTTTACACAAGTATGTCTTGTGTAAATACAGTATGTGCCTAATTATTGAGAACTTGTATGAATGATATTGCAGGGAATTCATTTTTGTCCAGGGCAGAATATTACTGGAGTAATGACGTGTGCAAGTAGAACACAGTATTAACCTTCTCCTGTTCTACCTGGGAAGAGACCCTGGGCCTGGGGAGAAGTACTTTATAAGGTCAGTGGCTATACTATTAATCTTGCTTATGTAGTGCTAACAAAGGATTTGGTGGCATATTGACAGATAAAAGGTATTAACTGGGAAAGGGATAGGCTTCCCATTGCTTGTTTGCGGACTTCTTGTATTCAGTCAGTCTAATTGCCCTCATTTTATGGTGAAAGTCATCAGGCAGGTATGAGGGACCCTTGGCATATGGTTTGTGCTATGTGACATGCTGCCAGATTCCCTGTCCCACAGGTATTCTTAGAATCAGGAATGTGACCTTGATGACATGTATCACAGCTGCTCCATACATCGGAACCTCTCGGAAATCTCCAAAGGGGCAATTAGAGTAAATGAAGCAAGTATACTGCACACCTGTGTTCCTGGCCCAGGGGACTATGTATCAGGTCACAGAGAAAGGGGGGAAGTCAGTAGGATCCCCCAAAGCATTCCATGTTTTATGTTTTTAGCACTAGTGCATTGTCTCATATTTTGTCTCTTGTCTTCATATGATTCACCATTCCTTTTAATTGTGGATGAAATCCAGTGTACCTGTGGTCTGTGCATGTTTGTATTACTGTAATAATTGGGCAGACATTGTTTCTCTCTAATACCAAATAATGTAGGCTTATATCACTTCAGTGGCTTATATCTTTCTTTTCCTGCATGTTTTTTTTTATTTTTGTGCAAGAACTGAGTATGCAGTAACCAGGACTTCCACTGTGGCCCAGCAGCACAGGGATTCTATGGTCCTGGCAAAATGAAAACTTTTAAATGGCGTTCACCTTTAAGTTAACTTTTAGAATGTTATAGAATGGCCGATTGTAAGCAACTTTTCAGATGGTCTTCATTCTTTATAGTTTTCTTTATATATATATAATTATTTGTCTTTTTCCTCTTACTACTTCCAGCTTTCAAATGGGGGGTCATTGACCCCATCTAAAAACAAATATTCTGTAAAGCTGCAAACTTTCTATCCAGGCCCTCTCCTACTCATATTCCAGTTACTTATTCAAATCAATACATGGTTTCTGGGTTAATTTAGACCAAGCTGATATTGCAAACTGGAGAGCTGCTGCTAAAAAGCGATATCACTCAAAAACCACAAATAAAAAATGAAAACCAATTGCAAATTTTGTCAGAATATAACTATCTACATCATACTAAAAGTTAAAGGGATACTGTAATGGGAAAATTCCAGCAGAATTCTGCATTGAAATCCATTTCTCATAAGAGCAAACAGATTTTTTTATATTCAGTTTTGAAATCTGACATGGGGCTAGACATATTGTCAATTTCCCAGCTGCCCCAAGTCATGTGACTTGTGCTCTGATAAACTTCAATCACTCTTTACTGCTGTACTGCAAGTTGGATTGATATCACCCACTCCATCCCCCCCCCCAGCAGCCTAACAACAGAACAATGAGAAGGTAACCAGATAACAGCTCCCTAACACAAGATAACAGCTGCCTGGTAGATCTAAGAACAGCACTAGTGAAAACCCATGTCTCACTGCATACTATTCAGTTACATTGAGAAGGAAAAACAACAGCCTGCCAGAAAGCAGTTCCCTCCTAAAGTGCTGGCACAAGTCACATAACCAGGGGCAGCTGGGAAATTGACAAAATGTCTAGCCCCATGTCAGATTTCAAAACTGAATATAAAAAAATCTGTTTGCTCAGTGCAGTGCAGAAGTCTACTGGAACAGGACTATTAACTGATGCATTTTGAAAAAAACATGTTTTCACATGACAGTATCCCTTTAACTCAAAGGCGAACCACCCCTTTAATATGTGTGACTTGGCTGTTATACTGAGTGCCTACTTTAGATGACTTTCTGTAGATGAATTGTAGCCATAATAACTGCTACTCCCACTACTTTTTTTCTTGTCCGTGTGTGGTAACTTGGAATATCTTTAAAATGGAGTATCGCTATATTGTGCACACACTGCGTCTGGAGCATATGAATCTGGTACAAGTATGAAACCTGAGCACTGCAAAGCTGGCGATGCAGTTTCAGCTCCAGAAACAAGACTTTAATGATATGTCCACACACAGGCTTCTGTGAAACAAGATTGCCTATTTCAATTGATACACAATATTTATTTAAAGGACATGTCAACCCTCTCCACAAAAATGTAATCAATGAATAGCCACTTTGAAATCTTTGGATAACTGCCACTCTGGTTATTAAAAGGTTAACAGTAAGGCTGCAGCATCCCCTTAATCAGTTACAAATCCTTCTACTACACTAAACCACTCTGCCCCCTCCCTCAGGAATTTCCTTTGGCTCTTGGCTCAGTGAGCATGCTCAATTCCTCTCAGCTCAGATTACAAACACACCCTCCAGACTAACAGCCAATGAAGAGAGAGCATAGCTTGTTCCTATAGAAACTGTCTGTTGCTCTTTTTTTCTCCTAACCACCTCTCCTGAGCTCAGCTTAAAGGAATTGTTCAGTATAAAAGTAAAAACTGGGTAAATAGATAGGCTGTGCAAAATAAAAAATGTTTTCAATATAGTTAATTAGGCAAAAATGTAATGTATAAAGGCTGGAGTGGCTGTAAGACTAACCTAAGAGAAATCTTGCTTTTCAGCTCTCTTTTGTTTACACTGACTGGTTACCTTGGTTACCAGGCAGTAACCAATCAGTGACTTGAGGGAGGGCCACATGGGTCATAACTGTTGCTTTTGAATCTGAGCTGAATGCTGAGGATCAATTACAAACTCACTGAACAGTTATGTCCCATGTGGCCCCCCTTCAAGTCGCTGACTTACTCAGATTTAGGGAGCTGAAAAGCAGGATGTTGGATTCTGGCTATTATATTAGACATTAAGTCACTCCAACTTTTATAGTTTGCATTTTTCCCTGACTAACTATATTAGAAACATTTTTTATTTTGCACAGCCTATCTATTTACCCAGTTTTTAATTTTACCCTGAACTGTTCCTTTAACAATTACAGTGCTCAAACCCAGCAGAACTGTGTAAACCTGCATTCCAGACTGCATGGACTTTACAGCATACATGTCTTATTTCAGATGTCAATAGTACTGATAATGCATCAGAGGGAAAATGGCCACCAGGTGAAAGCTGCTGTGTGTTTTAGGAAAATGTGATGGTGCTGGCAAACAGTGGGGGTATATGCAGTACATATGATGCAGTTTGGGTGGGGAAGATATGCCCAACTTATATACATGGGAGGAAAAGGTAGGCTTTACATGTCCTTTAACATTTTTCTTCATATTAGTGTTTGTGTAAGAAAGGATCATATAAGAATTCTTCGTACAGCGCCACGTAGTTGAAAATGCCTTTATTCACAGCTTCATGGCAGAACCTGGTCAGAAAAGGCCACACATAGGCCTGAAATGTTGCTGACTAGGTTCTGCCATGAAGTTGTGAATAAAGGCATTTTCAACTACGTGGTGCTGTACGAAGAATTTCTAAGGTTGAGTTTTGGTGGATGATGGACCACTGATGGTACGTGCACCTGCAGCTAATTAAAATTGGGGATCATTCTGAGTTGACTCAAATTGTACTAACAGAAAGGATCATATAGCCTAGCATAAAAAACAAAGTTAAAGGGGAACTAAAGTCTAAAATTGAATAATGCTAGAAATGCTGTATTTTGTATACTAAACATAAACATGAACTTACTGCACCAGAAGCCCAATTAAACAAATGATTTATGCTTTCAAAGTTGGCCACAGGGGGCTGTTATCTTGTATCTTTGGTAAACATCTTTGCAAGACCAGTTGTCTGGGCTTCAGTTGGGAGGTTAAGCTTAGGGATCGTCATAAATGATCAAAACAGCACAAGTCAAATAAATTCTGGCATAGAAGCCGATACAGCAAGACTGATTAATAATCAGAATATACAGACTGCACTGGATCTGCGGATACACATCTCTACACAGTCGCTGGCTGCTCTACGTGGAAACAAACAAAGCTGCTTGGGTTCTGGGAAGTAAGGTGGGGGCTCCCCCTGCCATTTGAAAGTATGATTGTTTCCCTGCAGAGCAGTTAGGAACCATCCTATCCCCAGCTGTCAGAGCAAGTAAAACAAAGGGGGAATTTCACTCCATATAAAAACAGTACACATTTTATAATCAAAGTATATTGGAGATACATTTCTTTTAAATTAAAGAAAGTAAAAATTGTTTTTTTTTTGCCTTTACAGCCCCTTTAAGTTCATTTTACATATAAATAGAAGTGCATGGGCCTCTTCCCTGCTTATTCCATCACATACTGTACACTCCCACAGTCAGAGTGTATTACCTAGTGCTTTCTCCTCTAGCAATCTTCCTCATAAACAACATTTGGCATAACAAGCCATTATTTTATTCATGCAAAACTTATTCATATACAGGTATGGGACCTGTCATTCAGAATGCTGGGGACCTGGGGCTTACCGGAAAATGGATCTTTCTGTAATTTGGATCTCCATGCCTTAAGTCTGCTAGAATATCATGTAAACATTAAATAAACCCAATAGGCTGGTTTTGTTTCCAATAAGGATTAATTATATCTTTTTTTTTTTAAAGGTATTACTTTATTTGTTTTAACGAACATTAAACATTCACAAACAATAAACAATATTATTACAATCTTGTGTCTGTATTTTGTTGCATACTATTACATAATCAATTTCACACTTTACAGGCTACTCATACTTATTATATATTTACCATACAGCTGAGTTACTTGTACATTAACCATTTCATTCCTTTATCGGATGCTAGGACCCGACTCCCACCAGGGGCTCCAAATCTTCTCGAATATCCGGGCTGTACCTCTGGTTTCATGTGTAAGCTTAATCATAGGGATAGCCTCATTAACTAGTTTAATCCATGGGGTAGATTCATTAAAGAGTGAAGTTAAGGGCTCCTACACACGGGCGTTTTTGACCTGCGCTCCCCTGCGTTGCGTTTGGCTGCGTTCAGCCGCAGGGGAGCGCAGGTCTAGACGCACCTCATTTTGTTCAATTAATTTGTACCCACGAGACGCGTGTAAGCGCCGAACGCAGATTCAGACGCAACATGCTGCATTTTTCCTGCATTCGGCGCTTACATGCGTTCGTGTGAGTACAGCCCCATTGAAAATAATTGAGTGCGTCTATACCTGCGCTCCCCTGCGTTTGAACGCAGCAAAACACAACGCAGGGGAGCGCAGGTAAAAATGCCCGTGTGTAGGAGCCCTAAGAGTGAAGTTCTGCCACTAGAGGGAAATTCCACAGCTCTCCATTCATTTCTATGGGATTTTGAAAGGCGTATTTATCAAAGGGTGAAATTTCACCAGTACATAATAACACACTTCTTAGCATAGTATAACAAAGTCTAAACCTCACTTTTGCGTGGGCATCAGGCACTAAATGGTCCACTATCCCCAGTAGACAAACCAGTGGGGAGTTCACCTGTGGGAAATCAAGGGTATTTGCTAGTGTGGCCATTATTTGGGACCAAATTATTACTGGCCAAGCCCAGATCATATGTAGAAAGTTTGCTACTGGTGTACCACACCTGGGGCAATTCTCATTATCCCTTTTACCCATGGATTCATTATATCTTAGTTTGGATCAAGTGTGAGGTATTGTTTTTATTATTACAGAGAAAGAGGAAATCATTTTAAAAAAATCTGGATTATTCAGATAAAACGGAGTCTATGGGAGATGGCCTTGCCGTAATTTAGATTCAGGTTTTCCAGATAATGGATCCCTTACCTGTATCAGTTTTTTGGAGTTGGTATAATGTGTGTAATCTATTTCTAGATCGTTTATGTCTGTGTATTAATGGAAGGAATCTGAATTGAAATGGTCGTAGAGTACCATCTAGTGGGCAATACAGTGCAACTATAGAACACAGCTGTTCAGCTGCATTATTATGGCATTCATTCTGTTCAGTGGCTGCATGGACTCTTAAAAAAAAGTTAGCATTTTCATATATAATTTTATAATTGATTAGTGCACCCTAATCTGGCCTCATGTCATGTGTTGCACTCTGTAGGGGTTTTTTTACAAAGTGAAGGGCAGGGTGCAAGAAGGATTGAAACTGCCCAACACTTCACACTGTGGGCACAGACCTTTGCTCTGCAGATAGAGTTGCCACCTTTTCCTGAAGAAAATACCGGCCTTCCTATATATTTATCTTTTTTTCCTATCAATAACATTGGGATCACCCATCAAAAATACCCTATCTGCAGAATGGAGCGCAAAGACATGTCCCCTTCATGAATACATATCTGCTGGAACTCAGCAGCTTTGTATTCATAAGGAGCAGGCTATGGGAGGCATATATATGTCCCCCCATCCTCCCTCTTAACTTGCACATCGCAAATTAAGATGCATTGACAGTCGCAGGGTGCTAAGGGGCCTTGTCCTTACAACCTTCCCTATGGCAAGAGGTGTCCATTAGTGCTGTACTGTGTACCTCATTTCAGATTTTTAATGCCCCAGAAGCAAGGGTTGAATTAATTTAATCATTAGTCATCACTAAGTAGTATGGTTTTGCATATTGGGCCTTTGTAAATAACACAAAAGAGTGGGTTGTGGCAGCGCTCTTAGGCCAAATAAAACATGCAGTACAATTGAAGTGCAACTCATCTGGGCAAATTAGCTAAAAACATACATTCTCTGGCTCACTGTTTCACTAATAATTTAGTATGTAGAAGTGCTTAACAGGGGTTTTTATTTTCAAAATAAAATTGACAAGTCACCATACCACATCAAGGTACACCCCAAATGAGTTAAAAGTATCAGTGACACAAAAAAAATGAAAGTGATTACAAGTAATGAAAATATCATGTATTGTTGCCCTGCACTGGTAAAACTGATCTGTTTGCTTCAGAAACATAGTTCATATAAACAAGCTGCTGTGTACTAATTTTCAGTCCATACCTGTAGAAATGGCAGACATTAAAAAATGACTATATGGCACCGGTTCAATAGTGGATAGCAGCATTATGTTCTACAGAGCTTATCTGCTGTATGCTGTATAACCAGAGCCTTTTCTCCTTTGAATGACTGCTTCCATATAGACTGGTTCCAAGTAAACCAGTGGCGCTCACAGGGAAATCCAAAAATTTGTATTGTACCCTTCTCCCAACTTATGCATTCTTATTACTTTATGTCATATGTTTATGTCTTAGGGCCCTTAGGCCTAATACTCAATTTCTTTAGTATAATGAAGTTATAGTATCTATACAGTAAATATAGTCTATGTCAATATGTATTTATGATAATTTACTAGAATATTTAAAAGGGACTGCCACCTTAAGAAATAATTCCAAATTCTTTTCTGTTATGTTAGTTAAGCAAAATAAACTTTACTCACACTGAATTTATTTAAATTTTTTCCTTCGGTCTTGGAATTACACAATCACAGCAAGCAGACAGGAGCCATTTTGTTATTAAACTTTGTATCACCACAGAATCTTTTGTATGCACCAGAATAGGGGACCTAATGCCTACCTAATGCACAGTGCCCTATACAATTATAGAGTGTGAGGAGAGCAGTGACATCCAGGAATGGCTGAATGGAAAGTGACAGTAATTTACTGCCCCGCCTCTATGCCTGAGGGATAGAGGTGGGGCAGGTAATATTTGATTCACAGCTCAAATATTTAAACACCTTTATAACAGGTATGGATGATTAAATAAAGAAAATAATTTGGGTTCCATGTTTAATTTTTAAGGGGATTTTATTATACAGCGTTTTATATGTAGGTGAATGCATGTAGCTGAAGGTTAAACTACAAGTTAATATCCTTCCTTTTATGCACTGGAATACTAATATATTTAATCTAATATAACTGGTATCATCCTGGATGTGAGAAGCTGAGAAAATGCCTTACTCCTCCACAGTCCAACCCCTGGAAGTGTGTCTGGCCTCTGTAAAGTGAGAAACCTTGGTACAGTGAACAGTGCTTGATCCATAAGCCATGCAAAAGGATTGGATGTGTAAGCCATAGGGCTTATCTGGGATAGCCATTCCTTCTAAAGAGTACATTAGAACCAAGACCAGGCCCGGACTAGCAATCTATGGGTTCTGGCAAATGCCAGAGGGGATGCTTTAATGTGCCATAGAAATTCAGTATTTAGTGGGCTGATTGGGGCTTTTTTGGGCCTATGTGTGGGCTGTTTGGGCCTCTGTGTACATGAAATGCCAGGGCCTATTTTAATTCTCAGTCCATGCCTGACCAAGACTGTGAATGTGTTTCCTCTTACCCAACTCTAAGTGCCTTTGTGAGTATAAGAAGGATATCCAAGTGGTCACAAGAATAAAGTGTTTTACGCTGGGACCTGCAGTTGCCAAAGCATCAGCATTAAAGCTTGCCATGAAAATTTGTGCTTAAAAGGGCGATTCACCTTTAAGTTAACTTTTAGTATTTTATAGTATGATTAATTCTAAGCAACTTTTCAACTGGTCTTCATTTTGTTACAGTTGTTCTTTAATTATTTGCCTCCATTTGACTCTTTGCAGACTTCAAATAGGGGTCACTGACGCCATTTAAAAAACAAATGCTATTTAAGGCTACAAATATATTGTTACTTTTTATTACTCATCTTTCTATTCAGCCCCTCTCCTATTCATATCCAAGACTCTTATTGAAATCAGTGTATAGCTGCTAGGGTAAAAGCAGACTGGAGAGCTTCTTAAAAGAACAATTCAGTGTATACAGTCATATGAAAAACTCTGAGGAGTTTTGTCTATCATTGGCTGAGCTTTCAAAGTAGCAACCCTTTTAATATATAACATGCCTTATGGAAACCGTAGTATTTCAGCAGTGACATACAATTTATTGGATTAACAGAAAATATTCAATATGTATCATAAAAAAAATTAGACAAGTGCATCAATACTAAGTTGAGCCTCCTTTTGCAAATGTAACAGCCTCTAGACCCCTCATATAGCTTTTGATGAGTGTCTGGATTCTGGATGGCGGTGTTTTTGACTGTTAGTCCATACAAAATCTCTCCAGTTCTGTTAAATTTGATGCCTGCCGAGCACGGACAGCCTGCTTCAAAACCATTATTCAAGTCGACGGCCATTCCAGAATATTGTACTTCTGCCTCTGCATAAATGCTTTTGTAGATTTCCAGGTGTGTTTAGGGTCATTGCCTTGTTGGAATATCCAACCCCTGAGTAACTTCAACTTTGTGACTGATGCGTGAACATTATCCTGAAGAATTTGTTGATATTGGGTTGAATTAATCTGACCCTCAACTTTAACAGGGGCCCCAGTCCCTGAACTAGCCACACAGCCCCACAGCATGATGGAACCTCCACCAAATTTGGCAGTAGGTAATGGGTATTTTTCTTGGAATGTGTTGTCCTTCCATCATGCAAATCACTTTGTTATTACCAAATAGCTACATTTTTGTCTCATCAGTCCAAAGCACTTTGTTCCAAAATGTGGCTTGTCTGAATGAGTACAAAAAGCTTTCCTGCACACTCCTGTGTATTAACATGCAGCAAACACAACTTTCAATATACAATTGTTTTAGCACCATTTACATATACTCTGAGCACAGCTTAGTCACATGCTTCAAACAAGTAGGCATCCGTTTGTTAACCAAAATTAGTTTACACCCAAACAAAGTATTTACATAAATTATACACATAGCTATTTATACAGATTACTGGCCAACACAGCTAATTAACATAAACAAAAAAAAAAAAATCACACCATCACAATAAGGAATAATATACATCAAATAAACCATAAAGATACTTAAAGGGATCCTGTCATTTTCAAAATGCATCAGTTAATAGTGCTGTTCCAGAAGAATTCTGCATTGAAATCCATTTCTCAAAAGAGAAATCAGATCTTTTTATATTTCATTTTGAAATCTGACATGGGGCTAGACATATTGTCAATTTCCCACTTCAGGATGGAACTGCTTTCAGGCAGGCTATTGTTTCTCCTACTCAATATAACTGGAGTCACAGTGGGACATAGATTTTTACTATTGAGTACTGTTCTTATATCTACCAAGGAGCTGTTATCTGGTTACCTTCCCATTGTTCTGTTGATGGGGTGCTGGGGTAGGAGGGAGGTGATATCACCAACTTTCCAACTTGCAGTGCAGCATTAAAGAGTGACTGAAGTTTATAAGGGCACATGATTGGGGGCATCTGGAAAACTGACAATATGTCTAACTCTATGTCAGATTTCAAAAGTAAATATGAAAAAAACTATTTGCTCAAACGTTTTCTCCTTTTATAATAGATAAAAAGCACAATAAAAGAACTCAATTTTAAGTACTCAGCATACCATCTCCTGGTTTTATACAGTTATGGCTCAAATGCATCTAGTATATACCCACAAAGTCACACGGGACATTCCCATGTAGGAATTGTGGGCATTGTAATGACATTATTCCTGGCAAACATGTCACATACCGCTACATGGACACAGAGTGGCACAACTCCGCTGGCAGGTCTTAGTACGAATCATGAGAAAACAAAGCCAGGACATTAAAAGACAGGTTTTACAAAGGGAGTGTTACTGGATCTGGCTGCTGCAAACTAGAGCCCCTAGGGGCCTTAATGAGGAGTCTAACATGTTGTGTTTTCTATGAAAACATATAACTGCTATATGTATTTCTAATAGTATTCCTCTTCCTTTCAGATAAAAGTTTGGTTTGATATCCCTGCAGGGACAGGTAATGTTTCTCATTCCTTTCCACCCTTAATCAGGGTTTATCTTTTAAATAATTGATACTTTTTAAATTGTTACATTCAGTGGTTAACCAAATTTTATCCTTTTGTGTTGCTTAATTTGTTTGTAGTCAAATTACTTTTTTTAGGTATCCATTTCACAATCACTGTTACAATTTGTGAACGCACTTCACGGGATCCACAATTATGGACTATTCTGACTAGTTAATATCGGACAAAGTTCTATTGGTTATTTTGTCTAAAGTGCTTTTGGAAAATACTTTTACTGCAAATGCTTATTATGTATGCTAATTAGTTAATTGAACACCCTTTATATACATGTCTGCACTTCGTCCTCACTATGCTTGACAAAGGGGCGTGTTCCCAGAAACGTTGCACTGCATAATTAAATTGCAAGGGCTTGCCCTGCTCAACGCAATTCCTGTGTGCCAGTGAAATTGTTTTTTCAAATGCATCTACTAGACAGGGGCTTGCAATAAAAAGGATATAGTTAGTGAAATATTTAGGCTATAATGTACTCCCTAGTATAAAGTATGAGGATATTAGAAGTCACAGAGGAATTTCGAATTCTAAAGTCCAGGACAGCATTAGTGGTGTTTAATCTCTTTATATTTTACACCAGGAGGTACATTTAGAAAAAATACAGCTGTGGGTCATTTCTATATGAATAAGTTCCCCCTACAGCTAACAACAGCTGTAGTCTACATTAAATTGTGGGTGTCAAAATGCCCAATTCATTGCCCACAATGTAAATTGCAGCAGGTAAGCCATTCAAATTGTCATGCAAACATGCCCATCAGTTTGTACCTTACCTGCAATGATTTACATCTGCTGGGATCCTGTCATGGGAAAAAAAACATTTTTTGAAACTGCATCAGTTTATAGAGCTGTTCCAGAAGAATTCTGCATTGAAATCCATTTCTCAAAAGAGCAAACAGATTTTTTTTATATTTCATTTTGAAATCTGACATGGGGCTAGACATATTGTCAATTTCCCACTTCAGGATGGAACTGCTTTCAGGCAGGCTATTGTTTCTCCTACTCAATATAACTGGAGTCACAGTGGGACATGGATTTTTACTATTGAGTACTGTTGACCTATTGTCAATTTCCCAGCTGCACCAAGTCTTGTGAATTATGCTCTGATAAACTTCAATCACTCTTTACTGCTGTACTGCAAGCTGGAGTGATATCACCCCCTCCCTTTCCCCCACCCAGCAGCCGAACAACATAACAATGAGAAGGTAACCAGATAACAGCTCCCTAACACAAGATAACAACTGACTGGTAGATCTAAGAACAGCACTCAATAGTTACATTGAGAAGGAAAAACAACAGCCTGCCAGAAAGCAGTTCCCTCCTAAAGTGCTGGCACAAATCACATGACCAGGGGCAGCTGGGAAATTGACAATGGCTAGCCCCGTGTCAGATTTCAAAACTGAATATAAAAAAATCTGTTTGCTCTTTTGAGAAATGGATTTTAGTGCAGAATTCTGCTGGAGCAGCACTATTAACTGATGCGTTTTGAAAAAAACATGTTTTCCCAGAGGCTTTATTGCCCATGGGCAGGAAAACCCCCTTTGTGTCCTTGGCCTAAGGAAATTAGTTGTTTATGTGCAATATAGACACATGGTGCACTCATGGGCAGTTTTCCAGTGATTATTATGGGCAAAGTTATGAGGCAATGACTATTGAATAATAAATGTTATCTCTGATCTTTTTTGATGTTGCAGAAGAAAAAGGAGAGTAAGAATTTGGCTCAAGAAAGAGCCCTTACATTGGAAGAACAGAAGAAAAGTATCACAAAAAGTTTCCCTTTAATATAGATATATGAATAAATCCCTGTTAACTGAATTTTTCCACGCATTCATTTTTTAGAAGCATAAAGTCATAAACAATAAAATGATGGAAAAGAATGCCAAAGTAGCAACAGCATTTGTGATAGTGATTGGAGATTTCATATTTTGTATTATATTCTGGTGTGGCGTGTGGAGATTCAACTGAAATAGATAATAGATCCTTTACATCTAGAAATGCACCAAAAACAGGATTTAACCAAATCCCAGCAATTTCTGCACAATTTAAATTCTTAACACAAAGCTGATCCAGGGAGTCGGGAAGTAATTTTTTCCCCTAAAGAGGATTTGGATGGGGTTTTTCACCTTCCTCTTTATAAACTAGGATTCAACAAGGTTGAAATAAATGAATGGGTGTCTTTGTTCAACCCAAATGACTTTGTTACTATGAACATCTTATCTGGAGAATTTGTTCCTTGCTTTTTAATTTTTAAAAAAATTCATTTTGAAATGATTAAACCTTCATTGTTTCATTGTTCTTTAAAAGGGATGTTCACTCAAAAGAACTTCTCATTCAACAAATGAAAGTACAGTCAAATCCTGATTTTATGTTTTCCAGGAAACAAGCAAAAATATGCATAACCAGTAAAAATGTAAAATACGGGTTTTCCTTTAAAAATTGTGTAAACTGTAAAAAAAAAAACTTAAAAAAAACTAACATTTACAGAAGGTGAACTGGTTTTTAATGAATATGGGCCAAAATTGTCATGTAAAATGTGAGAACACTGACTTAAAGGGATCCTGTCAAGGAAATTTTTTTTTTTTTCAAAATGTATCAGTTAATAGTGCTGTTCCAGAAGAATTCTGCATTGAATTCCATTTCTCAAAAGAGCAAACAGATATTTTTATATTTCATTTTGAAATCTGACATGGGGCTAGACATTTTGTCAATTTCCCAGCTGTCCCAAGTCATGTGACTTGTGCTCTGATAAACTTCAATCAGTCTTTACTGCTGTACTGCAAGTTGGAGTGAAATCACCCCCTCCCTTTCCCCCACCCAGCAGCCTAACAAAAGAACAATGAGAAGGTAAACAGATAACAGCTCCCTAACACAAGATAACAGCTGACTGGTAGATCTAAGAACAGCACTCAATAGTAAAACCCATGTCCCACTGCGTACTATTCAGTTACATTGAGAAAGAAAAACAACAGCCTGCCAGAAAGCAGTTCCCTCCTGAAGTGCTGGCACAAGTCACATCACCAGGGGCAGCTGGGAAATTGACAAAATGGCTAGCCACATGTCAGATTTCAAAACTGAATATAAAAAAATCTGTTTGCTCTTTTTAGAAATTGTTTTCAGTGCAGAATTCTGCTGGAGCAGCACTATTAACTGATGCATTTAAAAAAAAAAATCCCATGACAGTATCCATTTCAACAAGCATTTCCTCTAATATGTAGAAAGCCCTGCTGTCTAAATCATGTGACAAGTTTTAGTCACAATAATAGACCATTCCAATGCCTATTCTACTGCTCGGAGCAGCAGTCCAGATTTAGAAAACATGTTTTCCCATGACAGTTTCCCTTTAAAGGAAAACTATTCCCCCAGAACAATGTAGGTCTCTATAAAAAGATATTGCATAAAACAACTCATATGTAAAACTCTACTTCATGTAAATAAACCATTTTCATAATAATATACTTTTTTAGTAGCATGTGCCATTGGGTAATCATAAATAGAATGCACAATGGATTTCAGTGCAGAATTCTGCTGGAGCAGCACTATTAACTGATGCATTTAAAAAAAAAATCCCATGACAGTATCCCTTTCAACAAGCATTTCCTCTAATATGTAGAAAGCCCTGCTGTCTAAATCATGTGACAAGTTTTAGTCACAATAATAGACCATTCCAATGCCTATTCTACTGCTCGGAGCAGCAGTCCAGATTTAGCTCTGCCCCTTCCCTCTGTGAGATGCTTCCTGCTCCTCAACTGTGTGAGGAATGAGAGAGAGTAGAGAATCTCTTCCTGATGAAACAGCTTCTTTCCCAGAGCAGGTGATTGTGAATCTGTTGTGTTAAACTTAGAGTGTGAATGCAGTTTATGTGTGTGTCTTTGCATGCATCTATGTCTGCGTGTAAAATTAATAGGGATGGGCAATTTTTTTCACCTTGTTTTGCCATGAAAATGATTCCAATAATATTGTGGAATTGCGCAAAACCCAGTGCACATCAAAATATCGATGGGACTTCTCCTATTGACTTATATGCAACCTCGGCAGGTTTGAGATGCCGGATTTTAATACTCTTGAGTTTTTCATCCTCGGGGTATAATAAATCCTGAAAAATTTGTGATTTTAAAAAAGGCATAATTTTCCACAAAAAAAAAGAACAATTATTTGAATTTTCGGAGCTTAATAAATAACCCCCTATGTGTGAGTTGAGACTATAAATGAACCTGTGTACAGCTGTGTAACTACATTCATTATTGAATCTTATAGGTACAGGTTAGCTGTGGGTTTTGCATAAAACCATTCTCTGTGTATTTGCCACAATGCACATTAACCCCTACAGTTCCTTGCCCCACTGCTCCATTGAATCACCACCTATCCCTGGCCTCACTCTATTCACTACTTTTACACTTTCCCTTCTCATTCTGTTGAGTTACCCCCACACTCCCCTCTGTCTCTAATAACTCTCTGCCTCACTCTATATATCTGTATAAAACAAAGTAAATACAAAAGGTCCTCTGCACTCAACCCATTATGAATATATTTAAGACATTTTGTGCATACAGCTACTAAAAAATGCCTTACCCTTTAAACAACAGGGATTGTTTGTCCATATATTGCAATATATTTAAGCTGGCCAACTACGTCAAAGTCATCCCATATCTGGCCAGTCCTACGCTCAATTTTCATCTGATTCATTAAGAATTCTATTTCTTCATTATACATTTTACAAAGGGACAAAGTTTTACCTGCAACTCACTAGCTGCTTTCAAAGTAAAACTCCCAATCTTGGTTGCCCTTTTATTAGACACCAGTGGGATCACCTGACTATAGCTGGGAGGGGTGGGAGCTACAACAGGGAGCTGGTCACTGCTCCTTTATGAACTATAACAAAGGGGAAAGTTGTGCTCACCACTAATTTAAAACCATTAGGAGAGGGTGCAATGAGGCTGTGACCACAAAATACAAAAAGACATACAAAAGGTCCTCTGCACTCAACCCATTATCAATATATTTAAGACATTGAGACATTTTGTGCATACAACTACTAAAAAAATGCCTTACCCTATCTGTATAGATAGAAATATATATATATTTATATTATAATCTATATTTTGCACCTCATCCCCATCTCCTGTGCTGTATCCACCTCTTTGTTTCTTTTTGGCCCTTCTACCACTCTGGGAACAAATCAGCTCTCCCCTAGAATGAAATAGAATAAACAGAGACCTTGTTAGTGACGTTTTGCACAGCCTCTCCCTGCTGTTGTTACTCTACTTTATGTACATTTTACAGGGACCAGAAAAAATGGTGTATAGTCAGGGAAATGTATTATGCATTATATATTGGTGGGAGGGAGCACAAAAAATGGTATTACACGGAAAAACTTAAAATTAGGGTATTTTATATGGAGGCTTCACTGCATGTATAAAGCTGTAACAAATTCTAGAGGGAATAACATTCTACAAACCACTGGCTAAGAAAGGTGCTGTCCTGGCAAAAAAAATGCGTGTCACTAATAGAAGGGGACGGGATTTTTAAAGTATGGGTTTAGTTCTGCTTTAAATTTATATTTGTGCAGCCTTTCCCGAGAATCCTACGGCCCATCACAATGGCACTTGCTCCATTCATTACCGATTCACACAGCTCAAGCGCTATGTACCCAGTGCTGTCGCGTACTATGCGCACACACTCGCCTAACTTGTGTCCTATTGCGCACACTGGTGTAAAATGGGGGAGGCCATAACATTTACAGTTAGGGGGGCGTATCTAGATGGTTCTGCCCATTCCCACGCCCTTCAAGTGTAACCGCGTGGCTTCCGTACAAGGCACGTCTTCTGACAGGAGCAGCGGAAGGGAGGATGTCTGATCAAGAGAAGGAAGCGATTATTCGCCAGGCTGTTCGAGCTTTTCCCGACTTCCCTTCCCCTGGAATCTGCTTTCGGTAATGCAGGACCGCTGGGTCCAACCGTGAGGCTCGCTGTGTCAGCTGTAGGATCAGGAGTTGGAATAATTCAGCTTGTCTTTTGTTCAGCACAGGCTTACACATTCGCAATAGAGTTCGACGCACGTGACTTTTTTTTTTTCAAGATCTCTCGCTTTTGCACCCCCAT
>CM044438.1:53948949-53967556 GCA_024363595.1 Xenopus borealis | reverse complement strand
AAAAAAAAAAAAAAAAAGGGACAGTTTGAGATCAATAACCCCGCAACTATATCTATGTTACAGTGGGTTCCTAAGATATTAAAACCCCATATGTAAAAAAAAAGTACAGGTATAGGACCCATTATCCAGAATCAGGACCTGGGGCATGCCAGATAACTGGTCTTTCCGTAATTTGGATCTTCACACCTTAAGACTATTAGAAAATCATGTAAACATGAAAACAACTCAATAGGTTGGTTTTGCTTCCAATAAGGATTAATTATATCTTTTATATTGGGTCATGTACAAGCTACTGTTTTATGACAGAGAAAAGGATATTTTTTTAAAATGTTGGATTATATATCATAAAGGAGTCTAGGGGAGACTGCCTATCCATAATTTGGAACTTTCTGGATAACTGGTTTCCAGATAACAGGTCCTATACCTGTATTAATTTCACCAAAGAACAGTACAAATAAGATTTTATTTCAAAATAAGCTGTTGTGTAGCCATGGGGCAGCCAAAGGAGAAAAGACTAAAGTTACACAGCAAATCAGCTCTGTAGAATATAAGGTTATCGGTAATCCATTACTTATCCTGTGCCATAGCCATTTTTCAATTTCCACCATTGCAGCTTGTTTATATGAACTATAGTAGTGTTTCTGAAGCAAACAGACCAGTTTTAACAGCGCAGGGCAACACTACATGATATTTTCTTTGCTTTAAAAGCACTTTTTTTTTGGTGTTACTGTTCCTTTAATACATTACCCCATAATAGTTTATCTAGCATCTTCGTCCAATAGGCTTTTCACATTATTTTCATAAGTATCTAGTAAATTAAATAAACCTTTACCCAACAACATCACACTACAATTCTTTTTGGCTGTGTTTCCATGAATTTGGGTGGAATACAAAGCTGTATGAAGCTGGCCATATATAAACAAGAGGATCTTTGCCAATTTGGCCACACATGCTGTATGGCCAGCTTTACTGTAAACTATTTAGATTCTGGCCAATGTCACAGAAAGTCATTGTTACAAACGGACTAGAAGTTAGATGAAGCTCACTTAAAGAGCATGTAAAGGCAAAAATAAAATCCCATTTTTACTTTCCTTAATGAAAAAGAAATCTCTCTCAACTATACTTCAATTAAAAATGTCTACCGTTTATATAATAAACATGACTGTAAGAAGTGATATTCCCCTTCATTTACTGCTGTGGATAGGAATTGTCAGACAGTCCCTAACTGCCTCTGCAGGGAAACTGTCACTTTCAAACGGCAGAGGGAAGCCCCACCACCTTACTTCCCAGAACTCAAGCAGATTTGCCTTTTTCCCTGTAAAACAGCCAGAGACACTGTAGAGATTTGTATCCACAGATGGAGTGCAGTCTGTTTATTCTCATTATTAATCAACCTTGCTGTATTGGCTTCAATGGCAGATATTTGACTTGTGCCGTTTTGATAATTTATGACGATCCCTAAGCTTACCCTCACAATTGAAGCCCAGACCACACTGAGCATGTGCAAGGCTTGATATTGCAGAGATGTCTAAAAATTAGAAGAGGGCAGCCCCCTGCACCAACTTTGAAGCATAAATATTTTTTGTCTTATTAGGCTTCTTATTGCAGCAAGTCCCTGTTTATATTTAGTATGCAAAATACAGCATTTCTAACATTATTCTAGTTTAGACTTTAGTTGCCCTTTAAACTAAAGTGACTTACCTTTGGTGTAATCAAACCCCTAGCTTTGGACAACACCTCTTGAGCAGTTGTTAGTTTGTCCACCTGTGGTGGCAACGGAAGTTCAGCAGGCATTACATCAGGCACCTCATCAACATTAAAACGTGGATGCCATCGGGTCAATTTATCATCTGCCACAAGCATGGGAGGATTTAGGGAATCCAGGAAAACCTATATGACAGCACAAAATATTCCATGAAGAGACATATACAAGGTCCCACGTTGGAGGGTGTTGGGGAGCACTTTTACTCAATGTAAAAGTTCAAACATCCCCCAGGTGTCGTAAGAGACTGACTGAGGACACAACTAAAACTGACCTAAGCTCCACCTGCTGGGGGTATAGCCAGCGAAGGAGGAGTCTATTTTTCTTAAGTTGTGTCCTGCCTCCTAGTGGTACTAGCTACACCCGCTATACCTGTGCCCCCAAGCTGACCTGGAGAAAATGTGATACACATTCCTTTAAGTTTCCTGTTTTCTACCCTACATATAAATGACAAATCCTTTGGGTGTGTCAGAGTCAGAATATGTATATTATAGGAGCTAGGAACAGATACAATAAAAGAATGGTATTAAAATTAGTTTGCAGAAGATTATCTAGCACCCACAAATCTAAACATTTCTTGGCAACAAATTTCCTTTAACTTTAGTCCTGTAGAGACATGAACTGCTTTTGACCCCTTTATATTAAACCCATCATTCTACACAGCTTATCTGATATCTGCAGTTAGCACTTTTGCCATATTCATCAGCTCACATGGCCACAGAGTAGCTAAATTATATAAACTATACTATGTAATATTCTGGTATTACTGTACCTTTAAATCTAATCGGTTTCTACAAAGAAAATAGAATACTTATTAATTAACTGCAAACAATCTAGCTAGAAACAAGTGTTCAGTGTTAAAATATGTACCTTGTGATGCTCTTTGACTATACTGGTAAGACTTCGGTGAAACAGCTGCCTGCGCTCCAACAAACGTGATGCTGAAAGATGCAGACGTCCATTAAGCTCATCACCTGCAAGGAAAATGCATGTTAATATCCAGATAGCGACTTTGGTTTCATATTAAGAAAGTTAGTCTGCAAAATATGGGCAGCATCTAAAAGCACAAATGTAACCCTACTACCCACCTTCATTGACTAATGGCTCTATAGTAAGCTGATAGTCTGTTTTCTTTACTCCATCCTTGAAGGTTGGTATGTTTTTTTCTTGTCTATATTTGTAGGCAGCTGGATACACAGTCTTTATCTGTCCAACATTACGTTGTTCAAATTGCCTAGAGGTTCAAAAGAAATATTGAATTAGAAATTCATCCAGTTAAAAACAAACGTTTAGCCGTAATACGTTGTAAAGTGTACTAACTTCCTCATCATGTCTTGAACGCCTTGTTTCACTTTGGAGAATGTAATAGTCTCTAAACGGTTAAAGAGCATTCCCACAATTGTGTCCATACTCCGGAACATCTCTGCAAGCATTTTATACTTATATGGCAAAGTCAGGCCTGGAGCTGCATCTTGAGCAAGATTATGAAAACGTTGATATGCTGGAGCCTTGTCACTTAAATGAAAAGGAAAAATATCAACATACATTCCTTATCTTGCATCACATAGTATCTAGCATAGTGTGTGTGTGTGTGTGGGGGGGGGGGGGGGGGGGGGGGGGGATGTTTGAGGCCACTGGGAGCAATTTGCAAAAGTGTGGACTTGTGAGCAAACTGTTTCTAACATTGGAGACTTTTTTTTAATTCATAATTCCTGAATTGGACCAGTAGAACTTTAATAACCACTGCAAAACTAGGTATGCTACAGGACAATATTAAAGGAAGAACAATATATACCAGATAATCCCCACCCCTTCTTACGTTTACTCAATTGGGCTTATCAGGAGAATTTTAAGAGTACTTTTAAAAGTAAACTAATGTAATGGAACTAACTTGTTAAATTTTATATCCTGCCCCCCCCCCATCATAAAGTTTTGCTCAGTGAAAACAGATGGTATTTGTTGCGGAGGGGCTGTTCACTGTACTTTGTTTTACCTTGAGGAAGGTCAGTGCAAACATTTGATGGATATACCAGAAGTCAACTAAAATATGATTTAAAACATTAAACCAAATAGAACTGTTTTTCCTCTAATAAAGGTTCAATTTAGCTTAGTTGTATAAAGTACAAGGTACTGTTTAATTGAAGATTAAAAAAAAAAAAAAAAAAAATCAGAGCAATGGAGTCAGAAGTAATTTTGGGTATCTGGAACAAAGGTTGTCAAAAATGTACTGATGCATAATAACGAAAAACAAGCACTGAAAATCAAATCAGACTCGAGAGCTTCAATGAAGGGAAATATGGCAGAAGTAATAAGAATAATACTTTAGTTGATTTTGTATTGAATTTAACAGTTATTCTACAGCTAAATTCCAAGTTCAAATAATATATATTTTTGGTATGTTCTTTTTTTTTATGAACTCTAATTTTGGTTTAGCATTGATAAAATGCCTTATGTTGTGTACTTCTTTCAATCAACATGGAAAATACATTATATTAAAAGCAACACCAAAATTTTTTTAAACCAACGCAATATACGGTTAGAATGCATTGGCAAAAGCTGTGCATTTGCTTAAAAGACTACAGTTTATATAAACAAGTGGATGTGTAGCCATGGGGGCAGCCATTCAAGGCACAGGTTACATAGCTGATAACAGATACATCCTGTCCAATACAATGGAAACATTTATGCAACCTGCGCCTTTTCTCCTTTTTCCAGCTTGAATGGCTAACCCCACGGCTACACTGCAGCTTGTTTATATAAACTATAGTAGTATAGACGCAAACACACCAGTTTTACCAGCGCAAATTTGTTTGATCAGTTTTTGGAGTTACTGTTCCTTTAAAAAGGAGCGTGTTTGAGTCAGAGGTACCATAAACGGAATCAAATTTATCTACCGACTTCACAGGAAAAACAAAAGGTTCACACACAAAAAAAAAAATGACCACGGAACACAGCACATTTAAAGGAATGGTTTGGTATAAAATTAAAAACTGGGTAAATAGCCAGGCTGTGCAAAATAAAAAATATTTTCAATATATTTAGGCAAAAATGTAATGTATAAAGGCTGGAATTACTGCAAGTCTAATAACAGAACACAACACTACTTCTTGCTTTTCATCTCTTGGTTTACACCGACTGGTTACCAGGCATTAACCAATCAGTGACTCGAGGAAGGGCCACATTGGTCATAACTGTTGCTTTTGAGCTGAGCTGAATGCTGAGGATTAATTGCAAACTCACTGAACAGTTATGTCCCATGTGGCCCCCTTCAAGTCGCTGACTAACTCAGATCTAGAGAGCTGAAAAGCAGGAAGGGGTGTTTTATTCTGTTATGTTACACATCCAGTCACTCCAGCATTTATACATTACATTTTACCTAACTATATCAGAAACATTTTTTATTTTGCACAGCCTAGTTACAGTTTTTATTTTTAAACTGAACTGTTCCTTTAAGGCACTAAACACATTGTATGAAAAACACAAAAACTTTAAAATTAGCAACTAATTAAGCTTATTAATATTAATGGTCATTAGCAATACATCACACACATTTCAGTCCAATTAACCTCACCTTTCCTGGATAGGTTGCTCTGTAAGCTCAGCGACCTGTGTTTGTGTCTTTGCTCTGATCTTTGTATCCAATTCTTGAGCACGCTTGAGCCTTGCTTTCAAATCTGTTATAGTGACTTTGCCCTCTGAAGATGCAGCAGGAAGTTTAACTTTTTGTGCCAGCTCCTGAATCCTCTGTAATCGGGACTTAAGTTCCAGAAGATTCTCCTTTGCTGGGGACTAATCAAAAGCAATAATTTGAATACACAGATTCATAAAAGGCTTTTAAGATGTGAAAATATTGAAACGTACAAATTAAGGATTAACACAGCACTTAGAAGGGTTGTTCAACTTGGAGTTAGATTTTAGTATCATGTAGAGCAGGGGTCCACAACTTTTTTTTTTTTTACCCGTGAGCCACAGTCTTTTTTTTCCCCAGTAAAAAAAGAGTTGGGGAGCAACACAAGCATGAAAGATCCACTTGGGGTGCCAAATAAGGACAAACTTTCTATTTGGTAGCCTGTGTGTGGACAGGTAGCCTACAGGAGGCTCTACTTGGCACTATATTTAGTTTTTCTGCCATTAAACCTTGCATCCAAACCAGGAATTCAAAAGTAAGCACCTGATTTGAGGACACCGAGAGCAACAAACAAGAGGTTAGAGAGCAATGTGTTGCTCACGAGCTACTGGTTGGGGAACACTGATGTAGAGAAAGACATTCTGAGAATTTGCAATTGGTTTTATATTTTTGATTATTTGTGGTTTGAGTGATTTATATTTGTATTCAGCACCTCACCAGTTTGCATTTTCAGCAGTCTGGATGCTGGGGCCCAAATTCTGCTACCAACCATGAACTGATTTGTTTTTTTTTTTTTTTTAAAAGGTTTTCTTTATTAACATTTTTCTTTTACAACAACCGAGAGGAAAGAAAGAAAAAGAGTATAGAGACTTAAAGACATGAACTGATTTGTAGAAGAAACTGGAATATGAATAGGAGAGGGCCTGAACAGAAAGAGGAGTAATAAAATGTAGTAGTAACAATTGTGTTATCTTAGAGCATTTGTTGCGAACAGGCCATTATATAGCATACTAAAAGTCAACGTAAAAGGCAAACCACCTCTTTTAAAGCATTAAGAAAATTCATGGGGGGGGTCATCTTTCAGGCTTGGTAATTTAGTACACTCTTGGCAATATTGTTCATATGATCAAAAAAGAAAAAGGATGGGGCGTGCCCAAGATGGTGCTGTGATCAGACGCACCTGAAAGAGCTCCGAGGGCCCAACAAGAATCCGGCAAAAGACCGACCACACAGTGAGCCACAAACCTGGAGGACTCCCACATCACCCCAGCGCACCACATGGCCCGCAGCAGTCCCCAGAGTAGGACCTAGCCTACCAAACCCCCTCCCCGCAAGGCCCGGAACAAAGCAACCCGCCAGTAGCTCCTGAGCCCACACTCCGCAACCTTATTGGCAGCCATAATAGAAAGCAGGGCCACTACAACAGAGCAACTGGAAGAGATCCGCATTGACCTCTCCCTCCTGCGACAGGATACGCTGAAAATAAGGGAGTGTACCACTGCACTAAAAACCAGGGTTTCTAACCTGGATGACGCAATGCCGATGCTTCAGGCAGATGTCCAAACACTTAAGCAGCAACTGAAGGCTACCATGGACAAAACAGATGATCTGGAAAATAGGCTCAGAAGGAACAATGTCCGCATAGTGGGCCTTCCTGAAAGGGTTTAGGGTCAACAGCCAGATACTTTTGTAGAAAATGGCTACAAGATACTCTGGGGCCTGATACATTTTGCCCCACCTTTATAGTAGTGAGGGTACAGAGTTCCAGCAAGAGCACCTCCACCAGGTGCACCACGGCGACCATTCCTCTTAAAACTGCTCAATTATCGCGACAGAGACGTGGCAGCCCGGCTTAAAGGCCCACTAAAATATCAAGGAACTATAGTCTCCTTATATCCCGACTTCTCCCCCCTCATCCAGAAGCAGAGGGCAAGCTTTACTGGGATCAAACGGAGGCTCAGAGAAGCAGATTACCTACTCTGTGCAATATCCAGCCCACCTTAGAATCCAACATGATGGCCAAGTTCACATTCTTTGCCCGAGCGGAAGCAGATGACTGGCTTAACAGGAGAGGACCTCTTAGACCACGCTCACATAAGCAACCCCTCACCAAATTCATATGCCATACTGATTAACACCAGAGATAACCTTAATAGAACTTCAGAATCACTTACCCACAAGGCCATAATGTACCAGAACCATAGGACCAAGGAGACAAAAATAGCAAACTCCTAGCCTTCTTGGCCAAATCCCAATCCACAGTTATTCCCCCGTATTCGCACTAGAAATGGCACACTAACCACACAAAATGCCTATGAAAACAGGGCACTACCTCCAACCTTTTCTGAAGCACTAATAGTTGTTATAGCCAAGCCGGGCAAAGACCCCACCTTGTGTGCCTCCTACCGCCCAATCTCCTTATTAAATACTGATACAAAAATGTTATCAAAAATATTAGCCACCAGACTGCAACAGGTGGTCCCAGACCTCAAATCTAGACCAGGCAGGCTTTATGCCTGGACACTCCACTGATATCAACCTCCATAGACTTTTCACCAACATTCAAATACATCACCGAGAGAAAGGCTCCTGAGTTGTGGCCTCCTTGGACGCAGCGAAGGCATTTGACTTGGTGGAATGGGACTGTGGGAAGTTTGTGGGTTTGGCCCTAAATGCCTGACATGGCTAAAGCTCCTTTAACAAAGCCCCATCTGCCAGGGTAAGAGCTAATGGGTATACCTCCGCCCCCTTCCCCCAGATACCATTTCAACTAGCATACCAATGGTGGGTTACAAAGATTCCTGAATTAACGCAGGATGAATGGGAGGAGGCAATAATACACTTGCACCAACTTAATTTCAACCAGAGATAAACTAGTACAATATAAAACCTACCACCACCTATATATAACTCCTGTCAGACTCAAGTAAATGGGGCGCTCCACCAATGACAACTGCATGAGATGTGGGGAACCAAAGGCGGACTTCTATCATCTAATCTGGTCATGTCCACAAATACAATCCTTTTGGGCAAATATAATTGACTTACTAGCTAATAACCTGGAATTCCCCAGGATAAGATTGCCCTCTACCTGTACCTGGGGGTACTAGGCAAAGTAATTCCAAGTACATATGCGAGACAACGATACCGCACCATTATTCTACGCAAAAAAAAAAAAAGTAGCTACCCATTGGATGGGAGTACATCCCCATTCTGTCAGAGCCTGGCTGAAGATGGTAAACACCACAATTCCACTCTATAAACTCACATACGAGAGCAGAGGTTCCACTGACAAATTTGATGAAATGTGGGGACCCTGGTGTGAAGTACTCCCAGAAGCTCTCCAACCCCTGGACTCTTGAAACTAATAACTGCGCACTCCCTGAAGAAAATAATAAGATATGCCAGCTTACCAAGGGGGGATATACTTAGTAGAGGAACTCTTATGCTATGCTAATGCCTTTGACAATATGAATGACCTGATGTATTATATTTGGTTTATGAAAATAAAAATTGACCTTTAAAAAAAAAAAAAAAAAAAAGGATTTCCTTGTAAATGGATACACTCACTTTTACTTAAAGGGATTCACAGTCACAATATTTATGGTGTACTTTGTTTGTCATATTTATCCACATATGAATAAAATCATAAAATACATAAGAAAAATTAATGTAACCAAAATAAATAAGTAAACAAACTATGGTGTAGTTTTTAATTCTAAATTACACTGCAAATAATTAGCGCTACTACATACATTTTAATTTCTGAACCAGCAAGTGTATTTATTTTAGTTGTAATATTGGTGTGTAGGCAGCCAGATCAGTTCATTTTTGCCTGGTCATGTGGTTTCAGAAAGCCAGCACTTTCGGATGGAACTTCTTTCTGGCAGGCTGTTTCTCCTATTCAATGTAATTGAAGAGTCACAGTGGGACCTGGATTTTACTATTGAGTGTTGCTCTTAGTTCTACGAGGCAGCCGCTATATTGTGTTAAGGAGCTGTTATCTGGTTACCTTTCCATTGCTCGGTTAGGCTGCTGGGGGAGCACAAGTCACATGACTAGGGGAAGCTGGGAATATATATATATATATATATTTAGCCCCATGTCAGATTTTAAAATTAAAAGTCTGTTTGTGCTTTTGAAAAACAGATTTTGGTGCAGAATTCTGCTGGAGCAGCACTATTAACAGATACAATTTGGAAAAAAAAAAAAATGTTTTCCCATGGCAGTATCCCTTTAATATTTTGCTTAAAAAGAGTAGCAGTAAACCCCGCACTCCAGAATTCCCAAAATTGATTTTAAATATAAAGTGCTTACGTTTTTTTAAAGAGCCAATGCGTGAAGTCCAATCAATCCTGTGTCAGCACACCAATTAATTATTTAAAATTAAATCAACTCACTGGGGGTCATTTATCAACACTGTGCAAATTTGCCCATGGGCAGTAACCCATGGCAACCAAACAAATTGCTGCTTTCATTGTTCTACTTGCAGCTGATTTTAAAAAGCTAATCACTGGTTGGTTGCTACAGGTAACTGCCTGTGGGCAAATTTGCCCTGTGTTGATAAACGAGCCCCATTAAGTGTATAATAACTTAATAAAGTGCATGTGCATAAAATTGAAAAGTGTGTTCATAGTGATATACATCAAAAACTGTGCCAGCAATTCACAAGTTACAGAATGGAAACAGAAAACAGTATAGAGGTTGAGTTGTCCTGAAGATTACCAACTGCTGGTATTTCTAGGCCCTGGGACATCACATGAGGGAGAAGACAGGACACTGATGAATTCTTCTCCATTTTAACAGATTTAAGGAACGAATTAGAGATTTTTTTTTTTGCCCTGCGCTGTTAAAACTGATCTGTTTGCTTAAGAAACTACTATAGTTCATATAAACAAGATGCTTAGTAGCAATGGTGGAAATTGAAAAAAGGCTATATGGCAAAGGATAAGTAAAGGATAACAGATAACATTATGTTCTACAAAGCTTATCTGCTATCTGCTGTGTAACTTGAGCCTTTTCTCCTTTGAATGGCTGCCCCCATTGCTACACAGGAGCTTATTTATATAAACAATATAAGTGCTTCTGAAGCAAACACTGCAGTTTTACCAGTGCAGGGCAACATTGCATTATATTTTTATTACTTTAAAACAATCATTTTTTGATGTTACTGGACCTTTAACTCATCCATTCTTTAACTCATGAATTGCTGGTGATGTTTTAATTTATATAACAAACTCCCCTTCTTCAAGCACAGGCAATCTGATTGAATATGAATTTTATTAATTCATTAATTGGTGTGCTGGCACAAAATTGATTGGAATTCATGTACGTGATTGCATTAGTACTTTAAAAACTTTAGCACTTTATATTTATTTAAAATCAATTTTGGGAATTCCGGAGGGTGTGGGGTGTACAGCTATTCTTTTTGAGAATAACTGTACATAAGATCTTAAGAGCAAGGTATAGCTTAAAACCAACTGAAATCTTAAAGCGATTCTTTTACAAGGGTGGATATACAATAAAAGTTTGCAAGAGAAACTATTTATGCACAAGTAAACCCAAGAAGCCATGTAAACTAGACCTAAAGTAGACAGTGATGCACAATATGGGAATTTCCTGATCCATAACATGCCCCAAGGCAAGAAGTGATCACTACTACCATTCCCATCCCACACTACAGTGGCTCAGGGCTCACTATCCTGCCAAACATTGGTAGAGAAACTGGAAGACTAGCTACAGTGCACAGCTAGAATTTACTTTTCTCTGCAACTGGTCTGTAGTTTCCCACAACCAACCCCTATGCAGTTTTTCAAGTTTTAAACTTGAGCTCACAAAGTGCCGGCATTACTAGCCAACATCATAACTATCATAGAAACAAATCAAGTCATACCTTTGTCTCTGGTGTAGTTGGGTTTCTTGCAAGTTCATTCATCTTTGGAGATAAGGATACGCTGACCATGTCCTTAATTTTCTTCCCAAGAGAACTAGGTGTAACAGGTTCCAAGCCCACTTTGTTGCATGGACTAGAAATCTAAAAAATATAAAAGGTATTAAATTTACAGCATAAATGGTTTTTTTTTTTTTTTGGTTTTTTTTAAAGACGTGTCTAAAAGCAGCCATTGCTACCTGGCAGGGGATGCAATGAACAAATGTCCATACTATACATGGATTAATGAAAAAGATTTGCAGCAAGGTTTCCAGATTGAGCACCACCCGAATACACGCACAGTCGGGTGACTTCGGAAATCGAAGTGCCGCGAGTGCATTGCCACAGGCAAGTTTTCATTTTAGCAGAGGGAAGGCAGTTCAAGGAGATTGTCGCCCAGAAGATGCGATTAGTCGCCAGGCGAATAAATGTCCCCGTATGGCCCTGCCCTAAAGCACCTCTGGGAAAGGTGGTCGAGAAAACGCAATAATAGCTAGGAGTCAAGGTTATGAAAAATACAAAAAGTATTTATTTTGGACATGGTAAAAGAACGGCCTGGAGGGGCCCCCGAAGAACTGTTCTAAATGGATTCATTTGTTATATTTGTCCCTCCTGAGAAGAATCTGAGTTTCACTAAAGATGGCGGTTACAATTAATACAATAGTTGCCAATATTCCACAGATAATGCTGAGAAATGTATCAACTAAATGTAGCAAATTGTAACAGTCCAGAATGCACCTGATCACTGAGCTGCCAGACTCAAACTCCACAGACAGGAACATTAAACTTCCATATTGGAAAAACCATAAAAAAAATGTATAGCACTTGAAAAGTCTATTTATGGTGAAGAGTCTGAAAACAACCAAACTAAAGGGGGAAAACGTGTGTTAGGACTGCCCGTTGTCACTGGAGTGTGGCAGGAAAGAGAAAATTACACACCTTACAAACACTGGAAGTGAGAAGCCCAGTGTTAGCCGTGTAGGCTGCAGACCCAGGTGGACCCTACCTGCGACCATTCCACCCAACCCCCAAATCTATAGCCACAATTCCCAGCAAGGCCGCAATTGCAATCCATGGTTGGAATAAAACATTTGTAGCCCAATAAGGAAATGGAATACACATGTCTCCGCACAGGCGCCAGGGTGACCCGTAATGAACGTGCTGCTCTTGTACTCCCAGTCGTTGTACATTGAACCTCCCCCCGTAAGTTTAGGTGTTAATGGGCTTACCCGCTGCTGCTGTTGTTGCCCCCCAAAGCCTCCATCTTCCCCCTGTGGCAGCTTTAGCTTTTTCCTCGCCGATTTGCCCTGCCTTTGTTGAGTCCGCGGCGGCTCCGAGTCAGAAACTTGGCGCAGTCGTTTCTTACTGCTAGGCCCAATGCACGCCTGGGTCACTGTAGGCGAATTGCGTTCCGGGGTGCGTGGAGACCTCGGTACCACTTGGGATTTAACCGAGCTACGAGTAACAGTACGGCGTGTCTCCAACACGGGTTCTGCCTTACGCCTCTTGGAGTTCTGGGCTGCGGAGCCCCGCTTACTTTGAGCGAAATAATCGGTCACTCGCGTTTGCGATATGTCTGCCATTGCTCGCTAAGTGCGGTAGTATGCAGCAGCGCCAAGCCAGCTGGGTCACTCGAACAAAACACGCGTCACGCACACTGCTGTAATTGGCTATGAGTGCGGAAGCTAAGGGAACTATTTACTTGGATTTCGCGGGCAATACGATCACGTGATGTGTATTTGGATCGTCCCATTTAGTCTAAAGGAGGGGGCTGTTGTGGTTGGGCATGTGGTTATAGAGTTCAACTATCTGGGGCGGAGGGGCAGTGGAATAAGGTTCAGTCCACAAGGGCTGATTCAGGGAGGTTTAAAGGAACAGTAACATTAAAAAAAATTAAATTGTTTAAGTAAAAATATAATGCAGAGTTGCCCTGCACTGGTAAAACCGCAGTGTTTGCTTCAGAAGCACTACTTTTTATATAAATAAGCTGTTGTGTAGCCATGGGGGCAACTGGTCAAAGGAGAAAAGGCTCAAGTTACACAGCAGATAGCAGATAAGCTCTGTAGAACATAATGTTATCTGTTATCCATTACTTATCCTGTGATATATAGACATTTTTCAATTTCCGCCATTGCTACTTAGCAGCTTGTTTATATGAACTATAGTAGTGTTTCTGAAGCAAACAGATCAGATTTAACAGCGCAGGGCAACACTACTTGAGATTTTCTTTACTATAAAACACTTTCATTTTTTGGTGTTACTGTTCCTTTAAGATGGGCATAAACGCAAAGATCTTTCCCCGATATGGTACTAACTGGCAGGTAGGGTTGCCACCTTTTGTAAAAAAAAATACCGGCCTTAGCCCCGCCCAAAGCCACACCCCAGCCTCACCCATGGCCCCGTCCAAAGCCCCACCCACCCCAAAGATTTTCCTAGCAAATCATGGTTTTTTGTGTACCTACCAAAAGCGTTCTACCTTTTTATTTGCATTTATAACATATGAATGTACATTAATTGTTACCTATAGGTCATGTTGATCATTTTTTGCTGAGAGGTTTGTTTTTGTATATAACTGTTAGCTGAAATGTCTAAGCCTGACTCTCTGACACCCTGACACTCTTACTTTGCCAACCTAACAGTCCCATCTCAGTCTGTTAGTTACAGTTTGTAATGATAACAGATGCCGGGTGCACAAATATGGCAGCCCCCTCATACAGGAACATGGGGGATCAGACAGGTAATGTAAAAGCATCATGTAAATACCTTATGGCAAAGTTAGAAGTAGCTTTCAAAGCCAGTTATTATAATAGAGGTAAAAAAGAGTTTGACTTCAGGTGTCAGAATCTCTTTAATGTCTAGTGGCATAATAATAATCTAGAGGAAGATTTCCCACTATAAAGGCAGAAATGCACATTGCAGGCTCCACTACAGCAAGCATACTAAAGCTTAACAGCATTTAGAATTCGTCAAAACATACTCCCCAACAACATCCACCAGTACTTTTGCTCTAGAATAGCACAGGCTTCAGTAACCAAACTAACTAACCAACGCTGAGTCCAGGTTCTACTGTACACTGCCCACCAGTTCCTAACACAGGGAGGCAGCCCGCAGTCCAGGATAACTACACCCTCTGTCCACTCCAGTCACCTTGCACTTGCAGAGCCAGTCAGACTGTCACGATTCACGACCAACGACCGATCCTGAGGGCTTCCTTGTTTACATTCCCTGCTGCACTGCACTCGCATCTTCAAAGAACACACAAATCTTATCACAGGAGACTGTGACGTCAATACGTCACGTAAGTCCAGCGCAGCCGTGGAATATAGAGCAGGGAGGGAGGAGGAAGGAGGGAGGCCCGGAGGAGGGAACAACAAAGCTGCTTCAGCAGACTTCTTCACATAAACAGCAGAATAATCTCCCTTCAGACAATTTTACCGGCTGTACAATGGTCGGTATATTTTTAATACCGGCACCGGCCTTAAGAGATGATTTACCGGCTGTGCCGGTAAAATACCGGCCGGGTGGCAACCCTACTGGCAGGGCTATATCGTTGTAATTAGGGTTGCCACCTGTCCGGTTTTGAACCGGACAGCCCGGTATTTTGAAGGGCTGCCTGGTTCAATGCTTCCTGCCCGGTTTTCCATATAAGGAAAACCGGGCGGGATTAGCTTGATTGACGCCGCGATCGGCCAATCGGCGATTGCGGCGTCATAGCTCCGCCCAGTGACGCCACGGGACCGCCCACTGACATCACGGGACCGCCCACTGACATCACGGGACCGCCCACTGACGTCATGGGACCACCCCCTCTCCGGCTTGAGCCACAGGGAAAGGTGGCAACCCTAGTTGTAATCCAGATGTTCAGCCCTACAGCCGAATAATCGGATTCCGACAAGCACAATGGAATTTCCGACAGGCCGGTCAGAAGAAAATACAACCTTCCCAATTGATATTGTGTCCAGATATCGGTCAGGAAGACCCATCAGAAGCCCCCATACATGGGCAGATAAGCTGGCAAATCAGTCTAAATTGGCAGCTTTATCAGCCCATATATGGCCAGCATTAGTCGCCTGACAGCTAGGGTTGCCACCTGGCCAGTAAAAATGATGGTTGATTCCAATGTTATTAGGGTTGCCACCCTCTTCTTGAAAAAAATACCGGCCTTCCTATATATTTATCTTTTTTTCCTATTAATAACATTGCGATCAACCATCAAAAATACCGGCCAGGCCGGTAAAATACCAGCCAGGTGGCAACCCTAAATGTTATTAATAGGGAAAAAACATAAATATATAGGCAGGCTGGTATATTTCTCCAGAAAAAGTGGCAACCCAACTAATCGCCTCTTTTTCTGGGCGACAATCTCCCCAAATCTGCTTATGTGGACTGACCCTAACAATGAGGTACAGTGTTCGTACCTTGTATCGAAGGGCTAGTCCATATGAGCAGATTCAGGGAGATAAGTCGCCCCAGCAACAAATCACCTCTTCTCCCGGGCGACAATCTCTCCGCCAGCTCTAACGGAAATCGCCTGCGGTAATTCACACGCGGCCTTTCATTTTCTGAAATTGCTTCACAAGGAAACTTCGGGCAACTTCAGAAAACGAAGCTCAGCATGTGAATTGCCTCAGGCGATTTTCAGGTTAGCCAGCGGAGTGCAGGAAGAAGGCAGTTTGGGGAGATTGTCACCTAGAAGAAGAGGCAATTTGTGGCTGAGTCGGCTAATCTCCCCAAATCTGCTTGTGTAGACCTAGCCTAAGGCAGTCAATTAATCCAGTTATTCCACTACCCAACATTTCTCTTATCTGGCTTACAGGGTACGAGGAAAGTCAAACCTGCTAGTTAGGTAAAGACCCTTAACACACTGCAGGCAGCCAGCTATGGACTTTCTGCCAAAGCTTTACAATGTTTATTAAGCAGGAATTTATTCTTCAACCAGGCACATGCAGTTGTGCTCATAAGTTTACATACCCTGGAAGAATTTATGATTTCTTAACCATTTTTAAGAGAATATGAATGATAACACAAAAACTTTTTTTTCACTCAGGGTAGGGGTAGATGGGCAGATTAGGGGAGATTTAGTCGCCTGGCGACTAATGGCCTCTTCTGCCGGGCTACAATCTCCCCGAACTGCCTTCTTCCTGCCTTCCATCTGCTGAAATGAAGAATTGCTTGAGCTAATGCACTTGTGGCGCTTCGATTTCCAAAGATGCCTCACGGGTAAACGTTGGGCGACCTTGGAAAACAAAGCGACATGTGTCGTGAGCTGTTATCTGGTTACTTTCCCATTGTTCTGTTGTTAGGCTGCTGGGGGGGGAGGGGTGCTATCACTCCAATTTGCAGTACAGCAGTAAAGAGTGATTGAAGTTTATCAGAGCACAGCTGGGAAATTGACAATATGTCTACCCCATGTCAGATTTCAAAATGAAATATAAAAAAATCTGTTTGCTCTTTTGAGAAATTGATTTCAATGCAGAATTCTGCTGGAGAAGCACTATTAACTCATGCATTTTGTCAAAAAAATGTTTTTCCCATGACAGTATCTCTTTAAAAAATCTGTAAAAAGTTTTACCTGAAGTGAGAGATGGCTTGGTGTATAATTTTTGACAAAAAGTAGCAAAAGTCTCTACAATTTTTAAAGGGTTACCTGTTAGGGTGCCTTGGGGGGTCCTAACTCGATGAATTGAAATGGGGTTATCTCTCTCATTTAGCTTGCGGGCTAACATTTTACCTGGTTTGTCCAGGGCACTAAACAACGCGTGTCTGGCCCAGCACAAGGTTTTCTCAAGGTTAAAAGAAAGTCTAGGTCTCTTTGGGCTTGCTGGAACTGGGAGAGATGAGATTCTGTAGGGAATTGGGGATAAATTTCAGATAGTCTATCTAATTATTTTACTAATACGTCAATAGCCATTTTGTTTTACTTTAATGGGAGACCCTGACGACCAGTGTCTTTTTTTCTTCTTTATTTTATTGGCCCTAACTACAAATGTTTTTGTAAACCTGTGGTAGGTGGGGGCCTGGCCGCCAATGTCTTATATTTAGTTAGCATAGGTATGGGGTGTGTGTGTGTGTGTGTGGATGCTGGGTTTCATTTGGAGGGGCTGAACTTGATGCACTTTGTTCCTGATTTAACTATGTAACTATGTAATTTAGAAGGAGATTTTGGGCAACACTTTGGGGAACACATTTAAACATGGGCTGCTTTGAATTTTTTTTTTTGCCAGGGCTGCTTTCTACTCACAGTCCAGCCATAGCTGCATTGTAGTTGGGGCAAGTGGAAAACTGGAGCGCTGCAAACCAAAAAGTTAAAGAACTACAAAAAAAGGCTCAGCTGCAAATTGCAACTGAATAGCATTATCTCCTTTATTTACTTATTTTAAAAAAGAGGTCCCCTAAGCCTGGCAACTCCTGAAAACAGTGGTGTACCCACAGTATGTTGTTCCTGGTCCCAACAGAAAAACTCTTTGTGGCACATCTGCAGGCTAGGCCCCCTTTCTGCCATGAACTCCCAACCTTCCCTCATGTGACACGTTACCAGGAGTAGCACAAATCTGTCCCTTGTAATAAACCAGATACAGACATACAGAGTTCCCAGGGTGACATGTTGAGTTTGGGCCAAACTGCCTAGGAATATCACTGTGACAGAACATGCGAGATGCAACACAGATAAAAAAAATACTGTTATTGTAACACTTTGGGCCTTATGTATTAAAGTACAATAGGAGCTAAAATTACTGAATTGCCAAATTGTTAGGACTACCCAATGCATTAAAATTACTAAGCAGACAGGCCTGGACTGGCAATCTGTGGGTTCGGGCAAATGCCCGATGGGCTGCTTGCTTTGAAATTTAAATGGGCTGCTCACCTAAAAATTCAAATTAGGTATGTCTTTAATATGTAAATTAACCAATCACTTTAGAAATGTAAATGAGCTGTCCGTAATAGCCAGCTACAGCTAAGCCGATTCCTGCATTTGTTAGTGCTCATGTCAGTACCGGCATATGGGTGGAACCAGGAATTCTGACCAACTTCAGTTAATAAAATTAGAGTTGCTTGCTATAGACCCAATCCCTTATGCTTATGATAGGTATGTTAGCAACTTGAGGATCCATGCTCAGAACAATCACTTCAGCCTGTATATGGAAAACTGAAAAATTATGTAACTGTAGGACCACTAAATCATCAGATAGAATAGTTGTGATAGGAACTAGGGTGAAATATTTGTAGCAGGGGGCGTGTCCTGATGGCGAGCTGAGCAAGTCGCACTTTTGTGAAGCTCCGGTGTATT
>CM044438.1:53899597-53933188 GCA_024363595.1 Xenopus borealis | reverse complement strand
ATTTTTTTTTTTTTTTTTGTATTTCAGGTACGTTTTTATTTGTAAAGAATATGCAAGTGTACAGTGAACATATATGTCATATTTGAATCTGGTCACCATTCAGATATGTAATCATTCACAATATCAGTAATACATTTTGTGTGTTTAACTAGTACCTTTAGTGGAAACTGAAATTTTTTTTATCAAACCCTATATATATAATAAAGTCCTGATCTGCAAGCCTGAAGCAGGGAAGAAAAGGTCTCCTGTCTGAAGAGACTGGACATGCACTGAACGATAAGAAGGGCAAATCAATGGCTCTAGCTCACAAGTTCAGGACAGTGTAATCAACAAGGACGTCATATTATTACGACGAAACCCAATTCTAACAAAGCTTAATTTACTCTAAGAATTATGACCCATATACATGAACAAGCCCATTGCAGCTTCTTGATAACAAGGAGCGGCCCATTTTCTTTCGTTGGTCAAAAAACCCTGTTTCCATAAACAAAATGGCGATCCAAGTTTCACTGCTCTACAACATGTCATTGTTTGCATCCAGAATTACCACAGCGCTTCACGTTTCCCTGTTTAATCCACCCACAATGAATAGACGTGTGAGTTCACCATTACCCATGACATAAAGTGAGCCGGGTTGAAGCAATGCCGTCTCCATGGTGACGCTCGACCACCTTGTCGCAGCGATGACGTTCCTGAGTAGCGTGGAGATGACGTGTTGTGTTTATGTCTTGCTGCCGTTGAGGTAACGAGCTTGTCACGGTCATGGCTATGTTCAGGAACCTGGTGTCTTCTTCGCAGCACCGGCAACATCACTCTCAGCAGTCTCCGGCGACTCCTTCCTCCGCAGACAGTATAGAGACTCAGTATGGCTGTCCCATCTGTCTGGAGGTTTATTATAAGCCTGTGGCCATCGGGAGCTGCGGACACACGTGAGTGACTGACTAGGTGGCCCCTGGCCATAAGATCGCCCTATGCTAATAGTGTCTGTCAGGTTCCAGCCGTCTCTCGGGATTGAAACGCTTCTATCCGTGTTTACAGAATGCCTGTTGCTTTACGTCATAAACACTTGGAACGAACGTGCTGCTGGGCTGGCGAGTAGCTGAGCGGAATTCAGAGCGCTGTCCTGTCTCTGTATTCTAGGCGGTACTACATTTCTGGCCGTGTCATTCTGGAGCCTTGTCACAGTTTACTCTTCCCTTGATTTTATGTGCATTGGATGTTTCCATGCTAGACTTTAACGTTCCTCAAGCTAGATGAGTGGGACTAGGGAGGTCCCACTTGTTGCTCCCTATTTATAGTAGAAAAAAAATAGCACCATGTATACGAGTCCTTTATTCGCAAATTTTCATCATCAGGACCGGATCAATGGGGATTGGCTCATAGGAAATCTTAAAAAACTATAGTATCTCCTGCGTATAGGGTTGCCACCTTTTTCTTTTTTCCTATTAATAACATTTGGCGCAGACATCAAAAATACCGGCTAGGCTGGTAAAATACCGGCCAGGTGGCAACCCTACCTGCATATCACCAGTGTTTTTGAACCAATGTGGGTGTGGCTGGGCAGCATGCTGCCCCCTAAAATCCTGTCACCCTAGGCTAGGGTTGCCACCTTTTCTTGAAAAAAATACCTGCCTTCCTATATATTTATCTTTTTTTCCTATTAATAACATTGGGATCAACCATCAAAAATACCGGCCAGGCCGGTAAAATACCGGCCAGGTGGCAACCCTACCCTAGGCCCAGGCCTAGGTGGCCTTTCCATAAATCCGGGCCTGGGCGCAGCTCTGTAACTACAGATAGGACTGTTTTGTTTAAGAACACCGCCGTCGTATTATTCCATATGCCTTTTTTGAGCTGTATACCAAATCTTTTAGTTGGATAAAATCATATTACATAGAGCTTAGGATCATGGCTGTAATGAAAACAACCTCTTCCATAAGAACTAAATTGAACCTACCTATGAAAATTGCTCTTGCAGATTAAGGGAGTACAAAACTTCCCCTTTTATTAAAAGTTGCGATGCGCCTATTCCAGGATTCTGCCTTTTTCAGCAGGATTCGGCCGAATCCTTCTGCCCAGCCGAACCGAATCCGAACCCTAATTTGCATATGCAAATTAGGGGCAGGAGGGAAATTGCATGACTTTTTGTCACAAAACCAGGAAGTAAAAAATATTTTCCTCTACCCACCCCTAATTTGTGGTGGCTTCGGTATCCGGACGAATCTTTCTAGAAGGATTCAGGGGTTCGGCCAAATCCAAAATAGTGGATTCAGTGCATCCCTAATTAAAAGTATTAGTTTATATATCTTCTTAAAGAAGACCCTGTAAAAAACATAGACCCCCCTCCCAGCCGGGGGTCAGGAACCTTTTTGGCTGAGAGAGCCATAAACACCACATTTTTTAAATTGTAATTCTGTGAGAGCCATACGATATGTTTAAAACTAAATACAAGTAAATGTGTGCATTTTATGTAAGACCAACACTTTTAAAGAACAATAAGTCTCTGAATTCTTTCTAATAACGTTGTTATGCTTTTGCTAACCAGTGATGAATAGTACTTTTTACCATTAATGCGACTTCTGGTGCTGCATGGTTTTGCTGATGGCTTTGTAGTCTGGTTGATATGTGGTGAGGTTAAGTTTCATGCAGGCGTTGAGACTTCCATCCGTTAAACCTCATCGTAGGTTGGTTTTAATGTGCTTTACTCACACAAGACTCACACAAGACAATATGTGTTTCTAACAGACCACAGCAATGTTGCTGGTGATACAAGGGGAATTTAACGGGCACCTATAGGGGCAAAATGATACTCCCAACCAAAAGTGCGGGCTGATAGAGCCCGCATTCCAGTTGGGGGTTTCACTGTTTTTTTAAAAAAAAAATGCCCCTCGCAAGCACTATCGGCCCCGCTCCGGGAGGGAGCTCCCGGAGCGAGCAGCCGTCTCTCCACAGGCGCGCGTCTTAATGACGTCACGCGCCTGTGCAGAATGAAAAGCAGCCAGAATTGAGGCAGCTTTTTCATTCTGCGCATGCGCGCCTATGGAGAGACGGCTGCTCGCTCCGGGAGCTCCCTCCCGGAGCGGGGCCGATAGCGCTTGCGAGGGGCATATTTTTTTTAAAAAAACAGTGAAACCCCCAACCGGAATGCGGGCTCTATCAGCCCGCACTTTTGGTTGGGGGTATCATTTTACCCCAATAGGTGTCCTTTAAAGCTAACGTTGCAGTCTGTGGTTGACGTGAAGTAAAGTTCCCTGCACCCATGGATAATGGGATAATCATGCATTGGACAATATCTATATATGTACTCCTCCAATCCAGTCACAAAATGTCACTTTTGTTGCTCAATCCACTTACTCACAAGACATAATGTAAAAGTCCAATGTACAGTCTCATGGTAGCATGTTAATCTGTCAAATGCCAGAAATGAAGACATGAAAAAAGGAACAGTGGTATTTCAAATGATTTGCAGGTGGTCACAATTGTTCTGTTATTTTTTATTGTGAAGGACAACCAAAAATCATTCAGTTGCAAATGTTCCAATATCACCATTTCACTGTATTTTTCCTCATCAGATTATATATATGACACCTGCAAATCATTTTTGAAATATCACTCATTTGAAATATCACTGTTCTTCATAATATTTTTCATGTCTTCTTTTCTGGCACCCATTATTTTTATTAAAGATTTTGCAGAGAGCCAGATGTAGCCATCAAAAGAGCCACATCTGGCTCCCGAGCCATAGGTTCCCAACCCCTGCTTTATACTTACCCCTCACAGCAGAGTTCCACGCAGCCATCTTCAACTGCTTTGGTAAGCACGTCACACTCTGTTAAATCACCACGTCCACCATGCAAATCAATTAAGTCTCATTTCATCTATGTATGTCCCCACTTAACACATATATATATATATATATATATATATATATATATATATATATATGCTCAATTCCCATTTCAGTAGAAAAAATTCTAGTATATTAATTCATTGTATTAAAATAACAGTGTAATTTAGACACCAAACATTATTACAATGCATAGTAAAGAAGTTCCACATAATTTAACCCTGTATCTCCTGGACCGTATATCAAGTAAAACATGTTACATCAAACTCATAATTTAGGCCAAGTGGCAATCTAATATGTAGATAAAAAATCCAAAATAATTCCCTTTTCATTAAAAGGCCTGTCAGATCTCCTCCCCTACTACCTAACCTCACCTTCTCAATACCCTGTATAGAAAAATATTTCACATCACTTCCATTACAATATGCAAAATGCCTTGTTATATTACTTTTTTCTACTGCCTTGTTCCCGTATGCGTTCCTTCAACATTCTACTTGTGCAGCCCACATATTGTTTTTTACATTTTAGGCATGTCACTAAATAGATTAGTGTAGATGTATTACAATTTATATAATCCCTAATCTTAAAGCTTTTACTTGTTACAATTGATTTACATTCCTTAGATACTTTTAAGTGTTGACATGTCACACACCTACGGCCACCGCATTTAAAACACCCCTCTATCCTAAGAGGACCCATATTTCCTATTACATCTCCTCTATTCTTTTCACTATACATACTCGGTGATAGCAAGTCCTTCAATTTGTGTGCATTCCTTGGGACACTACTTATCCCTGGTGCCAATATTTTATAAAAAAAATCGTCATCCGCATAAAGAATAGGTAAGTATCTCTTAACTATATCCAATATACTATAGAACTGTCTACTAAACCTAGTTACAAACGGAATTTTTACTGACCCAGCTTGCTTCCTCTTTCCGGTCTTACCTAGGGGATTTTCTTTCAATAACTGATCCCTCTCCACAGTCCTCACTCTGTGGTATGCCCTGTTCACTCATTTACGTCCATAGCCCCTATCTAAAAATCTTTTTTCCATATCTACCGCCTGTTCCCTGAAGGCTGCATCCGTTTAGCAATTTCTCCACAACCTCAGGAACTGACCCACCGGAATCCCGCCAGTCAGATTTTTTGGATGACAGGAAGAGGCATGTAACAGAGTATTACCACTACATGGCTTCCTATAAATAGTTGTATATATCCCCTTATCCACTACCGATAAAAAATAATTATGTTCAAGCAAAAACCTAATTGCTGCCAGCAGAAAGTTCCTTAGATCCACTGAGTAACTACTATATCTTTCCAAGTGGTATTGTACTGTCTTCAAGCCCAATTCATGTGGAATTGAGGAATAGAGTGAGGAGACCTCCAATGTCCCCCAACCGTATCCCTCTTCCCACCTGAGCTCTCTCAATTTATTCATCACATGTGTAGTATCCCTCATGTAACTATCCAAGCGCTTGACCAACAACTGTAAGTGCGCATCCACCCATTCTGAGAGATGTTCATTCAATGAGCCTACTCCCGAGATTATTGGTCTCCCTCGCGGTGGCCTCTCTGGTTTATGGACCTTTGGGAGATGGTAAAAAGTGGGTATAGTTACTGACTTAGGTGCCAAATAGTGTTACTGATGATGTGTCAGAGGGAAAATGGCGCCAGGGGAAAGCTGCTATTTGTTTTAGGGAAATGTGATGGGCTGGCTAATGGAGGGGGTATATGCAGTACAAATTATGTGGCTTGGGTGGGGAAGGTATGCCCATCTTATATACTTGGTATTTTTTTCAAGAAAAGGTGGCAACCCTAATTGTGATTAATGTATGGTAAAATTGTTTGTCCTATATATGATGCTCAGATGTACTGTATACATTCTGCTGTCATTTGATCAATTCTTGCCTCTCTTTGGCACTTGCAGGTTTTGTGGTGAGTGCTTGCAGCCATGCCTCCAGGTCTCTTCCCCGCTCTGCCCACTTTGCCGCATGCCATTTGACCCAAAGAAGGTAGATAAAGCATCCAATGTAGATAAACAACTCTCTTCATACAAAGCTCCCTGCAGAGGCTGCAGTAAAAAGGTGCGTTTATCTATTCATTGCATCAGGAAAATGTTGGTTTAACAATGGAAAAAGACTCGGGGGCAGGTTTATTAAGGTTCAATGTTGAATTGCTGGTCAGAACTCACAAATACGATATGGGAATAATCCAAACTTGAATTCAAGATTATCATACCTCGCCCCTTGATGTAACTCAAATTCTATAGGTTGTCACTGAAAACCTGCTGAGTTCATGTAGAAGTCAATGGGAGAGGTCCGTCGACCCATTTGAGGATGTTAATACCCTTCCTGACATTCAAGTTTTTTTTCCGAAAAAAAACTCGCTTCGAATCACATTTGATTTGAGTTTTCTGGTCATCAATATTTGTTTGAATTTTAGACATTCAAGTTTTTTCTTAAATAAGGTACCATTTGAATTTCAAGCTCATTCGAGGTAAATTAAACTCTCTCACTTGACCGTTGAGAAATCTGCCCCATAGAGTGGAATGTATTTGAATCATTTGATTTTTTTATTTTATTTTAATAAAACTGAACAGGACAGGCTCAGAAACATGTACACTGGATAATCGAGTCAATTGCGCTTACTTAGCAAGATTCACATTCTTATGGGCAGGATATCAAAGCTCGAATTTTGATGTGAAATTTTTTTTTTACTCAAATAAATTCGAATGCACTCACAACTCAAATGGGAGGTTATTAATAAAAATATTAGACCATCTAAATTTCGATCGAATGGGAACTATCCGAAGATTTGTTTCAAATGCGTACCAAATTTGAATTTTCCTCAGAAAAAACCCTCAAACGTCAGGACGGCTATCAACACATTCATGTTTTATTACTTGTTGGTTTTGATTTTTATTCAGCATCTCTTCGCAATTTCAGCAGTTATATTCATGAATGAAACTAGCACAAATAATTTCTTTTATTTACCATATCAGTAATGCCAAACTACAATTAAATTGTTGAGATTTATATACATATATATATATATATATATATATATATATATATATATATATATATATATATGTATGTATGTATGTATGTATGTATGTATGTAGCCATTTTCCAACTTAAAGATACTGACACTAAGCCACTCATATTAAAAGTTACCTAAAGGTTATTTTGACTTGATTGTTTTTTGCAGATAGATATGCTTTTGTAAATGATTACTTCAGGTTCTTAAACCAGACCGTTTGTTATGTGTGGGTTTTTCCTGACCTGCATCCGCTCGGTATCCGCCCTCCCTCTGCCCAAGCCCGACTTCCGGGTTCCTTTTATAGACCCGTGCTGACCCATCCCACCGATGATGTCACAAAAGGGGCGAGCAGGCGGGTGTCTATAAAAGTTGAAGACGGAAGCCGGCATTGTAAGGTCACTGGCAGGGAAAGGGGGTGTGCGGCCAGCCCAAACCCACCCCACCCGCAGATAAACCTGCAGGCCCAGCGGGTATCGGCCCAGGCTGCACATCACTACTGACCGACCCGTCTCAACTTACTGTTTCTGCTGCTAATGGACATGCACTACTACTGCACAAATATGGCAGCCCCTCATAGAGAAACACGGCGATCAGAAAGGTGACGTAAAAGCATTGGACAAATACTATTATGGTTAAAATGACAAATAGCATGCAAAGACAATGTCATGATAGTTACATTTCTGGTGTCAGTATCTCTTTAATGCTGAAGTGTTGATGCTTAACAAACAAGATTAAAGGGGTTGCTCACCTTTGAGTTAACATTTATGGTGTAGAGAGGGATATTCTGAGATAATTTGCAATTGGTCTTCCTTTTTCAATATTTGTGGTTTTTCAGTTATTTAGCTTTTTATTCAGCAGCTCTCCAGTTTGCAATTTCAGCAATCTGTTTGCTAGGTTCCAAATTCCCCTAAAAACCAAGCACTGATTTGAATAAGAGACTGGAATACGAATAGAGAGGGTCTGAATAGAAAAATTAATAAAAACTAGCAATGAAAATATACAATTTTTTTTTATTTCTATTTAATCAAAAAAAAGGTTAGACTGATAAAATGAAATTTAGGAATGGATATCGGTTAAAACGATTGACTGTTGTATAGTTTAGGGCATTTTGTGCCATAATGACAAGTCCCCTGCTTAGCTTTACTTGCCCCCTGTATCTCTGTTGAAGTGGTGTCTCTACTATATCTAAGATGCCTCATACTTTCCATATACTGTACTGTAATAAAACCAGTGTTTGTCAGGGCAGTGGAGTCGATACATATATACTTCGACTCCAACGCCTCAAATTTTAAAGGAACAGGAACCACAAAACCGAAAGTGTAAATGAATGAAAATATAATGTAGTGTTGCCCTGCACTGGTAAAACTGCTGTGTTTGCTTCAGACACTCCACTATAGTTTATATGAACAAGCTGCTGTGTAGCCATGGGGCAGCCATTCAAGCTGGAGAAAAGCAGAATCTGCACAGGTTACAATCTGCAAATGCATTGGGCAGGGCTTGTCTGTTATCTGCTATGTATCCTGTGCCTTTTTTTCCTTTTCTCCAGCTTGAATGACTGCCCCCATGGCTACAATGCAGCTTATTTATATAAACTATAGTCTTTCTGAAGCAATCACACAGATTTTACCAGTGCATAGTAACAGTATATTATATAAGGAGTATATAAGGAGTGGTTCACCTTTAAGTGAACTTTTAGTTTGGTACAGAATGGCCAGTTCTAAGCAACTTTTCAATTGGTCTTCATTATTTATTTTCTATAATTTCTTAAATTTTTTTGTTCTTCTGACTCTTTCCAACTTTCAAATGGGGGTCATTGACCCCATCTAAAATACAAATGCTCTGTAAGGCTACACGTGTTGTTATTGCTACTTTTTATACTCACCTTTCGATTTAGACCCTCTCCTATTCATATTCCAGTCTCTTATTCAGATTAATGCATGGTTGATAGGGTAATTTGGACCACACAAAAAAACGCAAAAAACGAAAAGCAACTGCAAATTGTTTCACTCTCTACATCATACTAAAAGTTAACTCATATGTGAACAGTGCTTTTAAAAGAACAGTAACACCAAAGTGTTTTACAGTCGTGAAAATATAATGTGCTGTTACCATGCACTGGGAAAACTTGGTGTGTTTGCTTAAGAAACTCTACTATAGTTTATATAAACAAACTGCTGGGTAGCTGCGGGGGCAGCCATTCAAAGCTGAAAATGCAGAAAAGATACGCAGCAGATATCAAATAAGCTCTATAGTATACAATGGGATTCTACATTGCTTATCTGTTATCTAGTGTGTATCCTATACTTGAAAGGCTGCCCCGATAGCTACACAACAGCTTGTTTGTATAAACTATAGTTATGTTTCTAAAACAAGTAGTACACCACTTTTCTTTAAAACACTTTTTTTCATTTTTTTGTGTTACTGTTCCTTTAATATACCAACGTATTTTCCATGTTGAATGAAAGAAGTTAAGTACACAACATACAAGGCATTTTATCACTGCCATAGCTCAAAAATATAAACCACATCCTTTGGTAATTCTACACCAAATTCAAAGTTCATACAAAACTACATTTCTGCAATTTCTATGTTAATTGAATCTGGCATATAGCTGTAGAATAACTGTTAAATACAATCCAAGTTAACTAAAGCATTGTTCTTAGAAACAGAATTGCTTCTGCCATATCCTCTTTCATAGAAGCTTTTAAATCTGCTCTGATTATTCAGTGCTTTTATTTAAAGTTATTAGAAGTCGGGGTCAGTAAGTTTTTTTGGTGACTCCGACTCCATACTACTAAAATACCTTATGACTCCACAGCTCTGGTGTTATGTCTATAGTAAGCTGCTTTAATTAGCCATTTGCCAGAAGCTCATTGTATAATGTACAGCAGGCATTTGCTTTTAATCTACTGTAATCCTGTATTAAATGCAGGTGACGCTTGCAAAGATGAGAGCTCACATCTCCTCATGTGCTAAGGTACAAGAACAGATGGCCAACTGCCCAAAGTTTGTTCCAGTTGTCCCAACATCCCAACCCGTTCCCAGGTATACATTGTGTTTCTTTTCTTTACAACTTCCTAATTCATTAGCCTCTGTGTTATCATTGCTGAAAATGTAATGGGCATTAAGGATTTTCATTTGAACAGAAGAGTCATAATTTGTATTCCTACAGCTGGAATCTACCATTTTGAAGGCGCGGGACCCAAAGCTTTCTCAGAGTAGTTTTCTGAGCATGTTTACAATTTATATTTGTTTCTGTTTTAGTGGAGATATAATCAGATTTAGTCCGTTTTATACTGCAAGGCAAGCTTCGGCTCAATAACTTTTTTTTTTTTTTTTTTTTTTTTTAAATAGGTCTGAGTGTCTATGATCCTAAGGGTAAAGCCAGGCGGTAAGATTCAGGGAGATTCTTTACCTGGCAACTAATCTCCTGAACCGCTTCCCCCTACCCTCCAGCTTGTTAATGAATAATCGCCTGCGCCTAGTCACATGCGGCACTGCGCTTTCCGAAAATCGCTCAAAATTGCCTAAGGAGGCAACTTTGAGCGACTTCAGAAAATTATTCATTAATCAGCTGGAAGGCAGGGGGAAGCGTTTCGGGAGATTAGTCGCCCCAAAGAAGAGGTGATTAGTCGCTAGGCGACAAATCTCCCCGAATCTTCCCGTCTGGCCTAACCATAAGAGACACACAGAGCTACTAGTAGGAGCTACTTGTAGTAGCTACAAAAAGCTAAAAAAATACTCTGTCATCAGGGGCAGTCCTGGGGCTACTTCCCCGATTAGGCAAAAAGCTGCACACCTGGCCACTCCAATCAATTAGTAACGGTGAATGGACTTTAGGAGGACGGCCCCTCCACAGTTGATATAAACAAAAGGTAAATCCAGCACACGTAACATGCTTAAGGGATTGCTCCCGTGTTTATTGTTTTTCCAACAATGACAACGTTTCAGGGGTGTACCCCTTCGTCAGGTGCTGCTTCCCGGATGCCACCCCCTCTTCTGCCCGTACTTAAAACATCAGCACTTTAGCAGGTCAAAAGGCGGGCCTTATCGCTAGTGCAATAGCGCTGCACTAGCAGAGCTGAGTATCTGGGTTATAAACAGGTTTTAAATGGAGTATCGGTCTCTAATTTTTAGAAGCTTCAGAACATAAAAAAAAATACCCTTTAAAAACTTTACTAGAAAAATTTGAGGTTTGAGGCCCTTTAATTTCTTGGTAAAGCCAATTATCACCATTGTCTATTTTCTAGCCACGGCTAGTAATTACTACTAGTAGCGCTGGGTGTCTTCGCACTAAGGGGCAAATTTACAAAATTCGTGTGAAGGATTCGAAGTACGAATACCGATCGTACGATTTTTCGGATATTCGAATATGCAAATCTGGCCTCTTTGATCATCGAATACCAAATTATCGAATAGATCGAATGATCGGATATTGAACCTACCAAATACCAATAGAAGCCTATGGGAACCCCCCCCATAGGCTTCTTTTGCTAAGTCCTGCTCGAATACCATTCGTATGATTGAATGCCTCGATCATTCGAATCGTACAAATTTTTCGAAGGCAAAAGTACGTTTTTTTTAGTGAAATCGAACAATCTGTATCCGATCGTACGATTTCATCGAGAAATCGAATATCGAGCAAAAAGATAGCCTAAAACTGTTCGATAAGCATTCCATAGTCGAATGCTTATCGAATTTCGAAGAGATTCAAGGGAAATTTTGTATATTTGCCCCTAACTGTCTGTGCACTTTCCCACATTTCCTTTATCCAAGAGTTGCTGACTGTCAATCGAGTAAAAAGCCTGGTATTAGCAGCCTAATAATGCAAATACAGGTATGGGATCCGTAATCTGGAAAACTGTTATCCAGAAAGTTCCGAATTACAGAATGGCAATCTCTCAGACTCCATTTTATCCAAATAATCCACATTTTTTAAAATTATTTCCTTTTTCTCTGTAATAATAAAACAGTACCTTGTACTTGATCCAAACTAAGATATAATTAATCCTTGGAAATGAAACCAGCCTATCGGGTTTATTTAACGTTTACATGATTTTCTAATAGATTTATGGTATGAAGATCCAAATTACAGAAAGATCAGTTGTCCGGGACGCCCCCAGGTCCCGAGCATTCTGGATAATCAGTCCAAAAATAAATAGAAAATGAATATAAGTGCAAAATTATTGGGAGCAAGTTTACACAAAATCGTTTTTTTTTGTTGTTTTTTTGGGGGGGGTTAAGAGCTTGAGAGATTTAAAGGAAAACTATACCCCCGAACAATGTAGGTCTCTTTAAAAAGATATTGCATTAAACAACTCATGTAAAACCCTGCTTCATGTAAATAAACAATTTTCATAATAATAGACTTTGTTAGTAGCATGTGCCATTGGGTAATCATAATAGAAAATAGCCATTTTAAAAAAGGACAGCCTCCTGGGATCCTAGGATCCAACAGTGCACACAAACATACCAAACTATAAAGTTAGGTCACATGAGCCAATTAACAGACAGAGTTGTGTCTTTTGCTTCCACACTTCTTCCTGTTACAGTTAGAGTTGCAGTATTTCTGGTCAGGTGATCTCTGAGGCAGCACACAGACCATCACGAAATGGTGGTTCAAGGCAAGAGATGTAAAAAGAGCAATATTTACTTAAATATATATTCCAGTTTGATAAGATTCTTTAATATGCCACTTAATTTGATATAAACTATCTGTTGCTCAAGTATTCATTTTGGGGTATAATTTTCCTTTAACAAATAAGAATCTTAAATACTTTTTCATTTACATTCTTGCTTTATAAATATTGTCACTTATATGTTGTGTTTTTCACTAAATTGGTATATTCTGTTATTTTCCGTTTTAAGCAATATCCCAAATCGATCCACATTTGTATGTCCATATTGCGGAGCCCGTAATCTTGACCAACAGGAACTTGTAAAGCACTGCATGGAGAATCATCGGAATGACCCTAACAAAGTGGTAAGTGTAGAACCTACAGCACACTGGGCTTGATGAAGGGCTGGTGTAGTTGATTTGTTGGTGGCACAAATAAACCTCCCCTGTGTAGAGGGGGATTTCACTTTTGCACCCAACGTTTCAAAAAGAGGATCTACGTGTAAGTGTAGCACTGTGATTGTTTCACTTAGCATAGAACCTGCATTACTTTCTGGTACAGTCACTTTCGCCTGGAAACTGCTGGTGACAGAATTTAAGTAAGTGGCCAGTAAGATAAGATGAAAGTCGTTCATATCACACAGAACATTATATGTGACTTAAGGTGGCCATACACGGGCAGATAAAAGCTGCCGACAGACTGTGTCGGCAGCTTATCTGCCCGTGTGGGGGCCCTCCGACGGGCTTTCCCGATCGATATCTGGCCGAAAGTCGGCCAGATGTCGATCGGGCAGGATTAAAAATCCCATCGGATCGCGGCAGCATCTGTTCGTTGATGCGGTCCTGCGATCCGACCGCCCGTACTGATCCGAACGTTGGGCCCTAGGGCCCACGATCGGATCAGCCCGATATCGCCCACCTCAAGGTGGGCATATCGGGGAGAGATCCGCTCATTTGGCAACATCGCCAAACGAGCGGATCTCTACGTGTATGGCCACCTTTACAATTGAGGTACATTATAGCCTTGGCCCATTTGACCTTGAACGTCTTGCTGAGATATTGATTACCGGTTTGGTTTTTTCCCAAAGAGGATGTTCACTTTCTTATGAAATAGAATGAACTGTTCTTAGCAATTTTTCCCAAAATCATTTTCATTAATATTCTGACTTTGTAATTATTGTAATTAAATGCTTTTAAACAAGCCATCCTGTTCAAAACAATCTGGCCTGGGTTATTTAAAAAAAAAGTAAATTTCATTCTACACCAGGTTATTATAAACAGATTTATTTTAAAATGCTGCATGCAAAAAAAAATTGATTTTAATAAACTCTTTTATTTTTTTTAAAAACTTTTATAAAAACTGGGTCCACTAATATATTTCTTGCATCTTCATGAACAGAAGCTTTAAGTTTTAACAGATAGCATTGTTGTACGTAGGTATGAGCATAAAGTAGCTGCACACATGAATATACAGTTAAGTCCATAAATATTTGGACAGAGACCTGAAACAACTCAGATGCAGTTGAACTGCAGACTTTCAGCTTTTATTCAGTGGGTTGAACAATAGATTGCGTAAAAAAAACTAAAGCCTTTTTTTTAAACACAATCACTTCATTTCAGGGGCTCAAAAGTAATTGGACAATTGACTCAAAGGCTATTTCTTTGGCAGGTGTGGTCAACTCCTTCATTATCAATTAAGCAGATAAAAGCCCTGGAGTTGATTTGGGGGGGGGGGGGGGGGGGGTGTGCTTGTATGCGGTCAAAGGAGCTCAATAATGCAGGTGAAACCAGCCATCCGTAAGCTGCAAAAACAGAAAAAAACATACAAGAAATTGCTACAATATTAGGAGTGGCAAAGTCTACAGTTTGTTACGTCCTGAGAAAGAAAGCAAGCCCTGGTGAACTCATCAACACAAAAAGACCTGGACGTCCACGGAAGACAACAGTGATGGATGATCAGAGAATCATTTCCATGGTGAAGAGAAACCCCTTCACAAAGGCCAAACAAGTGAAGTTGTCTCTGTCCATTTATTTATGGACCTAACTGTATAGTTTAAAAATGTAAAAATGTATTTAAATCTATAAAGTATGTGTTTTAGGGGATTGGAAGATTTAACCTCCAAGTACATGTAATAGGAAGGTCTAAAAAGTTATTTGTAACTGCTCTTATAAGATAGCTCTTATGAATAGTGTGTGTGTCATAACAATGACTCCACCCCCAACTAAGTATCAAATAAAAACACAAGCAGTTAAATGGCACATTATGAAGATGTGGCTGAATTTTTTCTGATCCTTTTCAGGGTTATTTAAGTTAAACACAGCTCCTATTTATTGTATGAAAATAATTGTCCTCATTGCAATTTAGAAGAACTTTTGTCCATACTATTCTCTGTCTTTTTAGGTGTGCCCTATCTGCTCAGCAATGCCATGGGGGGACCCAAGCTACAAGAGTGCCAACTTCCTCCAACATCTGCTCCACCGACATAAATTCTCTTATGATACTTTTGTGGTGTGTATTACTTACAGACTTGCAAAAGACCAGTCATCAGCGCTCTGTTTGGATTGTTTGAATTCTTACACCACTGTTTTTCTCACCTTGCAATTATGAAATATAGTGGCTTGAGCAATCCAAACTTCTGAGCTTTAACAAATACAGTATGCAAACTTGTTGCTGGGAAAATACTGCCTATCGAAATGTCATCTAGAAGGGGAGTCATCAGAAATTATTTTGAGCTCGAAGTTATGTCGCAGTTCCATTATGTGTGTATTCAAAGAATACCCATTGCGCAAACTTGCATTACTATAACAAGTCTGTCCTCCTATGTTATGTTGGAGACTGGCCAAACAATACTTGCACATTTAGAAAACCGAATATAATCTTATGGGAATACCGTACCGTAACACTTTGATCCATCCATTAACTAACAAACTTAACACCTTGTCAAGAAACAAATCCATTATTTATTCACACTTATAAAGCCTGGCACAATTTCAGACATAGACACAAGGTTACCAAAACCTCTCCTTATACCTAGCCTGGACTTCCCCGGTGGTCTAATGACTAAAGCTGGCCATAGACGTAACAATTACGATCTTTCTCGGAAAAGATCTTTCCAAGAAAGATCGTTCGTTTCAACACACACGTGTAGAGCTGAATCGTCAAATATACAGGTAGAAACAATAGAATTCTACTTGTATCTGACGATTCAGCTCTAACAATGGCCGATGTTCAGGGAGCTTTCAAAGGCATCCGATCAAAATTTTCCGTCCAGTCCGATCAACCAGCCGACCGATATCTTAATCCTCTGACGATATCGGTCGGCTCATTTCCCACCATACACGCACTGAATATCGTACGAAAATTTATTTTGTACGATATTATCTGTGCGTCTATGGCCACCTTAACATTTTCACAACTTCACTGTGTCAGGGACATACTAAATAAAAACCTTTTCCCCATGACACATGCAGAAGCAACAGCCAAATTTCTCTTTCTCCATACTCCTCACTTCTTCCAGCCATCCACTATGCGAGAAATGTTTTGCGTAAGATGACCACCCAATACCATTCCAGTATTTTAAAAGATATTTGTGAAGGAGACCATACTCGCCATTCAACTGCAGTTATTCATAAATTCATTAGAACAAACCTAGATCCCTCCACTGGAGACACATTAGGAACTGGGCTGACTCAATCCTGAACACCAGCTCTCTCAGTATTCTCAAACTTCACTCTCACGCAATGAGAATCACTCCCTCAGTCAATAACAATTTATGACTACATACTCCACTGTATATTTATTGCTACACAGCAGCAATACAATGCCAGTTTTACCAGTGCAAGGCAACACTGCATTATATTTATATTATTTTAAAACTTAAATTTTTTGATGTTACTTTTCCTTTAACCTTCTAACAGACTTTGCACCACCAATAACCTTGACTCTGGCCTGAAAACTTTATATGAAAGCTCTGTTGAGATCATGCTTGTAACACTTGGAATCCTGTTTGTATAAACAAATTCTAATTAAAAACAATATAAAAAAAGAATACTCAATGTACAAAGTTTACTAGCCTATACAGGCCAATCTTAGGATCACATGTTGACAGGCCAAATTTGAGACTAGTGTAGAGGGCCCTGGGTCTTGTAGTTGTCCCAACCATCAAACCCCTTTGCATTCTGCTCAGGGTAATGCTAAATCAACAAAGAAAGCACATTTTGTATTATAATGCCAAAAACAAGTATTGATTATACTTCACTACCTGTGTTTGTCGTTTATAGGATTACAGCATTGATGAGGAAGCAGCCCTACAAGCAGCCCTTGCTTTGTCACTTTCGGAGAACTGACAAAACTTTTGGCACCCGATGTCCCTCTTCTCGGTGCTACCACCAACAGCCGAGGCTTGTACATTCCTTCCAAAATATAGCAATCGCATTTCTTTCTCCCCATGCCTTTTAATTTTTGAATTCTAATCATTTTAGCAAGGTGGAATCTTTTTGGGATCAGCAGGGGAGGTACTAGGCCACAGTGGATGTGCAATGAAGGGGGTCTAAAGAGGACCTCTAAGAAGTCTTGTGTTGAGTTGTATAGCGTGCATTAACGGGTGTGACCAGTGAACTGACACTTGTGACTTTATGCATCCTTTCCATGCTGAAGCAATGTAAGGAAACTCTTAAAGAGGACTTTTATCATCTTCAATAAGAAGAAGAAGGAAATCTGCGTGTAATTATGCTTATTTAATGTCCGGTAGAAGTTATCACTGTATGATGTGATATCTGAGGGTTAGTATCTGGTTATGACCCATATAAGCATCTGGGAATGTGCTGAATTCTACAAAACTTCCACCTTCAAACAACAGCAGTACAGTGTGGGTAGTAGGTAGATTGAGGGTGCTCCTGTTCTAAGCATCTTGAGTCCTGAGGAACATCAGCTGATCACTGTGGATCACAAAAGACCATGAGCAACAAGGCAATTTTCTCTCACAAGTCTCTATTCACTGCAAGAGGGCAATAATATCTTATTTTGCACAATTTACCAGTGAAATTGTTTAAGTCGCCCATGGCATTCTTTGTTTTCCAGGAGGGATATAAAAATAGTGCTCTCTGATCCGCTGTTTGATAAAGGAATGGCTCAGTAAAGTGGTATGTCTGCTGTGTACCCTAAATTCCTGAGGAAGCACCTCTGTGATGACAGCTCTGAGTTTTTCAAGTGCCATTCACATCTGGGACAAATTGATATGAACCCCAGCGACACACAAAATGCATCAGAAGACAGGGGAACTGCATCTGCAACCAAAGTGTTAATGTATTGTTGCATGTATAAAATCTATACTCTGTATGTTGCCTGCAGTGCCCCGCAAATTGTCTTTCTATAATGGAAAGGATCTCATTGATTGATATGTAAGGGATACCGATTGCAGGTGTTTAGCTTTCTTGTAGGCCAGATGTTTTGTAGTGTAATTTGTGTTTTGTTTTTTAAAATTTAAAGAATTCTGCAGTTCAGGTTATCCACATGCCCCGATCCATTCATTAGCCTAACCCTTCAGTTCCTCAGAGCGTCTCTGTGTGCCCCAGAGATCAAGGGTCTTACATTTTTTTTATATCGCCTTTTATGATAACAACAGGTTTTGGCATTTTTACCACATTCGTGTGAAGCTTTGATATTTTATAGTGTAAAAACCTATGTAATATACACAAAGATAAGGAGAAAATTGTTATTCTTCATACCACAATGTCTGTGTTTGATTAGTAACAATAGTATTTTTATGGAACATAGGTACTTGAAAAAAATGTCTATTATTTTTTTTTTTTAAACATTTTGCAGCTTTAAGTTGGTTTAAAATCTGATCTGGTTCAAGGAATGATTACTACACTTTATTTTTCAGAATTTGTGCAAGAGAGGTACATCTGCACCAGTTTGGAAAACCACAACCACATTCCAACCCTTGTCATTTTGCTAGTCTGCGTTCCATTGCACAAGTTGGATTCTTTTGTTAAACATTAGATTTTTTTGAACAGAATACCGTTTATCGCTTCTTCGTTTGTTCTTTTGTTTACATGAGCTGTTGTCTCATACAGATGATACTGTTGTAGCAAAAAGGCACATATATCTATGGCCGTGTGAGGGTCGTTTCCTGACTCCAGTCACTTAAAAAGGGCACATGTTCAAACATCAGAGCTGTACCGAGGAGCTTTGGCTCCCAAAATAGCAATGGCTAACTTTTCCAACACAATGCTCTCTCCACACTTTTACCCTTGTCTGGAAGAGTTAGTGGTGAACACACACTAGGGACACTAATCAGTGCCACTCAGTCTGCTATGTACAGCAATAAATAGATTTTTTAGACTTGCATCTAGTTGCAAATCTCCATGAGAACCCCTAATTCCCAGAGGGCAAATAATAGTTGTTAAACTCTGCTGCCTAGCCATCAGTGTTGTGTACTTACAGAAAGAAGCACTTTTTCTGTACCTGGCTGCTGTGGGCCTGTTCTCTTAATAATATGGGGCTGCATTTCTAGTATTAAAAAAGAAAAAGATTTAGAAGTAGCAGCAGTCAATATACCATGTGTGGTATAGCCCTCAAGGGAAACTTGCATCATAAGCATCAAATGGTATAATTAATTTCTTTTATTGATAGGAACATAGCAACGTTGGTGCTTTGTTGTTACTTTTCAAAGAAAGGTTATTAAGAAGTTATCGCAAATTTCTGCTATAAAATATGTATATATATTTTTCGTGATTGTTTCTACTGCACCGTTTTTGAAAAAGTTTCAAGTTGCTAGTGTTTGCAAATCCCTAGAAACTGCAAAGTGGCCGTCGCTAGTGAAATCCCATCCGCAGGGGCATCGTCAATTTACGAACGGGTGTAGAGGACAATTCCCTAACAAAAGAAGCCATCGCTAATCTAGTTTTGCTCCCTATCGCTAGGCAGAATTTTTGCTCAGTGTGAATTTTACAAAACGTTATCTCTTTCGCCAAAGTTCCTTCACCACCCTAGACCAGATGAACTGATAAGATGAAGCTACATCCTCAATCTTATGTCAGTGACATCATATCCTGTATGCGGAAAAGTCATAATAATTAAAAAAAAAAAAAAACACTGGCATTTTTTAGATTTTAAAAGCGGTTTTGCCTTCAAAAGTTCAAACTATTAAAGATTTTTGTGTTAACATTTCTTTCTCAACTATGTTTGGGGCATGTCACTTCCGCGACGTAGGGGGGCGTATTTAGGTCCGATGCCTAGGGCAGCATCGGACCTTAATACACCCCTGCCAATTATATCTTGACGTGTGCAGCTCCATCCGACTTGTCATCTGTGTTCCGTCGTCTGGTGCGGATCCAATGAGAAACACTCGTGTAGTTCTACCCTTAGTGGTATACACTCTTGCAGATGTGGGACCTGCTTTGTCAGTACTTGTTAGGAGGCTGATGGCCGCAGTACTTCAAAACTCCTAAGAAAACAATGTTGGGCATTAAGAAGAGTGGAGATTTAAAAAGAATAAATACAAAGCAAAAAAAAATATGTTTAGTTTAGGGAGTGACTTAAAAGGCTGTTTTTTTATTTGATGTAAATCTTTACCTTAATTGGATTTTCCTGCTATGCTACTTATAGACACATTTTTAATTGTTTTTACACTACAATTGTTTTAATGTGGAACAGTGCCCTTTCCCCAATACAAGCAGGAAGGGGATTACATGCTTCAATCACATGACTACCACTAAAATCATTTGTTCATGCAAAAATTCATTTCCAAATCCTCTTTTATTAAGACAACTTAATCTGCACAAACGCAGTTTGGGTACAGGACGGAATGGTTTCCTTAAGGCAGTTCCCCCTCTTAAAGTTTAACTCTGCTACTTATAACTTGAGGCACAGTAATTAATTAAATGTATGTTCATTCCATTGCTCAGAACTTGAAAATAGGGTAACAAATGTTTAGCACAAATTAACAGTAAATATTTTTTAAATATTCACAAATACATAAAGACTGTATAGGTTTGTATGTGTTCTTTTGTGGAGGGGGAATTCAAAAGGCAAAGTCTGATTTTGTGCAAAAGAGCATACTGGCAAAATTTTCAATAAGGTTTGTTTGAATAGCTCTTGGGTGATAGTATTGTAGAATTGCATAAATATTTAGCTTAATTGTATCTAGAATAGAGGAATGCAGCTGTTTTTGCTGCCTGTTATCTTGAAGCAATGCACATTTGCCATTTATTTGTACCCGGCCAACAGATCAGTGGTTACGTGTATGTGAGTCTGAATGGTTTAAAATCCGCCACCCTACCCTCTCTTAAAGGAGAATTCAACCCCTACCGCGCTAACTCTCATCCCCCCTACTGCGCTAACTCCCATGCCCCTAAATCGCTACTTACCCCTCCGTGCGGGTCCCCTCCAGCCAGGTTCCCGGGTGCCATCTTCTACAGTGACGTCTTCATCCATCGACGCTCTGTGGCGAACTTCGTGAAGTTTCGGCTAATGCGGAGTAGTACAAACCGGCAAATGTGACCTACTGCACATGCGCTGCAAAGTTCCAAGTTCAGTCGGCAAACTTTGTGAACGTTCAGCACATGCGAAGTAGTACAAACCGGAAAATGCGTCCTACTGCGCATGTGCCGCAGAGCGCCAGAGGAAGAAGACGATGTAGAAGATGGGACCTGCATGGAGGGGTTATTAGCAATTTAGGGGCATTTGCCCCGTGGGAGAGGTAGGCGGGAGTGGGGGCTAGGGGTTAATGCGGGAGGGGTTGACTTCCCCTTTAAAGGAAAAAAATGAAGTTTTTTTTTTTTTTAAATGAATGACAAGAAAATGTACTGTTGTGCTGCACTGGTGTGTTTGCTTCAGATTATAATCTATATAAACAAGCTGCTGTGTTTCCATAGGGGCAGCCATTCAAGCACATGATACACAGTAGATAAATTATAAAGAATCCCATGGTATATTATAGAGCTTACCTGTTCTATGCTGTGCATCCTGAGCCTTTTCTAATTTTTCCAGCTTGCATGGCTGCCTCCATGGCTACACAGCAGCTTGTTTATATAGTAGAGTTTCTGAAGCAAACACCCACATTTACCAGTGCAGGCCAACACTACAATATATTTTCATTAGTTTAAAATTCTTTTTTTGGCTTTACTGTTCTTTTAAGTGATAACATCCATAAGTTTATGGTACATGCTGGATATTTGTACAACATTATGCCATTCCATGCATAAAAGGCTTCTCTTGATGCTAATAATATATGGATAAGCCTTACAATTTTCCATGATAGATATCATTTATCGGTTTCATGTTCCAGTGTGTCCTGTAGAGGGCACTAAATGAACCCTTGCATGATAGCCTTTTGCTCATTACTTCAACCTTTTATCTCCGTTTTGATCAGTAGTGGACATAGTTGTTTTAAGTCGGTACAAAGCCTTGTAAAAAACAAAGCATTTGCCAAAAGGGTTTAGCTCATTTTTGTAGTTCTAACCATCTGCATTGCTGCAAATGTCAGGAATGTTCAATACTTTCAGTTTTTTTGTTTTACATATTCCTTTATTATCTGCCACTGTATTCCATGCTCCTAATCTCCCCATGACCTTGTACACATCAGGTTAGCAAGTACAAAGCTGCACTGCTCACATCACATGTATCCAATGCCTTCTGATGAAGATGAACAGCTTTGAGCAGCACCTTTCTTTGATATTTGTGCATGAAGGCAAATCTTTTACCTCAAATGAACAATGCAAATACTTCTTTCATTTTGTTGATTGTAGGCTGCTTATTGGTTTATCCTTGTTCTGTATTTTTTCTCTCTAGTACAATTGGACATGACTGCTTTAAATCCCCCCCCCCCCCACATTGTTTTGTTGAGAGATTATAGTGGCACCTGAAATCAGCATGGTTACAATTACTGCCGGAGATTCCAAGCAGAAGTGGAGGATAAACTCTACAAAAACTTGAATCTGCTCAAATGTATTGCAAGCTGGAGGAACACTCCCCCTTTATTGTCAGTTTTCTGGGATTTGGGGCAGGCCATGCAAGCAGTATTAAGGCAGGATGGCTTTTGAAGCTTTTTTTTTATCTGTTTGCTGGAATAAAACCGCTGGATGCTTCTTTGCTTTCAGGACTGTGCCACCTTATGGAAAGATGGAAGAAGAAATTGCAAATGGTTTGTGGATATTGTCTGTTTGTCTGTCTAGTTATTACACTGGGGGTCTTTTTTTTCAACAATGGGCAAATTTTCCCATGGGCAGTAACCCATGGCAACCAATCAGATTGCTATATTCCTTGTTCTACTTGCAACTGGCTTTAAAAAGCTAATCACTGATTGGTTGCTACAGGTAACTGCCCATGGGCAAATTTGCCCAGTGTTGATAAATGAGCCCCACTGTGTCTCTGTTACTTGTGTTATTTTGCTGAACATGCTAAATACTAGAAGTTTTGATGATAAATGCTGTTTTTTGAAAGTAAAACAATTTATTATGTATTTGTAGCAAAACCATTTTTCTCAGTAAAATGCAGTTTCATTTCACTTGTCTGCTGTTGTATCTCTGTAATTTATGAAATAAATAATATTTATGAAATATGGTATGACTGAACAGAAATGTGTGGGTATGAACTATTATTAGAGCTAGCTATTTCAACTAGGGCTACACTGACCTATTTCACTGTAGTGTCCTTATAGAGATAGAATATGAGCCCGGGAATTCTGTGGTGCAATGGCCTCTACCCCTGGAGCAAAAGTTAAGCCAGTCCCTGGAGGGGGGGTGATTAACAAGTTGGCAGCTGCCAATGATGTTGGTTTTCCTTGTACTTTAATGTATAGACTAAGAGGGTGAGGGTTAACATCATAGCCTATAACTAAAGCATTTGATACCGTACCACACAGAAGGTTACTGGTTAAATTAAGGAATATTGGCCTGGAACATAGTATTTGTACCTGGAGAGAGAACAGGCTAAAAGACTACAAAGAGTGGTGGTAAATGGAACATTTTCTAATTGGACCAGTGTTGTTAGTGGGGTACCACAGGGCTCTGTACTGGGTCCCTTGCTTTTCACCTTGTTTATTAATGACCTGGATGTGGGCATTGAAAGTAATGTTTCTGTTTTTGCAGATGATACTAAATTGTACAGAACTATAGAGTCCATGCAGGATGCTGCCACTCTGCAGAGTGATTTAACTAAATTGGAAAACTGGGAATTGAGGTTCAATGTTGATAAGCGAGAAGTTTTGCCCTTTTGCAGAAATACTATTAATGCAAGTTTTACACTAAATGTCAGTATGTTGGGGCTTCCTTAATTTAGGAGCATCTAGAGGTTTTTGCCTGGAACTAGACACGTCTAATTCCAGGCAGTGTCATTCTGTGGCCACTAAAGCAAATAAAGTTTTGTCTTGCATAAAAAAGGGCATAAACTCAAGGGATGGAAACATAATTATACCTCTTTATAGATCCCTAGTAAGGCCTCATCTGGAGTATGCAGTGCAGTTTTGTACTCCAGTCCTTAGGAGGGATGTAAATGAGCTGGAGAGAGTGCAGAGACGTGCAACTAAACTGGTTAGAGGGATGGAAGACTTAAATTATGAGGGGAGACTGTCCAGGTTGGGGTTGTTTTCTCTGGAAAAAAGGCGCTTGCGAGGGGACATGATTACACTTTACAAATACATTAGAGGACATTATAGACAAATATCAGGGGACCTTTTTACCCATAAAGAGGATCACCGCACCAGAGGCCACCCCTTCAGACTAGAAGAAAAGGACTTTCATTTGAAGCAGTGTAGGTGGTTCTTCACAGTGAGGTTGTGGAATGCACTGCCGGGTGATGTTGTGATGGCTCATTCTGTTAATGAGGGGCTTGGATGATTTCTTAGACAGACATAATATCCAAAGTTATTGTAATACTAAAATCTGCAATTAATATAAATATTGGTATATATAGTTTCAGTGGGTGTGTGTAGGTATGTGTCCTGGATTTTCTTTTGCAGGGGTTCACTCTTGATGGTCTTTTTTCAACCCACTTAACTACAGCCAGTTGAAGCAGCAGCAGGAGAATTTGAAGATTGGGGTGTGTGCACAAACTAATGTATTTTATAGCAAAATCTCCAATCTTATTTTATGAGAGGAGAAATTGAGTGCAGCAGAATGGATGGTCGCCCTTTCTGAAGAGGACAGGAAGTGGAGTTTCTGTAAGTTATTTCTTAATAAAAGCTTTTGCTATTTTAAAATTTAATTTGTGTTGGTGCTTTTATTTCATTGTATACAAACTAATTTTTTTAAAAAAAATTTTGTTGTTACTGGCACTTTAAAGGTGAGAGTCTGAAGTCTTGACTGGAGCAATTTTAACTTCTGATACATTGTGCCTAAAGTCAGGCAAACTGAGAAGGCAAGACAGGCAGCTGCTACAAATAAGCCGGATAAAGCTGGTCATACATGTGCCGATATAATTGTACAAAATGAAGTTTCCAGGATGTAACTTTCTTACAATTTTTGTCTGTAAATTAATGGGCAGAACATCTGGAATAACATTAATATTACTTTAATCGTAATTATTGAAGTTCAGAATAGAACCAACACACAAGTTCATTAATTGTTTGCACATACATGACTTCTTCCTATTATTTATAATATTAAAACATAGTTGAATCAGGGCTTTAGTGTCCCTTTAACATACTAATTGATGACCATATTCTACCTTCCCTTCCCTTACATTCCTTGCATACCAGTAAACAGAAACTGTTGAATGTTGATTAGAGTGTTGGTAAGAAAGGTTCCTTAGCAGGTTCCCAGTGGTTTGAGTGCTATATGGGCTTCATACAACCTTCATTATTTGCATTCATTCTCAGAGTTGCTTTTGCTCATTGGAACAAGGTTTGGAAATGGGTTGTGAAAAGTACTGGGAATTACAGCGCAGTGCCTCCACCTAGGGAGCACTGAGGAACTTACTTCAGAGGGATCCCCTAGGAAAAATAAAACACGCAGTTTGCCAATGAACAAATTTCAACTTTATATAAAACAGTAATAAACAACTAATACACAGTTCACTCCTGCACGGGGATATGTGGGACTAATGTAAAATCACTATCAGGTTATTAACTGTTTCTCCAACAACAGTTTAATATCACAGTCCCATTCCTCTGTAAGGGTTAATAAGTATGCAGTTCAGATTGCAGTGTCCCTTTCCCAGAGCTTATTCCCCCAGATAGCGCTACCTTCCCCAAAAATACCTCTCCTTTGGAAGTTCGCAGCTCTCTCACGTAGTTGTAAGACTTACAAAAGCAGGCAAAAATTACTCAAGGCCTGTCTTGCTGTTAGGCTCAACACTGTATCCGTGCTCACCGATTTCTCTCAGAGGCAGATCACACTGGAATCACCAGTAACTGCTACAGAATCACTCCCACCAATGGCACTTTTCTCCTCTGAAACTTTAGCAGCGTGGCAGGGAACAGGAACCCTCCGTCTGCACTCCTGCAGATCTCACAGCTCGAACAGCTTTACAGGTCTTGGCTGCGGCTGAATCTTTCACTTCACAAGCGGGGATCAACTCTGTCACACGGCCTGCACAAACAGATCCAGGGCCCCGCCAATCAGGTCACTCTCCAGCCTGTAACTAGGTGGAAAAATGTCACAGACAGAGAAACAGGGGAAGGCTTTCTCTTCTCCCCTACATTCTCCCCTTGGACAAATCTGCAATATCCTCGCTTGCCGTATGCCCTGGCATGCTTGGACAGCAAAACAGTCAATAATGTCTTTATCACTACTGTTACCTGGGACCCTAACATTGGCCTTACCTGGAGACCTGCGCTTACCCAGACCCAGTCCTTTAGAGCTATCCGGGGTATCAAAGGTTTCAGGGGCCACCTTCATGCCAACAGGGTTCTACACAGTAGTCTTCTCTCGACTCAACACCCTATCCTCTTCAGGGGAGTCACTCTCACAGACGGAAGGCTCATAATAAGACTTCTGTACTGTAGAACTTTTGTAAGTCTTACAACTTCCGGCCTGATGACCCATCACTTGGCACTTGTAACATCTTCCATTGAATATTCTACGCCTGCGGCGTACTTTACACAGTGCAGATTGGGTTTCACCTTCATCAGGAACTGGACAGTTTGGCTGGATGTGGCCAAGCTTTCCACACCGGTAACACGTAGGTTCTCTCAGACAGTTGAGCCTTTAAGTCCTCCAACTCTTTACGAATTTTCTTGTTCTCTTCTGCCAGTTTTACTTCAGTAGGAGATTTCTCTGTATGCCATAAAGTGGAACTCCGTTTGACCCTCACATAGGCATCCGCCTCTTCTCGCCGAACTCTCTCCATCAGAGCAACATACCCAGGGGGTAGCTTATCCTGGTGGCCTAGGCTAATGTTAAAGGTAAATCCAGCCCGGGGACCCCAGAAATAACCTTCTAATCATTTCTCTTTTTCTGCATTTATTCAGGTGATGTTGGCATCTTTCCCCAACAACAGCCAGCATGTAGCCATAAAGGTGATAGGAAAGAATGACAAGGTCAACCTCATGGATATTATCACCGAGGCCCACGTGCTGAAGATGGCTGCTGAATGCCCACACCTGTGTCATGCATATGGATCATTCCAAACTCAGGTACAAGATAGTATCAAAACACTATAGGGGTGTCTCACCTTTAAGTTAACTATTAAGTTATAATATGTTGTTCTGACTGTTTCCAGTTTTCAAAAGGGATTCACTGACCCCATCTAAAAACAAATGCTCTGTAGGGCTAGTTATTGCTACTTTTTATTGCTCAGGTTTCTATTCAGAGTCTCTCCTGTTTATATCCTTGTCTCTTTTTTAAATCAGTGCATGGTTGCTAGTGTAAGTATATCCTAGCAACCAGATTGCAGAAATTGCTGGTGAACAAAAAGCTAAATAACTCCAAAACTACGAATAATAAAAAACAAAAAGCAATAGCAAATAGCCTTAGACCATTACTCCCTCTTTAATGAAGTAGAATTTGTGACAGTTCACCAGAGAGAAATTCAATTGATAAATGTGCCCATTAAAGTCACAACCAGTTTTCTCACTTTCTCTGTGTTTTTGTTTCTTCTTTTGTTTCTCCAGCCAGCGGCATGCTTTTATTGTCATGGAGTATGTCAGCTGAGGGACCTTGGAAGATCAGATAAAGGCTACAGGAACTCCATGGAGATGGACTTCATAAGGTAAGTAGCCAAGTGTGTGATAGGAATAGGACATAACAGGCAGAGCAGGGTGTAACATAGAGTATCTAGTTGTATATAGTTCATATCAAAGCAAGGAAAAGTTCACCAGTTTGTATTTTCAACTACCATTCTATGACAGCACTTGAGAAATATGGCTTTTTACATTATTATCTGAGGAGCTAATTAACTATATATTTATATTTGAAAAAGGGTTGTCTTGTAGTCCAACTCCTCTATTTTTACTGTTCTAATATCTGTTTTTTGTGATGTAGTCATAGCCATAACAGAAAATAAATCAGAGTATTTAAATGACATAAAGTTAATGAAGCTGTCTAATGTTATGATATTCTCAGAAAACCTTGCTATTTGTATTTACAATTGAAACTATGAGGGCAGATTCAGACTGGATGTATTTGTATCTTTGCTTATGAAGTCATACATGGTGTGTAACTGTGTGTTAACTGCTTAACTGAAGAATTAGTTGGTAGCTACATTGCAAGGCTGTGCTTTGTGACCACTGGTGCCCTCTAGACTACATAAAGCATGATTGGATGCCTACATATATGTATATTTACACACACACGCTCATATATATGTGTGATGTGTGTGTGGGTGTGTGTGTGTGTATATATATATATATATATATATATATATATAGACAAAGACAAGAGGTCCTCTGCACTCAACCCATTATCAATATATTTAAGACATTGAGACATTCTGTGCATACAGCTACTAAAAAATGCCTTACCCTTTAAAGAACAAGTAAACGTTTTTTTTTTCTATCTCTAAATTTGCTCTAAACAGCCCCTCAAATTAATGTACCTTAGTCCCTGCTGCAAGTCTGCTCTGGTTTCTGTGTTATCAGCAGCTTGTTTCACCTTCTTCCTGGTGCAGAGTGAAGCCCAGCCCCTTAGCTTTCTGAGCTGACCTTATATCTTGGACTAGTCCAGGAGATCATTTGCATACTATGACATAGCAGAGAGCAGTGTGTGTAGCAGCTTTTGCTTGGGGAAACTAGCTTACTAATGAAACACTGGCTCCCTCTTCCTCTCTATTGTGGAACAGCAGCAAATGGACTGCTCAGTAAACTAAGGGGCTGGGCTTCACTCTGCACCAGGAAGAAGGGAAAGAAGCTGCTGATAACACAGAAACCAGAGCAGACTTGCAGCAGGGACTAAGGTACATTAATCTGGGGGGCTGTTTAGAGCAAATTTACAGAAAGAAAAAGAAAAACATTTACTTTTCCTTTAAACAACAGGGATTGTTTGTCCATATATTGCAATATATTTAAGCTGGCCAACTACGTCAAAGTCATCCCATATCTGGCCAGTCCTACGCTCAATTTTCATCTGATTCATTAAGAATTCTATTGCTTCATTATACATTTTACAAAGGGACTAAGTTTTACCTGCAACTTACTTGCTGCTTTCAAAGTAAAACTCCCAATCATGGTTGCCCTTTTATTAGACACCAGTGGGATCACCCGACTATAGCTGGGAAGGGTGGGGGCTACAATATATATATATAAAACTTCCTTATTTAGGATAATTGATTAGACCCATTATTTAGTAAGCAAGGTTCAGATTTAGGAAGAACAATAGACTAGACTAAATAAAATAAACATATTTATTATTTATAAAGATTTTTTTTTTGCAAAGATTCTTCGCCACGGAGATGGTGTGCGCCCTGCAGTATCTCCTCTCAAATGGGATTATCCATCAGTATGTTGCAGAAAAATCTCACTGTATATCTGTGTTTATTATTCATTTCATCCACTGTTCAAACTCAATTAATACTGCTCATAACAGAGAAGAGTTACTTTTCAGCAGCTTTCCAATAGTTATTAATGAAATATTTTCAATCATTTTACATTTAATGACAATTAAAAGCAATAAACGTTGCCTTCTCTATTTTCAGTGGCCCACCTTAAACAGCAGTTTTTCATAATCTAACTCCAAGTACTTTTATATCTGTGGGATACTTTTATCTTAACTTTACTGTCCACACTACCTCCCCCCAAACACTGAAATACTGCTGTGACCTCTTGTGCCTGTCCCATTGCCTGAAAGCTCTCAGCACAAGTGCAGTGGTACTAGCCCAAAGCATGCAGCTGTGCAGGAGAGGGAGATGCCAGTGGTACTAGCCCAAAGCATGCAGCTGTGCAGGAGAGGGAGATGCCAGTGGTACTAGCCCAAAGCATGCAGCTGTGCAGGAGAGGGAGATGCCATTTTGGATTATTGTATTTTTTTTTTACATTTGCATATCCCAATGGCTGCATATTTGTTGGCTTCTTATAACTTTGTAATATCACTGACCTGCTTTGCATTCTTTTTCACCCCTAATCTGAACTTTTGCAGGGATCTCAAACCAGCTAATGTCCTCGTAACCAGTGAGGGACATATAAAGATCGCTGACTTTGGATTGGCGGTTGAGGGCATCTTTGGAAGTATAAAGACCAAAGGAGGAATAGGAACACTGACTTACATGGCCCCAGAAGTTACAGATTCAGAGCAAATGCATATAGCACTGAAGTGTTAGGGTTCTGATCATGTAACAAATTCATTTAATGCCTGTAAGTACTTTCTTGCATTCATGTAACAGAAAAAAAGAAAAATTGTCTTTGCAGGTGATTCAGTATCATCATTAAGTCTAGATTTTAACAAATTCTTTGTAAGCATACATAGTTTATAATGCAGTTTATAATGCAGTATGAAGAACAACTACTGACAATTATTTGATCGTGCTTATTAACTTACTTCTTAGAAGTTCCCAGCCAGGGATAAAGAGACAGAATGTATATATATAAATATATCCTTCATTGATCCAAAAATGTTACCTCTCATTATCTTTCCCTTTCTTGTATGGTTTAACCATTGCCTTTGCTGCTTGGAGATATTTAGCAACCTACCCTTAAAGGGGTGGTTCACCTTCAAGTTAACTTTTAGTATATTGTAGAATGGCCATTTCTAAGAAACTTTTCAATTGGTCTTCATTATTTATTTTTCATAGTTTTTTTAATGATTTGCAATGTTCTTCTGTTTATTTGCAGCTTTCAAATGGGGGTCACTGACACCATCTAAAAACAAATGCTCTGTAAGGCTACAAATGTATTGTTATTGCCACTTTTTATTACTTATCATTCTATTCAGTCCATCTCCTATTCATATTCCAGTCTCTTATTCAAATCAATGCAGGGTTGCTAGGGTAATTTGTACCCTAGAAACCAAATTGCTGACACTGCAAAATAGAGAGCTGCTGAATAAAAAGCTAAATAACTATAAAACTACAAACAATAAAAAATGAAAACCAATTGCAAATTGTCTCAGAATATCACTCTCTACATCATACTAAAAGTTAACTCAAAGGTGAACAACCCCTTTAAAGGACATATCAACTGAAAAAAATATTTTTTTTACCTAATAAAAGAAAAGAAAAAAATTATAAGCAACTTTTATTTGTAAATGTAATTGCTATTGACTCCTGGTCTTTTTAAACAGTGTTGCAAAAGCCAGTCTCCTCCAGCAAGACAGGTCTGTTATCTGTTTCAAAAACCAGTGCCACCTGGGACAAACACTGCTTTCAATAGGCATACATATCCAAGTAATGTGAAAAAAGAGAACATTTGTAATGAATGTATATTGCAAAGTTGATAAGAATTATGGTTTCTATTATTAGGAAAATGTTATTTTTTGTGTTGACATGCCCTTTAAGAGTAGGTTGCTAAATATATATAAAGGAGTAAACTGAACAATGGATTAGGCTAATAAAACGTATCTTACGTTTTGAGCTTCTGTATGTGCTCTACACCACCAGCAAAGCCCATTAACAAGTAAAGATTTGTGCCTCCAAAGATGACCTTTTAGTTGGTCTTCTCTGCTGAGGTTTAAATGTATGTAATATAATTAATAATGAATGCCTCTGTAGATAAAGTTAGCATTACTTATTTATAAGGCTGCTGTAACACTGGCCTTGTACACTAAGAACATTGAATTCCTGTTTAATTTATCCAATGTGATGCTCAGCATGATTTCTTTCCTAGATATTGAGCCTTTAGGAGTATGATGCAGGAATAGACTGATGGTCCCTCGGAATCACCATATACGTAATGGCTACCGAACATCATCAGTTATACATTTTTGCCTAATTAAGTCTCCTTGCAATAATTAAGCAATGCCATGTATATGAAGTTTAGCAACCCAACATTCTGTAAATTCAAGTAAAAGAATAATTAGGCTACTCCATTTGTTTGTAACTGCTAGCTACCCTGCACATGTTCACAAATGTGTAAACCCCTCTCCCTGTACCTGCTTACAAAGTGCAGAGAGCCACTTACTAGAGTTTTAGGCAGCGGGATTGGGGCAGGGGCACAGTACAGGGAATATTCTAGCCACAAATAGATTGGGATTTAGTTATGTTGTGAGGTGAGAGTCTCACTGTAGAGTGTAATTTTTACAAAATCTTTGTACAGCAAAACTTTCTAAAACTTTTTTTTTTATTTCTCGGCATATACACTATTGGTTACCCATGGTATCAGTATAGTTTGCGGGCAAATAGACTGACTCTTTGAGATACAAATGGCAGGTGTTTAGCTTAACTTCAGCAATATATAAAAGCAATATATAAAAACTGATCTTTTTTTCTTATACTTTAGCTTCTGAGAAGCGTCTTGGCTGCAATGGGAACATTTTGGAGCACCCATTTTTCCACTCCATTGATTGGGTGCAACTTGAAAAGCTGAACTTGCCACCCCCATCCAAACCAAATGCAGTTAGTACATGTCTGTATTGTGAATGAAAAGAAAACTTTGGATGTAACACCATCTCCTCCACCAATACAACTGTTCTACTACTATGACTATGAATATAGCTTTTCATTGAAGTTTTTTATATTATTAATCAGTTATACATTTTTGCCTAATTAAGTCTCCTTGCAATAATTAAGCAATGCCATGTATATGAAGTTTAGCAACCCAACATTCTGTAAATTCAAGTAAAAGAATAATTAGGATACTCCATTTGTTTGTAACTGCTAGCTACCCTGCACATCTTCACAAATGTGTAAACCCCTCTCCCTGTACCTGCTTACAAAGTGCAGAGAGCCACTTACTAGAGTTTTAGGCAGCGGGATTGGGGCAGGGGCACAGTACAGGGAATATTCTAGCCACAAATAGATTGGGATTTAGTTATGTTGTGAGGTGAGAGTATCACTGCAGAGTGTAATTTTTACAAAATCTGTGTACAGCAAAACTTTCTAAAACTTTTTTTTTCTGGTAACTTGAAAATAAACAGCTTTACCAGATTAAACTAACTATTATACAACTCTGTATCTCTAACCCATTCCTGTTGTAGTATAAGATTGTTTCCATTGTACTAAGGTATTTACCCTGCTAAAATTTTCATTTCTGCAGTGTCAGTCTATGTTCAGTATTATAATGTTATTTTATTGTGACTGATAATAAAATAATTTTTTTTGCTTTACTGGAGGTGGCATCAGTGGATTTCAGCAAGGCCTATGAAGAGCCACTGCCATTCTTGGAGTCTATAAAAAGAACATAAAGATATGTCATGGCAGAATCCAAGCTGGAGCAGCCAAGCGATTTATGACATCAAGGAGCATCTGCCTTTCTCAACCCCAATCACTAGCTACAAACTATCCATACCATCAGACTCCATTGCCAGCTTCTATTGGTCCTTATGGCATCTCCGTCCAGCCTTATGATGCATACCATCATTATCTCAGCTACTACCAAAGGTTATTACCACCAGTTCTTGTTCCTTCTCCTTCTTATCACCATCCTGTTTTTAGTCCTGTTATCAGACTTCCATCAGTTCCTGCCTTCTCATCTTCTAGCTTCTTTTATCTTTTTCCCCTAACATCAGCCCCATTTTTCAAACTATTACATGAGACCTTACCTCTCTCTCCTCAA
>CM044438.1:53851692-53892897 GCA_024363595.1 Xenopus borealis | reverse complement strand
GGATAAAAAGGTAAATATATAGGAAGGCCGGTATTTTTCTCAGGAAAAGGTGGCAACCCTTAATTTGTAGCATGCATTTGGACCTTGCTACATATTTTACTAAAATAAATGGTCATGTCAAGCAACTATGGACACTTAGTTCTATTTTCTTTTTCTTTTGAGGATACTTTCTTTTGTATGTTTTTTTTTTTCTATGAATAATAATAACAACAGCAACTAACGCACGCAGCTTGTTTCGTCTCAGGCGTTTTTATTATGTGAACTGCAGCCTGCAGGAGATTAGGCACAGCCACAAAACCCTTGTAGGTTGTCTGTAACAATCTGCAAGGATTTGAGCGCCATCTAGCGGCAGGAAACTGCGAACATTTACTTCCGGGTCACAACCATGGCGCAGCCTGTTCACATAAAGGAGCAGAAGTATGACAGGCAGCTCAGGTACAACACATAGGGCTCCAGACAGTGTGTATATGGGGCTTGTGCTGCAGAGTAGCGTTGCTGTTCTCTCTAATATAAGAATTGGTTATCGCGGAGAATTGGGAGTGAGTTATAGCTGCAATGATGAGACACGAGTCAGCCCTATTACACTGAGATCTGTGGCGCTGACGTTTAGCGCTAGGTTTCTATAAAGAACAGCGCGCGCAGTCAGGGAGTGGGACTAATGTTATAGCCGGCGTTGGAGATGTTCATGTCGAGCTGGGAAATACTCGCGTTCTTTTTTTTTATATGTCCACAATGCTTTCGTGAAACATTATTTCATATTACGATTTTGGCCGGGCAGACTAGTGCGCAAACTAGGTCGCGCGTGCTCTTCGGTACGCAAGCGGGGTTGTTAGCGCGGAGTTGAATTCCCCTTTAAAACATGGGTTACAGTATTACTGAAGCACTTCAGCCTAGGGCCTTCGCTAAGTGGAAGACTTAAACAATGATGTATTGCAACTACACCTCTCAGCCACTGTGCAATAAGAATAATGGGCATCATGAGATTCTTGCTGTATAACAAAATAACTTTTATTTGTCGAAGACACATGATCCACAGGTTTATTTACAGTGGCACAGAAGCATTGGCAGTGTATAAAGGCACACCCTGCTTACACAGAGCTGACAGAGGTAGATGCAGAATATACCAGCACTCCTCTCACACAGCTTCCAAGGTAGCTGCCAGGGGTTTTGCACCACTCCTTGAGGCGATAGCATCCACCTGGACTTGGTCCTCACACAGGGGATCAGGGAACTCTCTAGCCCTAATCCCTATTAGGCTGTGTCCCTATCTACAGGCCAGTCTTGCCTGAAAGGAGAGCTACCTCCTTGTTATTCCTCCTAGTTGGAGCCAAATTGCCTTTACTATCTGTACTCTCTAGCTCACTCTCCTAGAGAGTCTATTACATATATATGCCACTCACTAGCCTCATTCATGGGGTCTTGCTCCCTGACGTCTCTTCTAGAGGTACTGGTCCCTCTAAGGGACATGGCTCCACTGGGCCTTGCTATACCCAGGCCCCCATTAGTACACCCAGACTCCAGGAGCCAAAGGCCAAGATCCACCCCTTCACAATCACTGTATAAGGTGTGGCAGGATGTGGACACAGCGCCTCCTGGCCAATAGCACAACTATGCAAATTACCTCTCGCTACATGGGCATCTGCCCAGCAACTAGGAAGATGAGGAAGTGTAGGGAATTAAAGCCATAGAGGCATTGTTAACTCTGGGTCCCTACGTATATATATATTTTTGTAAAAATCCAGCAGAGTCCTCCTGGCAAGCCTTATTTCGGCTACTGATAAATATGCCCCAGAGTGTGACATCTGGAAAAGGATATTACATTCATAAAATGTGTGTGTATGTTGCCACTCCAGCTAGTGTTTGGCTGCTGGGCTCACGTTTGCTTATGTTCCCCATGGGGAAGAAGCTCTGTGTGGACCTTAAAAGTTGTGTAAAAATTAAATAGTATCATAAAAGGAGATAATCTAGATATATATGATACAATTCAAGTAAAGTATATCCCCTTTATGGTGATACTGACATTGTAGCGCTTTTTTATTTGCAGGTTATGGGGTGACCATGGACAGGAAGCGCTGGAATCTGCTCATGTTTGTCTAATAAATGCAACTGCAACTGGTACTGAGATTCTGAAGAACCTGGTGCTGCCTGGTAAGTGATGAGAAAAACAACAACAAAAAAATCTCTTGACACTTTTAAGAGTCAGTAGAACATCCTTGTGTGGAGCAAAAACATTTTCAATATCCATTGTAAACAATACAGTCAATCTTGAAATGTATCATATAATTACAAGCTTATAACAGTACAATGCAGGGGAGCACTGTTTACATGTGAGATTTATCTGGTAAGTGTAAACAAATGTCCATTCACTTGATATTTATTGTCACCATATGAAGACTGAACGCCCTTCTCTTTTGTAGCAGCAATGCAGAGTAATAGAACAGCAACCTTTTTCAGCTGTAACTGCATCTTCAATGACATGTGATTTCAGTGATACAGCAGCTCTTGCATAGGCAGATCATTTGAAAACCTGTGGTAGGTGAGGTCTAGAATTGTTACTTTTTATCTGCAGCTGCTGTGGATGATCACCTGTGTGAACTATCCTAAAGAAAAGATTGCATATGAAGTGCAGTAACTTTATGTAACACTATATGAGGGAAATCTCAGAAAGTACATGTATGGGACTTGTTATCCAGAATGCTCAGATTTGTGGTTATGGATCTTTCTGTAATCTAGCTCTTCATACCTAAAGTTTACTAGAAAATAATTTATACATTAAATAAACCCAAATAGACTGGTTTTGGCTCAAATAAGGATTCTTTTTATCTTAGTTTGGATCAAGTACAGGCTACTGTATTATTACAGAGAAAAAGGAAATAATTTTTACAATTTCATCATTTGTTGTTATTGTTCCTGTAGCAGTAGGGATGCTGTTTAGACATATACCCTGGATAACACTTCATTTGCCCCTCTTCCTACTTTCTTTTCTTCTCTTAACTCCTTAACATATTTGACATACATCTAACGAAGCCCTTAGCTCATATATTTATTGGGGACGTGGTATTTTTTATGTTCTGGTTAATTACATTAGGTAATCTTTAGTACTATTGTATGTGAGGGTATTTTGTGTATTCCAGTTTTAATAAGAGATTCTGTAGCCATGCAGTTTGTTATTGAAGTATATATTCCTACATAAGATATTGTAGGTGGGGGCTAGTTGAGATTTTTATTTAGTGTGTGGATTCAATGTTATCAGAATGAATTATATAATCAGGAACATGGCTTAAAAATATCAAATGCACATTTATGTTCCAGTGGAAAATATTAGTATTTTATATTTAACTAATGATCCCAGTGCATCCCAATGGAGAGTAGTTACAAGGAGGGCACTAGAGACTTTTAATATTCTTCTTTATATAGTGCAGAAAAATTCTTCTTTATAGAAATTGTGCATCTTTTTCATCAGGCCCTGCCCCAGTGGAGCTTATATTAAGGTCCCTTTCAAATTCACACACAATATCATCAGTTCTATCAGGAACCATTAATCTGCCTGCATTTTTTTTGGTGTGTGGGAAGAAATTGGAATCCCCAGAGGGAACCTCACCTAAGTTCTTCTTATGACCATTTATGCACTTGCACATTGATATATCTTGTTTCTTCCAAACTGCAGTCTGAACAGCTCCATTTTTAATACATGCATTATCAGAGGGGGTGTTTGGCATACACTGGCGTAAGCACAAGCTACTGTAGTTTTGGGAAGAATTTATCCTACACAGGATTTTATGTTCTTATTTATCTATCTAGGTAAATAAAATAATTTACATGTACAAAGGTGGAGTAAACACAAAGATTTTGTGATGCAGTGCCAAAACTGTATACACAACAATGTTGTTCAAATGTGTACAAATAGATGTTAAAATGTGACATAAAATGTCCCAAATTTCCACTGCTTTTAGCCAATGTTAGCAATAGGACAAATTAATCATGTCTGGTGTTTTTAGTCATTTTCAGTCGGCAACAGTAGGGAGGTATGCAGGCTGCTGATGCAGCACTTGGGCTTGGGAAAAAAATGTGTCTGAATAGAATCAGAATTGTCAAAGTAGGATCCATTAGTCCATTAGTGGAAATACCTAAAAGCAACAGTAACAGTTTCCTTGTTTCGCCAAGAAAAATTTCCATAGACTAATTGCACAGTTTAAAAAATGTTGCGTGGATTGACGCCCATTGTCTTCAGTGCCTTTGGCGATTTTTTTTGCCCTTTGGCAAAACTGGTAAACAGGGCCAGACTGGGAGGAAAAAGCAGCCGTGGCAAAAGTATCAAAGCAGCTCATGTATTTACGTGCATGCAAAGCATGATATATATTTCCAACGCCAAGGTTAACTAGAACTAGTTTTTATTCATAGATATGTTAAGAGTCCATAACCAGCAATATTATACACCCTATGTGCTGTAACTGACCCTTGTAACAAATATCTCACCCTAGTTTTTATCACAACTATTATATCAGTTGGATAAGTGGCCCTATACTTACAGTATATTCTAAATTTTCCTTTGTGTGCCCCCAGCTAGACCATGTACCCTGGCAGATTAGAGGACTTTAATTACCATGTGTGTCACAGGGACAAAGTGTGTCATACTTGATGAGACTAGGCTGTGTCATGCAATTAATGCTAACATACCTATTATAGCATAAGGGATTGGTTGTATAGCAAGCAACTCTAATATTACTAAATGAAGTTGGTCAGAATTCCTGGTTCCTCCTATATGCCAGGACTGACATGAGCACTAACAGATGTAAGCATTGGCTTAGCTGTGGCTGGCTATTACGGACGGCTCATTTACATTTCTAAAGTGATCTGCTAATTTACATATTAAATACATACCTAATTAGCATTTTTTAGGGGAGCACTCCATTTACATTTTAAGGCAAGCAGCCCTTCGGTCATTTGCCCGAAACTACATATTGATAGTCATGGCCTGCTGGTAAAATTCGGCCATCATTTAGGGCCAACTGGGTATACCATACCAATTTAAAAAAATATCCTAAAACATTTTGTGAGCTGTTGTTTTAATGTAGACTTTTTTATTCTTTAGGTGTTGGCTCATTTACCATTGTTGATGGGAATGTGGTGGCTGGGGAAGATGTTGGTAACAAGTAAGTACTTCACATATTGCACAAACAATTACTGTTCATAGCTGATATATGTCTGAGCCTTTATGGACCATAATTGTAGGTCCTGTTAACTGCACTTGCTACTGTACATTATATAACCATGTTCTCTTGAGGACTTCCCCTTGATTCATTAGCTTTTTCCCTTGATCTGTTAAAGACTAGCTTTTCTAAGCCCAATTTGCATTATTGCTTAGGCATAACAATTCTGGAACTCTTGATACAATTCTTCACATTGTCATTGCTAGCCATGACATTTAAAAAGGACTTTCTTTCATGTTGAGGTTTACCATTCTCATCAGTCTGCACATTAGTATTAGTTGTGTAATGTCAGCAAGGTGACTATCCATTGTTTGTATCTGTCTTGTATTATGACTCTTTACAGTACAATAGGTAACTTATAGAGGCCGTCCTAGCTAATGTTTTAAAACAGGTGCTAAATGCAGTTGCCAGTAACAACCAATCAGCAATTTGATTTGAGTTGTTCACTACAAGTTAAAGGACAAGGAAAGGCAAAAAAAATCCAATTTCTACTTTCTTTAATGAAAAAGAAACCTATCTCCAATATACTGTAATTAAAAAATGTGTACTGTTTTTATAAGAAGCCTGACTGTAAAGTCCACATTAGATTACATGACATCACAGTCTGTATATCTGATTATTAATCAGTCTTGCCGTATCGGCTTCTGGCAGATATTATTTGACTTGTGCTGTTTTGATAATTTATAAGCAGCCCAGGCCACACTGAGCATGTCTTGGTCTTGCAAAGATGTTTAAAGGAATTGTTCAGTATAAAAATAAAAACTGGGTAAATACATAATAAAAAAAATTTCAATATAGTTAGTTAGGCAAAAATGTAATGTATAAAAGCTGGTGTGACTGGATGTCTAAAATAATAGAACAGAACACTACTTCTTGCTTTTCAGCTCTCTTTTGTTTACGCTGACTGGTTACCAGGCATTAACCAATCAGTGACTTGAGGGAGGGCCACATTGGTCATAACTGTTGCTTTTGAATCTGAGCTGCATGCTGAGGATCAATGGCAAACTCACTGAACAGTTATGTCCCATATGGCCCCCCCTTCAAGTCGCTGACTAACTCAGATTTAGAGAGCTGAAAAGCAGGAAGTTGTGTTGTATTCAGTTATTTTAGACATCCACTCACTCCAGCCTTTATACATTACATTTATGGCTAACTAACCATATTAAAAACATTTTTTATTTTGCATAGCCTATCTGTTTACCCTGTTTTTATTTTTACCCTGAACTGTTCCTTTAACAAAGTTACAAGATGACAGCCCCCTGTGGCCAACCTTGAAAGCATAAGTCATTTGTTGATTAGGCTTGTGGTGCAGTAAGTTCATGTTTATGTTTAGTATACAAAATACAGCATTTCTAGCCTTATTCTAGTTTAGACTTTCATTGTCCTTTAAAAACTAAAAAAGAAGCAATGGCCTGGTAAGTTGCTGTGGGTGACTAGCCTTGTGCAATTTAGCACCTGTGAATCAGCCCCTGTGCATAGCACATTTAATGTGTCTTAATATTTTGTGTTCATTTGCCCAAGTGTGCAGATAAAATAACAACATTTAAGGTACTTACTTTAATGCAAAGCCAAAATGGAGCCCATCTTTTTAATGCCTTGTCATTGTCGTAATCACAACATATAAAAAATAGGACACAGAAGAATGTTGCACAGTAAAATCCTATATCCCACAAGAATGGGGCAGTACCCAAACTACATAAAAAAAATTATCAGTTTCAACATTTCAGATTTTGTGTTTGTTTAATTTAAATTTTGGGGTTTAAATGATTTTCTTTTTATTTACAGTGTTTTTAAATTTATCGGAAAATGGGAGTTGTTTTTTTCATTGACTATAACACATTAGGGCTTGTTAAGTGCAGTGAGCAAAGTGCAATTTTGAGGACAATCTCTATGGTTTTTTTTTTTTTACACAATAAAATGTTATTTTTCCAGAATTCCAGCATCATTGTGGTCAGAAGGGGGTGATGTGCCTGATTTAACTTGGCTGCACCTAGTCCATTTGTGTCTTTCACTAAAATTAACATAACTGCATGCATATTTGGACCGAGCAGCACCAAGTGAACTATACAGAAGTGCAAGGATCACATTTTGACTTCACGTCGACACCTTAAATAAAAAGGGCTTTACATGCAACGGTGGACAATCTGTGGGACTGTAACTGCATATGTGGATGAAAATTAGCCATATTGTCAAATCCGTAAGCAAATACTATGTCTCTGTTCACATCTGCTTTTATATACAGTTTAAACATCCCTCTTTTAGAAGCAGACAACTTTGGGTTAGTTTGGAACTGTACAAAATTGTGCTGGGCAAGGAATGAAGCCTATGTTTAAATAAAGTTTGTGAAATCTACTGATTTTGTATCTCTATACTAATAAACTTTTGCTTTCTCTCTAGCTTTTTTCTTCAAAGAGAAAGTATTGGAAAGGTAAGATCTTGCTACAGTAGATTTCTTATATTTAAAGGAGAACTAAACCCTAATAATGAATATGGTTAAAAATGCCATATTTTATATACCAACTTAAAGTTTCAGCTTCTCAATGGCAGCAATGATCCAGGACTTCATAACTTGGTACAGGACTTCGCCATCTTGAAAAGTTTCTGCAACACTCATGCTCAATGGGCTCTGAGCAGTTGTTGAGAATTATCAAACAGAAAATGAGGTTGGCCTATAATATAAGCTGATGCTACAAGGCTAATTACTAAATTTGTATGCAGCTGAACAAATTTCTGTGTTGCCATGTAGTAATTATCTGTATTAATTACTAATCTGTCTATATTGTGAGCTTTATATTCTATGTGTATTGTATGTTTTGATGAATACTTATTCATGCACATATATAACTCCACACCACTAGCGAGATTCTTTATGATAATTATTAAGGTGTGATCCTATGAGTTACAAAGCTCACTGGTATACGCTGGGTGCACACCGCCCCGAACCCTGCTCTTATTGTTCTCACAGATAAGTTTATCAGTCTCAACTCCTCACAGTTTCAGCTCTCCGTTAAAAATGCTTAAGGATCAGCTTACCCTCTCTGTTCTTTGACCTGGGTGTTGCTGCCCCGAGTCCGTCGCTAAGGGAACAATCTTTGACTGCAAATCCAAAATCTGCGGCGCACTTCCAAGACCAAATTATTGCTTAGTTTTAGCTATAATTTAAGAAAACACCTTTATTGATTACATATGCTAAAAATATCAACTCATGGTCTGACGTGTTTCGTAAAAATGTACTTCATCAGAGACCTGATGCTTTGAGTTGGTCCCTAACCTCAGTAACTGACAGCAGCACAGAGCATGTGCAGTGAATAATTAAAAAAAGAAGATGCAGAGTTACTGGGGCATTTTCAGAGGCAAAGATCTTCCCTGCTAAAGGGCTTTGGTTGCCTTGAGCGGGTACAAAAGCCTAAAACCTCACGTACAACATTTCTAGTCTGCTTAAGTTTAGTTAAGCTTTAGTTCTTTAAAGGCGTGTTTCACCTTCAAGTTAACTTTTAGTATATTGTACAAGGGCCAATTCTAAGAAACTTTTCAATTGGTCTTCATTATTTATTTTTCATAGTTTTTTAATGATTTGCAATTTTCTCCTGTTTCTTTGCAGCTTTCAAATTGGGGTCACTGACACCATCTAAAAACAAATGCTCTGTAAGGCTACAAATGTATTGTTATTGTCACTTTTTATTACTGATCCTTCTATTCCGTCCATCCCCTATTCATATTCCAGTCTCTTATTCAAATCAATGCAAGGTTGCTGGTGTAGTTTGTACCCTAGAAACCAAATTGCTGACACTGCAAAATAGAGAGCTGATGAATAAAAAGCTAAATATCTATAAAACCACAAACAATAAAAAATGAAAACCAATTGCAAATTGTCTCAGAATATCACTCTCTGCATTATACTAAAAGTTAACTCAAAGGTGAACAACCCCTTTAAAGGAGAAGGGATGGTTAAAACTATGTAAGCATATAAGAAAGGTCTATGTAAATACACCCAGTTACAATCACAGTGTCACTGTGCTGAGCCTCTGTGAAATGAACCACAGCACCTCTGCTTGTTTACACGTGAACCTTGGCATCAGATTTCTCACTCAGCTCAAACCTATATGAGCTCATGCCAGAATACCAGAATAGAGCATCTATGCACCACAGGAGGACAGGTTAGAGGAATTCTCTCAGACTGTTATTGGTTTTTACTGCCATCGGACTTCAAATTCCCCCACGTAATAAAATGGGAAAAAGACTTAAAGATTGAACTTACCCCAGAGCAATGGCAAGATGTACAATCCACACTTGAGGGAGCCACCATATGCACTAACCATCTCAAGGCATACAAAAAACTGCTCTATGTATGGCATCTCACTCCAGTCAAGCTCAACAAAATCACAGGGGAGGCTGTGGACAAGCCACCCTACTCCATATGTGGTGTTAATGGCCATCTGTCACTGGACTATGGCAACAAATTTTTGTTCTAATTAACAGAGACCTCCAACTAAATGTCACTTATACACCTGAGGCAACTCTCTAATTAAACACAAAATTTAAGAGGAAATTACTGTTCCACATTCTCAACGCAGCTAGTGATTGCTAAAAACTGTAAATCAAGTGGAACATCAGAATTACAGCAAGTAATACATTCCATTGATAGCAGAGCAACCATGGAAAACATGGCAGCTAGGAATGAACATAGGATTGCACAGTACAAAAAGGTATGGTATGATTGGTAGGCATTCTGCAATCCTGCTCCCCCATGAGACTTCTCTTCACACATTAGCTATAGAGCTAACCTAACGTGCCGTGGAGTAGACATCTAGACAAACCTGGTGTTTAGTTTAGTTCTGATTACTACTTAATACTGTCACGTCACGTATTTTGGCGGACCAATGCACTGTGATCACTATCTTGCAAGCCTAGTAAACAGTCTATATAATACTAAATATTTTTGGCACATAATAATTGTATAATTATTTGTATGATTGCCGTTTTGCTACTTTCAATAAAGAGAATTAAAAAAATAGACCTGAAAGAGAACTCAAACCTGATCTTCTTGGACCTAGAGAACACAAATAAAAATAAACATAAAAAATTAAAATTGGTTTTCTACTAATGTTTAATTGCTTACTTTTTCTATTATTAGGCAAAAAACAGTTTTTTAGTGTTAAAAAAACTTACTTTTAATGATGTTTGACTCTTCAGCTGCTTGATGATTTTCCCCAGTCCCCAGTGCAATCCACATCCAATTAATTTAAATTATTTGTACCAATTCTAAAATATAAATTTTACTGATCATATATTTTGACAGCTATAATACACATGAATAGAGAGCCAAGAGGACGATTTAACCTAAGCATTAACCTAAATGTATCTTTCACCTGATGATCACGAACATTTACTAATTTGTCATATTTTTTTCAAATAGAATCGTGCTGAGACTTCTATGGAGCTTTTACAAGAATTAAATGATGATGTTACTGGCAATTTTGTTCCTGAGGTTTGTGAGATTTTATCTTATTCATTATATTAACTTCTTGGTTAAGGTCAATGCAAATGTTTTTATTTTAGTAATTATTTACACAATCAACATTAAGTGGCAGATTTACTAAATTCACATGAATAATTCCGATCGTACGATTTTATCAGATATTATAATAAAAATTTGGGTACTTTGATCATCAAATACGCAAGATTCGACCGTATCGAATAGATTGGATATTCGATAATTCAACCATCCGATGATCGAAGTACTTTCATGTTAAAATTTTATTTGATTGCCTACTTCTTCAGATTGAACCCACCAAATTGCAATAGAAGCCTATGGGAATCCCCCTATAGGCTTTTTTTTTTCTATCACCTGTTCGAATACATTCGTACGATCAAACGCCTCAAGCATACAAATTTTTCGAACGATCGGTATTCGATCGTACGATTTTTTCGAGAAATCGAATAGCGAAGAACAATTAGCCTAAAACTATTTGACAACCATTCGACTATCGAATTTCAGCGGAATTCGAGGGTTTTTAGCCCTCGAATTAGTGAATCATGATAAATTTGCCCCTAATTGTGGTGCTTTTTTGTTAGGCATATTCCCAATTACTAATACCTGATTTCTGCAATGTGCATGTTGAAAATGTTCTGTGGCATTTCTGTTCAATTGAGTATGTATAGTTGGTATTGTTACCTCTAATGTAATCTAGGCTATTTATACAAAATAATCTTTAGTGCATAGAGAAGTGGGTAGGTCAGAGTAAGTATAAATTCATTTGCTTACACCACAATTTATTGTATGAGCTGGCCTCAAATTTTGTGTGTGTGCTCCTGGCTTAGAGGAAAACATTAGTAGTGGACCAGTTATGTGAGACAGGTATGGGCCCTATTATCCAGAATGCTCCATAATTATCCATAATGGATCTTTCTGTAATTTGGAACTTTATACCTTGTCTACTAGAAAATCATGTAAACTTATAAATAACCCAGTATACTAGTTTTGCTTCCAATAAGGATTAATTACATCCTAGTTACATTTGAGTACAAGGTACTGTCTTATTATACAGAAAATAAAAATAATTAAAAACATTTGAATGTATGTGTGTATATATACATACACACATTATACTCAGTGCCAACCCTTTATTATTTATCACCAGTACACAAGATACTGACATGCTGCAGATTTTTACAGGAATCTATCTTTTTCTATTCTGGGATGTTAATGGGGTTTTCGCTGCTGGATGTGGCCTTTCAGATGCTACCACCCCCCACACCAGGTGCTTACCTTTCCAAGAGCAGGAGTGGGTCTAGGGGGGGCCGTGTTGCTAATGCAGAGATGAAAATTATGATTTAAAATTTTTTGCCACCCCGGTTAATCTGTGGACTGCTGCTGCCTGAGCTGAATTTGTCAACTCCTCTCATGGCAGCAGCGCCCCTGGTTCTATTTTCACTCTTTTTATATCTAATTACAGACATTCCTGGATGTCTGATCCAGTGGAAACATTAGAATTTAATAACACCTGCACCAGCAACATAACATTTCACTAAAAATATTTTTGGCACATTTATAAAAAGACAGGATGGTGTTATAAAGTTAGAGCAAGCACTATTGTCATGTCTGTTTATGGATTATCTTTTTTTTCTAGCTTTCAAACACTTTGGACATTGCCAGTATAGTTGTATGAAAATGGGGTGCTCAACCAGAAATCCCCTTCCTTGCATGGGGATTTGTGAAGTGCTTATATATATATATATATGTATGTGTATATATATATATATATATATATATATATATATATATATATATATATATATATATATATATTGCAATTATAGTTGTCATACTATGGCTACCATTTGATTAAAGGGATAGTGACACTTCTCCGGTTTTAGCATTTCATCAAAATACGCCTATATGTCCTTTAGACCATTTTCCTCAATGTGACATTTTCTATGTAAATTGGACATAGGTCACCTCTCCTTTAAAGGAAAACTATACCCCTGTCACGAACGCCACCCGGATCCGTGTCAGGAGCTCCGGGCGGCGCGTGTTAACTGTCCAGCATCGCTCCCACAATGGTGGCGCTCAGGGCCGCCACGTGGGTAGCGGCACCGGGCAATGACGTAATTGCGTCACAACGGACGCGATGACGTCACGACGTGCATTATTGGGCCATATTTAAAGGCGTCCAGGACACCAGAATGGCGCCCAAGTATAGGTTTTTCTTGTTTTGAACCTGGGCGTGTGTTTTTCTGTTCCCTGAATCCTGTCATTGACTTTTTGCCTGGCTTTGACCCTGATCCTGTGCTGCCTGCCTTTTTGATTATTGCCTGGACTTTGACCACCCTTTTGAATTATCCCTAAACTGTACTTTGCCTTGGATTCACTGGAAGGCTTCCTCCTTAAATCCTGACTACCTCCCTGAGGGAGCCGCAGGCCCCCTGACAACCCCCGAATAATGTAGGTCTCTATGAAAAGATATTGCATAAAACTCATATGTAAAACCCTGCTTCATGTAAATGAACCATTTTCATAATAATATACTTTATAATAGCATGTGCCATTGGGTAATCTGAAATAGAAAAATTATGATTTTAAAAAATAAGACCAGCCTCCTGGGATCGTATGATTCAATGGTGCACACAAACATACCAAACAAACTATAAAGTTAGGTCACATCAGCCAATTAACAGCCGGAGTTCTGTCTTTTGCTTCTATACTTCTTCCTGTTGAAATATTTCCGGTCAGGTGATCTCTGAGGCAGCACACAGTCCATCACAAATTGGTGGTTCAAGGCAAGAGATGTAAAAGGGCAATATTTACTTGAATATATATTCCAGTTTTGTAAGATTGTTAAATATGCCACTTATTTGATATCTGTTGCTCAAGTATTCATTTTGGGGGTATAGTTTTCCTTTAAAGAGATACTGACACCTGAAATTAAACTCTTTTTTTTTTTTTACATCTATTATAATATTGGCTTTGAAAGCTACTTCTAACATTGCCATAAAGTATTTGCATGATGCTTTTACATTACCTGTCTGATCCCCCATGTTCCTGTATGAGGGGGCTGCCATATTTGTGCAGCAAGAGTCAGTTATCATTAGAAACTGCAACTAACAGGCTGAGATGGGACAGTCAGGTTGGCAAAGTCAGAGTCAGGCTTAGGAACTTCAACTGACAATTATAGACAAAAACAAACCTCTCAGCAAAAAATGATCAACATGAACTATAGGTAACATTTAAAGGAAACCTGTCATGATTGAGTTAACACTAGGAAGGAAATAAAACTTTTAAAACAAACCACATACCCCTATTTATTATGCTCAAATCTCACTAATTCTCAATTTATAACTACTTTTAAAATGTGCATGAGACACTAACTGAAGCCCTGACTTTCAGAAAGTCAGGAGAGCAAAGCATCATGGGTAGAATCAGTACTGCAGACTCCTCTCACGATATCACCAGTTTGTGCAGTTGTTAGTGGCTGGAGTAGCCCACACAATCTGGATAGAACAATAGAAGGTGTTTCAGATCATTCTAATAGAATATCAAGTCCTGGTGTGACATGAGTTATACAGAGCTTGTCTATCATAGAGTTTACTCTGACTAAGCATGAATGAGATTTGGCAGTTTGGCACAGCCCACACACGGAAAACAAAGGGGTGTTTAAACATGGCAGCTCCTATGAAGCCCTTTTTACATGAAGGATATTTTCTAATCCGTTTCAGATATAGACAAAAACAGCTGACTAAAGGGTTTAACTAAGGATGGAAAATAAATATTTTACTCATGTCTCAAGGTGACAGGTCCTCTTTAATGTACATTCATATGTTAAAATTCATTTTTTAGTGTCTGTATCACTTTAAGAGAGTGCCGGACCCAACGAGTTCTTATGGTCCCTTGGGGCTTGTTAATCAGAGCTTGCAAGGCCTGAAGTCAGTACTTGACTGACAGGAAGAATCCGGCACAGTTAAATGGTGTTGGTTTATACTACATTGGCCATACAGGGTCAGGCCTCCTTATCACATCTTCATTTCAGGTCCAGGTATGTGGCTGTACAATAACAATCCTCCTCTCCTCTGCCACACTGCAAAACTCCTCTTCTGCACCGCTCTGTGTGTCTCATTTTTTTAATGGTGCTTTATCTTATTCTGCCTTACTTGATTATGTTTGGCCCTTGCCTGCCTGCCTTCCCTGCACAAACAGAATGATCTGTGCCAGGACTGCTTGCAAGATTAACCTTTTAACATCCAGAGCTGGATTGTTAGTGCAGGAAAAGTCAAGCAGGCAGGAAAGGGACACGTGTATATATAACCTAGCAGAAGAAATGAATTAAAAGCACCATCTGAAAAAAAAAAAAAAAAAACCTGACTACTGCGGGAGAGGAGATTTTAAGAAAGAGGAGGCTTTTAATTTTTGCAGGAGTGGGTGTGAGATAAGAAAGTCTGAAAGCAGTAGTACTCTTCCCCCTACAGGAAGTAATATCCATCTCCAAATGAGGGATTGGATATATAAAGTTAGGTCCATAAATATTTGGAGAGACAACTTTTTTCGAGTAAAGTTGTCCCTGTCCAAATATTTATGGACTTGACTGTATATAGAAAATATAAATATTCTATTTTACTAATTTGTGGGTTTACAGCTGTAATTACAGCAGTCATTTCTGTGATTATTAGTTATCAAAATAGAGATCTAAGCACAAAACTATAGGAATCACTATCCCTTTAAATAGCTTGAATTGGAGAGCACCTTATGCAGAATAATCTACATCCATATTTTTATTTTATAACATTTATTGCAAACAGAGAGAAAGTTAAACCTAATTATCAATAGGATATATCCACGTTTTAGGTGGATAGCAATTAATATATAAAACTTCATATAAGACAGAATAACACAAATATTTTAGTTTGTTTCTTTCTATTTTCTACAATTTTCTTTTTAAATGACTTTACCAACAGTTGTCTAATTTTATCCTCATATAGTTTTTGTAATGAGAAAAACAAAATAAAATACTTTTTAATCTGTAAAGCTAAGAAGAATGACATTAGCAAGCCATTGGAAAAAAAATAGTTGTGGGAAATTATACATTTTATGAAATACTGCCCCTTTAAAAAGACTCCAGCAGGCAATTTGATGACTGTTTATTTTCTCCAGAGCCCAGAACAACTTTTAGATAAAGATCCATCATTCTTTTGCAAGTTCACTATGGTGATCAGCACACAGCTCCCAGAAAGGTTTGTAGCTCATCCATGTTTGTAAGTTCATGCACAGTAATTGCTTGCTTGCCCCCATTAATGCTCTGCTTATTCCAGCACACTTCTACGCCTGGCAGAAACACTCTGGGATTCCAATATTCCACTATTAGTCTGCCGCGCATATGGGTTTGTTGGCTACATGCGGATTATTGTGAAAGAACATACTGGTAAGCATATCTTAACTGTTGGTCCATAGCATAAGTAGAATTGTCACCTATCGGATTCTTGTAGTTAAAGGTGCTCGAAGGTTCTTGAAAGTGGATATATTGGGGTATATTCAAGAACTTCCTGAATTTGTTTTATAAAATGGTGGTGGTGATTTATTTTTGCTTTTCTGTTACAATACATTTAATTGTTTAGCTGCACCTTTCTTAATGCTTGCTTATTTTAAAACTTTTCCCCCAACATTTTTTTCTCATGTTCCAGTGATTGAATCTCATCCTGACAATGCATTAGAAGATTTAAGGTTGGACCAGCCATTTGCAGAGCTGAGGGAACATCTACAGTCATATGACTTGGACCACATGGAGAGAAAAGTATGCTTCTAGTTAGCCACATACTTTTTTAGTGTACTTTGGGGAACTTTCATATTCATATATTCCCAAAGTGCTAGAAGCAGTGAAGCATACCAATCCTCTGGATAATAATGTACTTTCAACATGGGGTGTTCTGTTGGCTTAGCCATTGTTCCTTCTGTTATGGTTGCAGTATCTAAAAGAACTAGACATAGTTTTGTGTTGTTATTTGTTACTTTCATAGGAGGATTATAAATGGCCAACCATTGATTTTAACAGAATTTTACAGAATAAAAGAGTTTGGTCAGAGTTAATACATGAATCTAATGAATGTAACCCCTGAGTAAACTGCTTTTCTTGTCTAGTATAACAAGCATATTCTCTTAGGCTGAAAGCAATTTCAAATCTTTTTTGTTAGTAAAAAAACAGAAATATGGTCTGCTGCATTCCATTATAGTTTTCCTATTGTTTTAGAAGCAAAGGATTTTAGGAAGTTATGTAATTCCTAACTTTACATTACATTGTGTGTTCTACTACAGGCCATTGCTTTGTCAGAAATATAAAAAAATAAATAATTTTATTTTAATATATTTATTCTCTTTTAGGACCACATTCATACTCCATGGATTATTGTAGTAGCCAAGTATTTAGACAAGTGGCGCAGTGAGGTATATTGCTTGCCGTGTATCTCTGTACTCACACTGAGAAAATGCTGTAGAATTATTGTATCATTGGTTCATTTACTCTCCCTATTGTTGCAGAATGGAGGCCAAATACCAAAAAGCTACAAAGAAAAGGAATCTTTCAGAGATCTGATCAGACAAGGTATCTCTCTCTTGCTCTCTTTTTACAACATATGACATGTTCAGTTGGGCTTTAATTACGTTTCAATATCCACCAGGCATACTGAAGAATGAGAATGGGGTTCCAGAGGATGAGGAGAACTTTGAGGAAGCTATTAAAAATGTGAATACTGCATTAAATATTACAAAGGTATGAAGCTGCTGCAACATCCCTGTTAGAGATGTGCCTTTACATAATATTCCGTTCATGTGACCCAGCTGCACTGCAAAGTAAATACTTGTGTGCTGGAGCTAAACTACCTGCCCCTATGTCAATCATGGTGATATAGTTCTGTGACCAGCACTCTCTACCTGTTATCATCTCTCATGTCACCATAAAGGCATACTGTCATGGAAAAAAAGTTGTTGTTTTTTTCAAAATGCATCAGTTAATCGTGCTGCTCCAGCAGAATTCTGCACCGAAATCCATTTCTCAAAAGAGAAAACAGATTTTTTTTTTTTTATATTTCATTTTGAAATCTGACATGAGGCTAGACATATTGTCAATTTCCCAGCTGCCCCAAGTAATGTGACTTGTACTCTGATAAACCTCAGTCAGTCTTTTCTGCTGTACTGCAAGTTGGAGTGATATCACCCCCTCCCTTCCCACCCCTGAGCTGCCTAACTACTGAACAATGGGAAGGTAACCAGATAGCAGCTCCCTAACTCAAGATAACAGCTGCCTTGTAGATCTAAGAACAGCACTCAGTAGTAAAAACCCATGTCCCTGACTCCTTCAGTTACATTGAGAAGGAGAAACAACAGCCTGCCATTAAACAGTTCCCTCCTAAAGTGTTGGTGCAAGTCACATGACCAGGGCAGCTGGGAAATTGACAAAATGTCTAGCCCCATGTCAGATTTCAAAATTGAATAGAAACGAATCTGTTTGTTCTTTTGAGAATTGGATTTCAGTGCATGAGTCTGCTGGAGCAGCACTATTAACTGATGCATTTTGAAAAAAACATGTTTCCCTTTGACAGTTTCCCTTTAAGGGCCATAGTATTCATTATTCTTTTTTGGATAGTGGTGGCTTTCTCCTTACAAGCCTGCTATGCACACTATTGTATTTTAATGATGTCTTGATGATGGACTCATGAACACCGGACATTCACCAATACAAGAGAGGCCATTAGCTTGGGTTTTTAAGATCACCTGCTTCTGGTTTGATTTTTTTGGTCAGCTACTCTTTGTGAGGGTAACAGGGGTGTTGAATAGCCTCCATCTTTAAATATAATGGGGGTCATTTATAAAGTTCACGTGGCACATTTTTATTCGCAAATAGTTGTATTGCCCATGCTTTTTCCTGAGCGCTAATATATTGCACTGCTCTGCCCATCTTTCCAGTTTTTGTGATTTTGCATTGTGAATGAATTGTGAATGGGTGTTTGCGTGAGTGTGCCTACTGTGCGAGGTTGTTGTGCATGAAAATAGTTTTGACAGTAAATTCGCAATTTGCAAAACTGTTGTGCAAATATTTTCTTCGGCACCAAAGTTGTGGCGTAAAAAAAAGCTCTTTTATTGTATTGCAATAACAACTCTTATTGATCTTTATAAATGTAATCAGGGCTAAAATGCGTGAACCAATTTGCTCTGTGTGAAGTTTATAAATGAGCCCCACTGTGTTTGACATTGGAGTGGGGGAGTACAAACTACTTAGAAAATAACCTTTCCCAGCCTGGTGAGCATCAATAACTATTCAAGTTGAAACTGCTGCCATTCTCACACATTTAATACCAGTGTCCCCAAACTTTTCACATTGGTCACTGGTGGACTATGGTTAAAGGTTACATAAAGTGGGTGAGGCCACCAGCAGCCAATTAGATTTCACCCATTTAATGTCCTTGCTTTATTTTGAAACTGCTTACTGATTTAATTCAGTCAATCCATTTTTAAAACCAACATGAAGTTTGTTGATTTCTTTTTTTTTTTTCATGAAATTTTGCTGGCAAATGTTTTGTTGTTATGCTAATCTGTTTCTTCTCAAATCCTGTTTAGGTTCCCAGTAGTGTTGAGGAGATATTAAATGATGATCGCTGCACCAATCTTACACATCAGGTAAAGAGCTTTTTGAACTTATTTTATCCACCTATCCGATTGAATAGAAGAGATGGTAACGTTCCCTGGTTAATCCCTAGTCAAATTCATTTTGGATTTTGGCACGAGCTGTGAAAGAATTCATGGCGATGGAAGGGAAGGGCAGTTTACCTCTTCGAGGGACTATTCCTGACATGATTGCAGACTCGGACAAATTCATAAAACTGCAGAATATGTAGGTTTTTTTAAATATATCTTTAGAATATGTAGGCTTTTTAAATATTTCCATAAATATAACATTAATTTCTTAAATGCATAATTCCATGTTTAGATATCGTGAGAAAGCCAAAAAGGATGCTTCAGCTGTCGAGAGCTGTGTTTCCAAACTTCTGCAGTCTGTAGGCAGAGTAAGTATAAAATATCCTTTGGCACAAACATAAATCATAGCGCGGGACCTGTTGAATTCCCCTTTAAGAATATATAAAAAAATCAGATTTTGACCGCACTCATCTATTTCCAGCCTCCTGAGTCCATATCTGAGAGAGACATTCGCTTATTTTGTAAGTTGATTTCATCTGTTCTAACCTATTTCTGTTCTGAAGTGATTGGTTATTGTTTTTCCCTTATAGTTAAAATATTTTTACAGTGGAAGGTTTTTTGGCAAAATCTTGTGCCATTTTGGGTCATGCCACTTTTGTTGCCATTATATATTCCCTGTACCCTGTATTCCCTGTTCTCTTCTGTGCATCTGTTCCCCTAGTAAAGAAAATGTGCGGATAAAAAAAATCACACCTTTGTATCAGTGGGACCCTGTACAATTACACCTTTCAGTTTGAATATAGAAGATCTCAGGAGAGTCTTGTATTTACCACCCTGTAGTAGGTTTTGGGTATTTGAAAGGAAGAACTGTGGATTCACAGGAAATTCATGTATAATAAAAGGTTAAGAAACTAGGAATGCACCAAAGCCATTATTTTTGTGTTCTGCCAAATGCCAAACCATATCAGAACTTAAATTTGTATGTTCAGATTGAGGAAATAAAAAGCATACATTCTGTTATCTAGAACCTTAAAGACACATCAGTATAAGACAGTGCTGTCCAAATTCTGCGGTACCGAGAGGCAGAATTTTTCTGGTTTACATGGTGGAGGGCCGATAATAAAAGCTATTTTTGGCCACGCCCCCGGTTTTTAAACCACACCCACTTTAAACCACGACCATGTTGCTACAAGAATTTTTAAGACCATGTCCAAATTAATTGTGGTAGCACACCAAAAAACCAAATGGTTGATGCTCACTGCACTGATATCACTTCCCACTCTGTGTTATCCTCCCCTGTGGATAACACAGAGTCCCCCAGCACGATTAAACACCTTAGGGGCCCCTAACAATAATTTTCAAATGCTAACAAACCCCCAGAACAAATACTAGGCTTATGTTCCACAGGCAGAGTATGGCACACACAGGCAGAGTAGGGCAGGCAGAGTAGGGCACACACAGGGAGTATAGGACAGGCAGAGAATGGCATACAAGGAGCATAGGACAGACGGAGTATGGCACACCCAGGGAGTATGGGGCAGCCAGAGTATGGGGCAGCCAGAGTATGGCGCACACACAGGTAGCATGGGGCAGACAGAATATGGCACACATGTGGAGCATGGGGCAGACAGAGTATGGCACACGCAGGCAGAGTAGGACAGGCAATGTATGGCAAGCAGTCAAAGTATGGCACACTCGTGTAACATAAGGTAGGCAGAGAATGGCATATACATGGAGCATAGAGCAGGCAGAGTATAGTAAACACAGGGAGCATAGGGAAGGCAGAACAGAGCAGGAGACAGGGAAACCTCTGAGGGCTCATCCAGACGAGAAGATTCGTGGAGATTAGTCGCCTGGCGACAAAGCGCCACGTCTTTGAGGCGACTTATCTCCTCGAGTGGCTTGCTCTTAGCACGCACCCGCTAGAAGTAAAGTTGCCTGCGCCTATTCACACGCGGCGACTCGATTTTCAAAGTTGCTGAAAATTGCCCGGCGAGTGACATAGTGACAGCAGTTTGTATTAGTGTGAACAGGTGAACGTGGATAGTTTCAGTATGGGGATTAGGTGTGAACTAGGCAGAGGGGATTACATGTGTGAACAATACACGTGATTACTGTCTGAATTTGAGGTTTAAACAATGCAGGGGGCAGTTAATATCTGTAGTGATACCTTTAAAATCTTACACATGATAAGCAGAAGACACAGCTGGTAGACTTTCATGTGGGGGGAATATAAGTTATGCAGAGGTGCAGTTACATATTTAAAGTACAACAGGGTACTGATGTTCCATTTTGTTTAAAAGATTGTCATGTGGGGGCCACACAAGGGGGAATCGCCAGTTGGACAGCCCTGATATAAGGGATTTCAAAAGCAGAGCTGTGGAGTCAGTGCAAAAATCCCTTCAACTCAACGATCCTCAGTTTATGGTACTTCAAACTCTGACTTCTCTGTCTTAAAGGAACAGTAACACCAAACACTGAAAGTGTATAAAAGTATTAAAATATAATGTACTGTTGCTCTGCACTAGTAAAATTGGTGCGTTTGCTTCATAAAGACTACTATAGTTATATAAACAAGCTGCTGTGTGTAGCAATGAGGCAGCCATTCAAAGAAACTGGTGTAGATGAGCACACTCGTGTTATCCTCTAAAGAGACTGCCAGGTGCATCGTGTAATGGGGAACGGCAGCTCCCACTAGATCAAGATACAGATGAACAAAGGCACTCATGGCAATTGAAGTGCAGGGAGAGGAACCCTTGCTAATTATTCAGTGCGAACGTGCAACGTTTCGGGATGACCCCCTTTATCAAGCCATTCAAAGGCCAGTGCTACCTGTCCCTTTTCTCTTTTTTCCAGCTTGAATGCCCCCATTGCTACACAGCAGCTTGTTTATATACAAGGCATTTTATCATTGTCAAAGCTCAAAAATATAAACCACTTACTTTGGTAATACTAAACCAAAATCAAAGTTCATACAAACTACATAAACCAAAAAATCTACTTCTATATTAATTGAACCTGGCATATAACTGTAAATTGACTAAAATATTGTTATAATAATTGCTTCTGCCAGTTCCTCCTTTATAGAAGCTTTTAAATCTGATTTGATTATTGTTAGAATGTGTATTTAAAGTAATTCGGAGTCAGTATATTTTTTGGCTACTCAAGACACAGCTACCCAAAATTTCCTCTGACTCCACAGCTCAGTCAAAAAGTGTTTGGAAAATCCTGTATGTAGTACTGTACATTCCTATTAGAAAAGCTGACTGAATCCATATACACTGCTGCCTCCTTGGGGGCGGGAGTTAGGATGCAAATATTAGGTAATTATTTCCTAACCGTTCCAGAGAAAGAGATTTTTTCCCCCTCTGAGGCAAGTTGCAGACTAGTTTGGATGAAGTTTTATTTATCTACCTTTGGCTCAGCTAAAAATTACACCAATCTCAATCAGCAAAAGCTTGGACTTGATGGACATGTCCATTTTTCCACTTCATCTGTCATATAACTAAATAGACTAACACATATTTTCCAAAGTTAACCTTGGGAACCTCTAGAGAGCCATATTTCTGTTTCCTGTTAAAGGGGTTGTTCACCTTTTAGTTAACTCTTAGTATTATGTAGACTAGAGAGTTTGCCGTTTCAGCCATCTGCTTGCTTGGGTCCAATTTACCTGAACAGCCATGCATTGATTTGAATAAGAGACCGGAAAATGAATAGGAGAGGACTGTAATAGAAAGATGAGTAATTAAAAGTATCAATAACAGTGCATTTGTAACTTTACAGAACATTTGTTTTTAGATGGGGTCAGTGACCCCACATTTAAAAGCTGGAAAGAGCCAGAAGAAGGCAAATAATTTGAATCCAAAAAATACTGAAAACCAATTGAAAAGTTGGTTAAAACTTTCCATTCTATAACATACTAAAAGTAAACTTAAAGGTGAACTACCCCTTTAACTACTTCATTTTCCTTTGATGCATTGTATTTAACAGTGTCATTTTATAATGGTGCTTAGCTCTCATTTACAGAATTGATTTTCTTTACTTTTACCACAAATATAGAAGTATTCCTATTTCTGATTTCTCATGCAGGCAGGAACTGTGCTTTTCTTAGAGTTGTCAGGTGCCGATCATTGGAAGAGGAGTATGGCTTGGATACAGCCAAAAAGGATGATATTGGTAAACAAATGTGTTTAATGAAGTTAAACGTATAGCAAAATGGAACAATGTTAGTGCGTGTGGCTACCTATGCTCTAGTAAGGAGTGTGTTGTGCCATTTCAATTGACATTATGGTATGAGTTGGAAGAATTCCTTGTATTTGCCTTGAGTACACCTTACATATGTGAATTCCCACGTGTCACCTGCTTGCTGACTCTTAAAGGGCAGGTACAGCTTTTGCCAATTTGTGTCCTGTTCAGTTCAGCTACCATCACAGATTGTTACAAAAATTTGTGCAGGATAACAGCAAGATTATTTACACTTAAATGATTGGGAAGAGAAGTATGTTGTGGATAAAATGCATGGACATTGTTTTGCCCACTTTTGCAAGTTTTCAAAAAGAGTTAATTAACCCTATAGTTTGTTGTTTAGTAGTTGTGTTTCTCATTCATTTCTTTAAAACCAGTGCACAACTGACCCCCACTCTAAAAGAACATTCAAGCATTCTCTAGCAAATAACTTTTGGATAGATTTGATCAATAATATACTTGTGTGTGTCATATCAAGCCAACACAAGGACGTTGCTGAAGAAGTCCTGTGCCCATGTGCCGTAACAATGCAGTGTTAAATACGCTTGCTCCCCAGATACTCAAGATGTATTCTAAGCAAACTTTGCACCAATTAATGTATATTACCTTTGTTAAATCTTTCTAAAAATCTGATAAATATATTATAGATCATTCTTTTTATGTTTTGTGTTTAAAAACAAAAGCTACAGTATATGGAATTAAGAGCTGTTTATAATTTTATGGTGGATGGGGGTTTATATGCTAAGCCAACTGGAAATGTGTATAATTTCTAACTGACCAAATTCTATCCTCAGATTCATTAATGGAGAATCCAGACAATGAAATTGTGTTATACCTGATGCTCAGGGCTGTTGACAGGTTTCAGAAACAGCTTGGCAGATACCCAGGTAACCGTTATATCATGGATTTTTAAACCCACACACAATCTTACACAATATACAATTGTGTGTATATATGTATATATATATATATACACATATGAATAAAACTGTATGATGTAGGTTAATGATCATGTAGTGTTATTAGTTTAAAACCCAAACCTTGAAAATTATAATAATAAAGTAAAAAAAAAACCAACAATTTGGAATCTGTTTACAAACAATAGTTTTTGCAACATATATAGCTTGCTGGTGGTATTTGGCAGGGCCTATACAGTATGTATGGATGTTTTAAACTAGACGTCACTGTATGTGACCTTTCAGTCACAGATTAATTGGCAGATCAGATAAGTAATATGTTCCCTCAGGTTACAGAATGTCATTTAACATGAAATGGAACATATTTATTTTTAAATATTGGTGTCTGTGGAACACACTAGCTAGCTTGAGCACCTGGGTTAACTGAGTTACTGTTTATTCTCCAGGCATTTACAATTACCAAATTGAGAGTGATATTGGGAAACTGAAAAGTTGTCTTAATGGTTTGCTGCAAGAATATGGTCTATCCCTGACTGTGAAAGATGAGTATATCCAAGAATTGTAAGTTTTCATTTTATGTCTTGACATTTTTTACTAGTACGGTGTTTTGTGATAAGCTATTACAGTGTACAGCCATGAATAGAAACACACAACATTTAAGGAGAACAAAATCCTATGAATACCATGGGCTATAGAGGTATAGGACCTGTTCTCCAGAATGCTTGAGACCTGGGGTTTTCCGGATAACAGATCTTTCCCTAATTTGGATTTTCATACCTTAAGTCTACTAGAAAATCACATTAACATTAAATGAACCCAATAGACTGAATTTGCTTCCAATAAGAATTCATTATATCTTAGTTGGGATCAAATGCAATCTACTGTTTTTTATTATTACAATGAAAAAGGAAATAATCTTTCAAAATGTGGATTATTTGATTATAATGATTCTATGGGAGACGGCCTCTCTGTAATTCAGAGCTTTCTGATAATGGGTTTCCAGATAATCAACCCCATACCTCTACTAATGAATACCCTTTATTTTACATTGCTAGTTATCTGCAGATATTTTTTTAAATGTTATGCCCATGTTGCTGAACTATATTCTAGTTTTCCATGCACAATGTCCGGAAATGATTGATTTTTAACATGGAATTATTTATGAATGAAACAAATGCCATTTTATTTACCTCAAAGGTTCCTGCACCATTTATTTTCATAAAAAAGACTATAGTACTGCCTTTAACAACAATATTTACTGCTTTAAATGTGAATGCTTTGATTTTGTGTACTATTGTGCGTTTCACTACTAGCATATATATTTTGGGACTTAGGATAGCATTGCATAGGCCCTCGTATTAGAATAAGTGTCCATTTGAAACACCCTCTGTTATGTAAATCTGTTGGGTAACTTATTTATACACTCAGATGACAGGAAATTATACAATGTGGTATTGATGCACCTGGGCTGCTGTCATGTCACATCTTGTATGCCTAAATACCAAGGGGCTAACTAAATTAGAGAACAACTAAGGCAAAGAAAAGTAATTTTAAAATGCTACATTATAATCCAACTGGTATATTTCATAGCTGCATACTAATACCCTATTTAAAAGATATAGAATTATGATTTTTTTTTTCATGGCAGTATCATGGCATGGCATTTTGACACTAGATTATTTCAGTAGGTGGAGAAATGCCTGATACACTCCCATGCCAACTGCCTTTTGAAAAAATACTTCTTCTTACATGAAAATGCATGTGTGAGCCATTTTTAGGGTCACTAGCTGTGACAGATGGTATCAATATATGTTACTAAAGGTGGGTGTTATCTGTTGGAGAAATGTTTTCTATTAGCCTAAAGATATATGCCTCAGATTAAATCGTATGCCAGTGGTCTGGGTTTTGCCAGTCATAGCAGGAAGAAAAGGGAAGAAGTTGTACCTAGTGATTCAAGTACAATTCAAGGCAAGTAAACAGGCTCATTTCCCCTCAAGTTAGCCTCCTGTGTTCTGATTTACTCTGTCTCCTTTGTCTATGAACATGAAAATGATGAAATTGCTTTAGACAAGTCATTTGTAGAAAGTAGGTCAGCAGCTAAAGGCTCGTTCAACTCCTGTCTGTTGGCCCATGGTGACATTTTACTTTTGTTTTTCAGCTGTCGATATGGAGCAGCAGAACCTCATACAATTGCTTCCTTCTTGGGAGGTAATATTTCATGCATTTGTAGGACAAAGTGCCTTTGAGCATTTATTGATTACTGTATTTTTCATTTACTTTACTATTATCATTAAAGGAACAGTAACATCAATTAAAAAAAAAAATTGTTAGTGTAGAACGAAATAAAAACACCAAGACAAATTAAACTTTTAAATAGCAAAGCCTTTATTAAGAAATAACTTACAGAAAATCATCTTCCTGTCCTCTACAGAAAAGGCAACAGGGTGATGATAACCCATTGTGCGGCGTTCAATTTCTTCTCCCATCTTCTACTGACAGCGTGTGGAAGGCGATGTCGGCACTGCTAGAGTAACAAGTGCTTGGATACAACAACCCTCCTTCTTGGTGCCCTGCGCCACTGTCCCGTAACTACCCTCTGAGAAGTGCTCCACACACACAATGGGCAGTCCCGCTCAGGGCATGTAAAGCATGGGTGTAACATAGCTCTCGCCTAGCACCGTCCACTTTTGTAGGTGTGTTCAATACCAGTGCAAACGAAGCGCTAGCTGTGCATACTTTTCTTACATGGCACACACATCGCCCACTTCTCCAGCAGGAAGCCCGCAGAGCCCTGTTGGGAAGTGGCTGGAAGGTGATACTGTCCAGCAGGTAAGGTGTGGGCCGAGCAGTGGGGCCGTATGCGCTGTTGTACTTTTCTTACTTGGCATCTTATTCCACGGTAACTCTCATGTTAATAAGGTGCCCAATCATCTTGGACACACCAACCAGGAGGACGTGGGGCTGTAGGTGCTAGGGGTAGAGCTACATGCATACCGTGGGGAAAAAAAGTCACTGCGCTGAGTTTTAATCCAATAAATTATGCAGAAAGTGACAATAGTTGGTTTTGATTAGTACAGAGCAATAACAGGGAGCTACTGGACTGTAGTCTGTTCCAGCAGGTGCTAGCGCTTTGTTTGCACTGGTATTGAACATACCTACAAAAGTAGACGGTGCTAGGCGAGAAATATGTTACACCCATGCTTTACATGCCCTGAGCGGGACTGCCCAATGTGTGCGCTTCTCGGAGGGCAGTTACCGGCCAGTGGCACAGGGCACCAAGATGTTGTATCCAAGCACTTGTTACTCAAGCAGTGCTGACATCGGCTTCCACACATTTTCAGTAGAAAGACTTGCTTTCTCTTTCTCCAAAAGGCGCTAGATATTTTGTCACTGCCTGCCCTTAATATATTAGGAAATGCGATATATTCTATTCACAAAAGGAGAGAACAATAGACTTTTTAAACAGATCTCTCTTTAATTGGCCTTCATACTGGGCCAGCCTGTTGGGTTTGGAAATCACTGTTCTGGAACATTCATATTTCAATATTCATATTTGATGTAGTGTGTACAAATGCAACAACAACAAAAATTATGGTGTTTTTTGTGCTTTAGAAAAGATCTGACGAGCACTCCATTCACCCGTACCATTAAAAGTAAATGTTTATTTCAGCATGTTAAAAGCATCCTTTCCCTGACACGCTTCGTATCGTCCGATACATAATCATAGCATGTTAAAAGCATCCATTCCCTGACGCGTTTCGTATCGTCAGATACGTAGTCATAGATAGCCTTTAAATACTGGGTATTTTACTCATAGTGGGGCATTGGAAACATGGATGACGACTTTGGTATTATGTTCAGACCTTTGCTTTCCTGCCTTGTCTCACTGGAACCAATTATATTGTTTCTTTAATACATAATTGGTTAAGAATTGGGCAGAAGGGTGTGGTAGTTGCCAGACCAGTTTACGTAATATTCCATCATTCTTTAATTTCTGACATTGAACAAAGAGATTGGTGAATTGCTAATACGGCGCCATTGCTCTGTGAGATCTCTAAACCCAAATCTCAAGAAGTGAGTATGTCCCAGTACGAATTCTACAAGGAGGTCGAAGAGAAACCTTGAACTGTGCAAGATACTGCCCATTTTGAAAGGATGAAAGGCTTTTTTTCATGTGAAGCAACACATTTAGAGGCAAATTCACTAAAGCGCGAAAATGCAACAGCTTCGCCAGCGTTCACCGCACTTCGCCAGGCGAATTTTCGCCAGCCTGCCGTAGATTCACTAAAATGTGAATTTGCTCTCAGGGAGGCGAATGTTGGCTACCGTTACTTCGCCAGGCAAAGTGCATTAAGCTAGTGATGCCTAATTTGCATACTGCACGAAGTTAATAGAAGTATATATTACAGCCACTACATTACACTACACAAGCCCAGGAAACCTTTAATAAATAAAATAAAGTTGCTCTAAACGTGCCCACTGTATAGTTGAGTTGTCATATGTTAGGAAATGTAGGGGGCAAGGAGGGTCACCCCCAAAACATTTTCACTATTTTTCAGACTATCACTCTACAAAAGGTAAGACGCCAGCGGTTTTTTGGGACTTAGAAATTTTTTTTTTTCAAACTCCTATCTATTGTATTGAACTTCACCAGGTCTGACGTGGCGAAGTAAAGTCTAGCGCAAGTTACGTTCAGTAAAATGGTCATCTTAGTGAATTACCGTAGTTACGTCCCTTCGTAAGTGCACAACTTCGCCTGGCATAAGGGTGCGAAGTTGCGCTAGTCTATCTACTTCGCTAGCGAATTTTCGCCAGAGTCTAACTTAGTAAATCCGCGAAGTTGTGAATTTTCCCCTTAGTTTTTCAGCATAAGGGAGGTGAATCTGTGGAATGTTCAGTCTTACAGTGAAGGCAATTTCCATTAAAGCCATAAATGTCTCTTGGAGAGTTAATATATCCATGACTACACTTCTATTTGTATATTTTTTGTCCCTGACAAGGTCACTTTGTTACCAAAATGTTAGATTTTTAATAAAACATTGTTTTGTTGCTAAGACCTGTATACCCTATACTGGTTTTTAAAACAGTCATGCTATACCCAGCTTACGCAATTGCCACAATTTGTAAGCCTTGGAAGGAAACAATAGGGTAAACATGAAAGTAGATGTACATGGTCTGTCCTTGTCATTTTTTTTTGTGAAGAAAAAGCACTTATTCAGGCTGCTGTAATAATTGTTCTCTGTTTTTTTGTTACATTTCAGGTGCTGCTGCTCAAGAAGCCATTAAAATAATAACCAAGCAATTTGTTATCTTTAATAATACATTTATCTACAACGCCATGCTTCAAACATCTGCAACTTTCCAGCTCTAGTTACATTTGTATCATAGGTGTAAATGCATTTTCTTTATAGCAGTTTAGTCTGCAACTTCCTTAACTTGAATATGTAAAAATATTTTCTTTTGATATTTAAAAAAAAAAAAAAAACCCACAACATGGGCACAGTTATGTATGGCAATTGATAACAAGCTGTCATTTCAATAAAGAATTTTGGATGTGTCTGGAATCCGCTTGTGTATGTGTACCATGCTATCCTTACACATATACAGAAAATTTACTATTCACCCTATTAAAATTTTAAAAAACAGCAGTCTGCATTCTTCTTTAAAAATTCAAACATTCATTGTATAAACTGAAAAATGTTTCAAGATTTTGCTGAATCACTGAACCAATATTTAGTTGTATACGCAGTGTTTCGGAGAACTTCTGCACATCTGTGTTGCATGGAGTCCACCAACTTCTGGTGTTACATTCCAAAATACTGAAAATCAACTTATTTCATTAGTCCATAAAATGTTGCACCATTTTAGGCCAGTCAGTATGTTCAATGGGACTTTGTGGGGGCTTCTTGTCAATAGCTTGGCTTCACATTGGCGTCTTCTAATTGTAACAGTACTCACAGGTAACTTTAGATCTTCTTTAATCGTCCTAGAGCTGATCATTGGCGGAGTCTTTGCCATTTTGTTCATTCAAAGAGTCCTTTTCCATTTTCCTCCACGTCTTTCAGGTTTTGGATGCTGTTTAAAAGCATTTGCAAGTACTGATTTCTGATCCAAGTAATACTGATCCCCTTTCCTATATCTGCTTTTAAGTTACTATGTAGCACAAGTGAGACCAGTTGTTGGCTGTAGCTATTTTTGCTCAGGATTTCCATGAGAAGCACTCAAACCACACAGATAACAATACATTATTGGGCCCACAGTAAAGCATTCTAACAACCCTAACCATCATATCATGGGGTTCCATGACCTGCATAGAAGTGCTCATTCTTGTACCTTTATATAGTCATAAAACTAGAAAAGATAGCAAAACCCTAAAAAAGTAATTTGTGCAAAGAAAAGGTTAATGGTGCTGTCAATGAAAAGCAACTCATTACATTGCTGTGTGTTGTTTTGTGAAGCTATGGTGTTATTGATGCTTTTTGTTGCCTATGTTTCTATTTATGACCTCTGCTATTGATCTTTCAGACTCTCATTCAAACCTCTGCCTGGTTTATAGATCAAATTGTTCCCTTGAGATCAGATTTCATCTAGAATTCAGAACTGAACGGCTGCTGAATAAATAGCTAAATAACTAAAAATCCACAAAACATTGAAAATGTGTTCTAGAATGCTGATGTCTATATCATACTAAAAGCATTGAAAGGTGAGCTAAAACCTCTTTTCTACCCTTGGACAAATCATTAATGCTTGATTCAACATTTGGTTAATTTGAGAAGATCATTATTTTTTTTCTTTTAAAGGAAAACTATACCCCGAAAATGAATTTTTGAGCAACAGATCAAATCAAGTGACATATTAAAGAATCTTACCTACCTGGTATATATATTTTAAGTAATATTGCCCCTTTACATCTCTTGCCTTGAACCACCATTTCATGATGGTCTGTGTGCTGCCTCAGAGATCACCTGACCAGAAATATTTCAACTCTAACTGTAAAGGGAAGAAGTGTTGAAGCAAAAGACAGAACTCTGTCTGTTAATTTTCTCGTGCGACCTAACTTTATAGTTTTTTTGGTATGTTTGTGTGCACCGTTGGATCCTCTGATCCCAGGAGGCTGTCCTTATTTTTTTTAAATGCCTATTTTCTATTTATGATTACCTAATGGCACATGCTACTAAAAAAGTGTATTATTATGAAAATGGTTTATTTACATGAAGCAGGGTTTTACATATGAGTTGTTTTATGCAATATCTGTTTATAGAGACCTACATTGTTCTGGGGGTATAGTTTTCCTTTAATTGAAAAGGAAAGGCTCCATTGTGTTAACCCCCAGTGATATTAGTGTCTTCTTATGCTCATGCAGGAGTGCATGCTTAGTAGAGTAACTTTGAAAAAAAAGGGCAGCTTTGTTACTCTACTGTGCATGTGTTGTCCCAGGTCAATGGAAGAAAGAAGTAAAAGTAGAGGATTGGTACTTGCTCAGAAATACTCTGGGTTATTGCTTATCTGCCCTGTCAAAATGTAATGTATATAGGCTGGAGTGACTGGATGTCTAACAGAACAGAAAAATATTTCCTGCTTTTCAACTTTCTAACATTTGGTTAGTGGGCAACTTGAAGGTGGCCACATGAGACATAACTTCATTGAGTTTGCAACTGATCCATGGCATGCAGCTCAGATTCAAAAGCAAACAGTTATGGCCCATGTGACCCCCCTCACTGATTGGTTACTGCCTGGTAACCAGGATAACCAGTGAGTGGAAACCAAGAAAGCTGAAAAGCAGAAAGTAGTGTCTGTTCTGTTAGACGTCCAGTCACTCCAGCCTTTGTACATTATATTTTTGCCTAAATAACTATATTAGAAACATTTTTTATTTTGCACAGCCTATCTATTTAGCCAGTTTTTATTTTTGCACTGAACAATTCCTTTAACCTTTAAGAAACAGTACCATAGCATAACTCTTTTTAATGTCAAATGTACATTAGCTGCAATAAGCTATAAACCTTGTGCATAGTTAGGAATTTGACCAGTCATACAGCAGTGATGAATGAATGCATTTGCATTTTCACATGGAACATTTATACAGCAATCCAGGACAGCAGGCTGTGAACTTAAAAGTGGGAGAATTGTGGGGTATGAAAGGACCAATTATTGTAAAGTAATGTGATGGCAATTTGGAGCATATTTTAGCCCTGGTGTTTTGTAGCTCCACAGCTAGTGGATACAATTAAACCTTCGAACACCGCAAAAGAGGGTGATTTGGTGCATTTCTCCTTGCCATTGAAAGTCTGAAGGTCATCAGCTTGACAAAACACTCAATATTGCTCTGTGTGTAATATTTTCATTTTAAACCATTAAAATGTGTTTTTCTAAAACTATATTTGTGTTTGAAAAGTCTTGATAAAAAATAGAACAAATATTTGTAGCAGCAACTTTTGAGGTAATTATGTACTAGTGTACATAGGACAGTGATGTTCTTTGGCCCACTTTTCCTGGGAAAAATGATTTGGCCTTGGCAGCCCTAAACTGCGCTGTCCTGGTCAACCCTAATACCACTTCATACAGCACATACCGGCAATCTTTTACTTTAACTGTCTGTCACTGTGCACACTGCATTTGCATTTTCAGTTCCATGTTGCTGATGATTGCTTGTTTGTGTGTATTGAACTTGAAATTGTTGCACATCAAGACTAGTGGAACTGGGATTTTAACCACCATTTTCACTATGATCATTTATTGTATTTTGTTATTTCACTTTTATTTTTCTTTGCTTTTTATTGCATTTTGCATTGTTCTTGATTAGCTTATTTTTGACAGTAACCATGTTACATAGTTACATAGTTAAATTGGGTTGAAAAAAGATAGAGTCCATCAAGTTCAACCCCTCCAAATTAAAAACCCAGCATACATACACACATACACAAACATCTCCACTCTTTCACACAAACCATATATGCCCATAGCTATACTAACTGTAGAGTTTAGTATCAAAATAGACTTTGATGTGTGGTCAGTATCTTCGTTTAGGGGGTCTCAACAAGTCAGTTTTGTAATCCTCTGAATGTTAATATGAAACCTTTTAGAAAACTACCTGTTATTCATACCTACAGTGTGTTACCCTTGTTCAAAAGGATGCATAAAGTCCACATTTACATACACATTTCCGAAATTTCATTTTATAATATAATGTAGCATAGCTTTGCTGTTTTTGTTTGGGGTAGAAAGACATATTTACCTATTTTGGATTGGTTAGAATCAGGGCCTGCCTTTGACTGATTGGACCTAGTGGACTCAATGGGGCCCGCACCATTGGAGCCCTCACCAGTTCAGCATAAAGGAATATAGAAATAGGAAGTATGTAACAGACAGGCAATGCAGTGAAGAGAATTACAGGAGTCCAGATGAGGAAGGAGGAAGCATGTCAGGGATGCACAACTCAAGTGACTTCTCAAGTTGCCACTGCTAGGGAATATAGTGCTGCTGCAGTCCAGACTCACTCAACATTTTCTAGTGCTGCTTCTCTCTCACAGGAGGGACGAGTTACAGCAAACATCATATTAGGAAGGGGAAGGGCAATGTACACAGTTCAGTCAAATAGGATATATGGTGAAAGATGAGCAAAAAGTGGCACCTCAAACTGGTCTGATGCAGCAGTGAAGTGTTAAGGGAGAAGAGAAGGGAAGAGAACCGAAAGAAAGACAAAAGGACAAAACAGTCCAGGCACTGAATATTTTGCTCAGGAAAAGGAGAGGAAAGATGGCATAAAAAGGTGAAGATTTAAACCCCACTTAAAAATCGAGCACTTCACTTGTATTGCAGTAGCTAAAATGGCAGCAATGAAAAGTCACAGTTTTTTTAAACTTTTGGTTTCCTTTAATTGTTCTTAGAATATGTGAATTACAGTGCGTGTCATATTACAAGCAAGGGATCTATTATTCAGAATGCTTTGGACCTTGGATTTATGGGTAAGGGATCGTTTTTTAATTTTTCTACCTTATGTCTATTAAAAAAAAACATTTAAACATTAAATAAGCCCAACATGATTGTTTTGCATCCAATATGGATTTATGCAGTTTAGATTCCATTAAGTACAAGGTACTGCACTTAATGCAATCTGTACTGTACTAATCTGTACTATCTACTTCTGACTACACTCCCACTGAAGTCAGACCATGCACTTTTGGTTACTCCTTTAGTTAAGGATAGGGACAGAATAAAAATATGCACTAAGTCACTAAAAAATAAAAAAAATTGTAAATGTACATTGTAGCATGGTGAGCAGGTGTGAGCTAAGAACCTTGTAAATGCTACAGACTAGTTCTCATCGACAAGTTATGTCAGATGGGGTCACGAGTATGTGCCAGGGATGCTGGGATGGGACCTTGCAGAAGGGTTGAACTGGATGGATGATTGTCTCTTTTCAACTTAACAATGAAACTGCTGAGTCTGCCAAAAGAACAGAAATAATAAACAGTGCTGAAGTTGTTGAATTTATGGAATTCCAACAGAAAAAGTGTGATCCCCAAGCAATGCATTAAAGATACGTATCAGTGCCAGTATTGCTGTTTCATTTGTACAACTCTCTCCATTTTTTGGTATCCTGTAAATATACCCAGCTGTGTGGGGGCACATAGTTTTAAACAAATACATCTTTACCATTATATGCTTTTACCCTTTCATGATCATAAATATTGTGTGAATACTTAACAACATCACATGATGAGTGATCTATCATCAGAGTGTGAATTCTGGATTGGCAGTTCTAGATTGGGCTGATCTCTCTAAGAGCTGGGAGACCAGGTTCTCTAGTAGTGGGTGGGGAGGAGAGCAGAACCAGGCCTAAACCGATTGTGTCTGTAGGGGACTCAATTATGAGGGTAATCTGTTGTCCGGATCGACACAATTGAACAGTTTGCTGTCTTCCTGGTGCCAGGGTTCAGCATGTGGCTGATCGGATAGACACATTATTGGGTGGGGCTGGGCATGACCCAGCTGTCTTAGAACATATTGGTAAAATTAATGGTGGATGGAAGATCTTAAATATTGAAGTTCATGCATCTGGGCTCTAAGATTAAGGAAAGGTCTTCCAATGTAATTTTTTCCGAAATTGTACCCATGCCACGTACAATTTTAGGATACTTTAGAATAATACTGGCACTCAAGGCAATTCAAGGTAAACTAACTTTATCCAACGTACAATTTTAGGAACACAGTAGGTATTTAGGGAGCTAAATGCGTGGCTCAAGTCTTGGTGTAGGAAGGAAGGGTTTGGGTTCCTAGAGCACTGGACTGATTTTTCCATGAGGTACACCTTATTTAGTCATGGCAGCTTGCACCTCAATGGAAGGGGCCCCCTGTGCTAGGGGAGAGAATGGCTAAGAGGTTGGAGGAGTGTTTAAACTAGGCTGGGTGTGAGATAAAGAATTATGGGGAAGCTAGGGTAGATGGGGTAGTGGGATTAGTAAGGGGTCATGGGAAAGAAGTGAGGTCCTTCTGTTACAAGGAAAACAGGCTAATACTAACTTAAAATGTAATTCTCCATTAAGCAATGTAAATTACAAAAGGAAATGTAATAACTGGCAAATGCACTGAGCTTGTCATGCAAAATGGGAGAGCTAGAGTTAATTGCATGCTCTAAAATTATGATATAATCATCACTGAGACCTGTGGAATGGAACATATGACTGGGCTGTGAATTTAAAGGGTTACACCCTTTTTTAGGAAGGACAGAGGGATTAAAAGGATGGAGGAGTGTGTCTATATGTAAAGCCTGAATTAAAGCCATGCACTAAGGAAATATCCATTGATAGCACTGGGGATGTATCAGCTCGTTCAAGAACCAACCAGGAATCAGTTTATTTTGGATCTTGTAATAACTAATAATTCCAAATTTTTCTTTGGTCGAGCATTTAAGGGATAATGATCATAATATGGTTTCCTATGAGATTATGCTGCAGAGGCAACTCTATAAGACAGCAACTAAAACACAAAATAGTAGAAGTGCAAACTTTGGCGGTCTAAGAGCAACTATAAAACATATTAAATGGAACATGTTTTCACAGGGTTAAACACAACAAAAATGGGATGTTTTTTTTAATGCTGCTTAATAAATATACGTCAGTATATTCCCCTTTTAAACAAGGAACATTGTTGCAAACCAAAACCATTGTGTTTCAGAAAAGGTGGGTAAGAAAAGACTTGCTTTTAAGGCTTTTGAGTTAGCTGGGACAGCCAAAACGTATATCAGGTACAAGGAGGCCAATAAATCATGCAAAAATCTAAATCAGACAAGTTAAAATCTATATGAAAAAGGGTATTGCAGCAAGAAGTAAAACAAATACAAAATAATTTTTTTAATATATTAATAGTGAAAAAATTAAGCAGAAAGAGGTGTGATCCTTAATATCAGAGGGGGGTCAGCTGGATGATGAGTACAGAAAAAAAGCAGAGATTATGTCTCGTCTGTCTACACAAATTAGGAACCAGTCAATGAAGGTCTCCTTCTTAAAGGACCAGTAATATCAAAAAATTAAATTGTTTTAAAATAATAAAAATATAATGCATTGTTGCCCTGCACTGGTAAAACTGCAGTGTTTGCTTCAGAAGCACTACTATTGTTTATATAAATAAGCTGCTGTGTAGCCATGGGGGCAGCTTGTCAAAGGATAAAAGGCTCAAATTACACATCAGATAGCAGATAAGCTCTTGTAGAACATAATGTTATCTGTTATCCATTACTTATCCTGTGCCATGTAGCCATTTTTCAATTTCCCCCATTGCTACTCAGCAGCTTGTTTATATGTGCTATAGTAGTGTTTCTGAAGCAAACACATCAGTTTTAACAGTGCAGGGCAACACTACATATTATATTCTTTACTTTAAAACACTTTCATTTTTTGGTGTTACTGTCCCTTTAATATTCCTAATCCTAGTAAGACAAATGCATTTGAAATTCAAAAGAGACTAGAACATGTTAAGATAAACGAAGGTCCAGGGCCAGATGGTATTCGGGCCCTTTCCCCCAATTGGTTGCCCCCAAAAAAAAGGATATGTGGTCACACATGTTTGTGCATGCGCACGGGGCCTTGAAGATTTGGAACCCGGTGGGCCCCAATGATCCAGTCCGATCCTGCTTGTGCCTGGATAAAGAACTGGCTAAAAGATAGATTACAAAGACTAGTGGTAAATGGAACATTTTCTAATTGGACCAGTTTTGTTAGTGGAGTACCGCAGGGTTCTATACTGGGTCCTTTTCTATACTAGGTGCTTTTCAACTTGTCTATTAATGACCTGGAGGAGGTCATTGAAATTACTGTTTCTATTTTTGCTTATGATACTAAATTGTGCAGAACTATAGGTTCCATGGACTAAATTGGGAAACTGGGCAGCAAACTGGAAAATGAGGTTCAGTGTTGATAAATACAAGGTTATGCACTTTGGCAAAAATAATATAAATGCAAGTTATACACTAAATGGCAGCGTTGGGAGTTTCCTTAAGTGAGAAGGATCTTGGGGTTTTTGTAGATCACAAGTTGTCTAATTCTGGGCAGTGTCATTCTGTGGCCACTAAAGCAAATAAAGCTCTGTCTTGCATAAAAATAGACATGCACTCAAGGGATGGAAATTTAATTGTTCCCCTTTATAGATCCCTCGTAAGGTGCAGTTTTGGACTCCAGTCTTTAAGAGGGATATAATGTAAATGAGCTGGAGAGAGTTCAGAGACATGCAACTAAACTGGTTATGAGGGTAGACTTTCGAGGTTGGTGATTTTCCTCACGTTTGTTTGATAAATTACTGCATTAATTTTGCCATCAATTCTGACCAAATGTCCTGTGCTTTTGTAGCTCACACATCCCCAAAACATCAGAGATCCACCACCATGTTTCACAGTAGGAATGGTGTACCTTTCATTATAGGCCTTGTTGACTCCTCTCCAAATGCAGTGTTTATGGTTGTGGCCAAAAAGTAAAATTTTAGTCTCATCACTCCAAATGACTTTGTGCCAGAAGGTTTGAGGCTTGTCTTTGTGCTGTTTGGCATATTGTTAGAGGGATACTTTGTGGCATTTGCGTAGTGTGGTGTTTATACAAATGGCCTGCAGAGGTCACTGTGCACATACACAATACTGTCTATACTGTTTAAGAAGGAAAGAGTTTATATTACTGTTTTGTAATGGCTGCAATTCTTTTGCTTTCCCCATTGACTTTGAATTCAAACAACATCAGTTCAGCACTGGATGAAAGATGCAAGGGTCTGTCAGGAGTCCAGAAAGTCATTGACCTTTTATAAACACCCACTAATTACAAGCAAACAGATCAGAGGTGAAGATGGTTACCTTTAATAGCCATTCTAACCCTTTTGTGTCAAGTTGTGTGTATGTTATCAGGCCAAATCACCAGGGTATGTAAACTTTTGATCAGGGTCATTTGGGTAGTTTGTGTAGTGATTATGATTTAAAAAGAGTAAACACAGTTGTTTGACAATAAATGGCTTCAGCCAACCACTAACCATGAGTGAAAGAAAAGTTTTTGTGTTATCATTCATATTCTCTGAAAAAATGGTTAAGAAATCATAAATTCTGCCAGGGTGTGTAAACTTATGAGCACAACTGTAATACAGAAGTAAAACAATTGAGTCTATAGCTTCTGCTGAATATAGCAACTAACTAAATAATAAACCCTAAATTTTTTATTTAATTGTGTAAACATACTTTTTGCAGGGTGATTGTGAGCATCATTTGTACAGTAGCATTTTTGTTTTCAATTTTACAGGAAAATGTAGAAAGGCAGATGTGACCTCACAGCCCAAAGCTGTTGCTTGAGCATTCATTCCTGCAGGTAATATTACTGGTGATAACCAAGCTGAGCTAGAAGAGAATCAGACTGAAGTTCAGACACTTCCATAAATAACCCTCCTCCGAGGGAGCCAGTCCTTCAAACAAAGCAGCATAATATGAAGAAGAAACACTATGAACATGTTCTGAACCCAGAATAAATACAATAATCTGTAGGACTCTTAAGAAACCAAATCTATCAACTGCAAAAAAAAAGTATATTTTTATGAAAATGGTTTAGTTACATGAAGCAAGGTTTTACACATGAGCTGTTTAATGCAATATATTATTATTATTTATAGAGAACTACATTGCTTGGGGGTATAGTTTTCCTTTAACCCCTGACAGTATCTCCACATAGTTTTGTGGGAGTTATTTTAGCTGTTGTGCTCAGAGTAAAATGGCGTATTTGGTGGCTGTACTTAGAATGACTCACTTCTGGAAGATAGCTTGTGATACAATTCATGGCAGAGTATAAATTAGGTCATAGGTATATAGTGAAGTGCTAGCAGGTTAATGAAACTATATGAAAGGCACATGTCAGTATTTGATACTCCAGCTGGCAAAGAGAACAAATGATTGATTGACACTTAAACAGTTGCATTACAATTTGTACTGGCCACATGCCTGAACTGAAATTCAAAATAGGTCCTGGCATTTCAGGAACACAGAGCCCCAATCAGCCCCCACAAGCCCACTAAATACTGACTTTCTATGGCACCTTATATCAGCCCCTCTGGCATTTGCCAGAACCCACAGATTGCAAGTCCGGGCCTGAATGGCACTGAATATTTTATTTATTTATGTTGAAGGGTGAGACATTTAATCAGACCCTGACTTTCAGTGGAGACAAGATCAAAGCAGGATACAAAGGTAAAGAGGCGGGTATTTATTTTTCTGCTTGCTTGAGGTAATGCTTATAAGTTGAATGCTTACAAAATTACTATGGGTTTTACAGAGTGATGTATATAGGGTGATATATATTTTTAACACAACTTACAATATATTTTTAGTGGGAGCTTTAGGGAATGCCAGAGATCCAACCATCTGTAGCTAAAGACTAGTGTGCTTAAATGACATGAGCTTTGTATGATTTAATGACATGAGAGGTATGAGTTTACACCCACCTGCATAAAGCTCTTCTATAGCTCACTCTTGCTCCTGCTGATCCTCACCTCTCTCAGCCATCTTTTCTTTAATGTGTGTATGTATATTTAATAGTTTAGTTACAGTTCTGAAATCATTTCTTACTCTTTGATTTGTAAATGTTGTTGATGATGATGATGACCAATCCCTGCTCTCATGGAAGTACCTAGAAGTCACTTGCAAACAGATTGATTACAGCTTGTATTAGCTGTTAGTTGTTAATACCAAATTTGAGAATGGTTCTGTGTCTCTGCATACCAGAGTCAGGTTTTACTCATTGCTACTGAACTTGGTACCCCAGTCTGACACAGAAGAAATGCAAAACTTCTTCTGCTTCCCACCACTTTTTCATGGGAGGTTTGGGGTCTTCTTCTGCTTCTCGTAGCTGCTTATGACACTCCATCTAGTTCCCAGTACTTTTTTAGACCCATAAAACCCTGTTCTTTTTGGCGCTTCTCTCATCCAACCAAAAACCACCTATTTTCACACCCAATGAAAACAGCTCTGATATATTCTGTTTATGGCTGTCGCTTAATGAAAATTTTAGCTCAAAAATAAACTTTTATCAGATTAAAGCAAATATTCTCTGTAATAAAAAAGCAGTACTTAATGGTAACTAGGATCAGAGCCGCCATCAGAAATCACGGGGCCCCGCACAACAAAATTGTCGGGGCCCCC
>CM044438.1:53780421-53849321 GCA_024363595.1 Xenopus borealis | reverse complement strand
CGTCTGTTCGGCACTTCCGCATCGGCACTTCAGCGATCGGCTCGGCGCTGGTAAGGGGGGTCCGGCTCTTCAGAAAATGCAGCGCTGCCGGGCCCCCCTTCAGCCCCGGGCCCAGGACACTTGTCCCCCCAGTCCCCCCCTGATGGCGGCCCTGACTAGGATGCATGAGTCCATATTGGTGGCAAAACAATACTATTGGGTTTATTAAAGCCAAACATCACTGCCAGTCCACACAGGGGCTACCAAACGACCAATCATGTCACTTATTTTACACCACCCAGTACACTGCAAGGGATGTACCTGGTGACAAATCAGTGGATTTACGTTTTTCTGGGGACCGGGAAAAAATTATGTAAAATACGGGAAAAGGTAAAATTAGGGAAATGTGTTAAAGTAACATTTTCTTCAAGTACTGAAACACAGGGGTCCTTTTTATTTTGAGATAGAATATTTACTGGTTCATATCAAGGGTTAAACATTGCAGTATTAATGTTACACTATGGGGGGCATGTGCAAGACTCTCTGTCAGTCACACACACAACCTAAAGCAATAAGTGATTGGTGCAGGACTGTATGAGGAGCAGACTAATTGAAATTGACCATTTACAGGCAAAACCATAGCAAAGTATACATCTGGTTAGTGTTTCAAACCTCTTTATTTCACAAATAATTACATTCATAGAGGGGAAAAAAGCAGTTTTTGGGTACATTAGGACAAAATTTTGATGTAAAATCCGGGAAAACATGACTTAAAATCAGGGAAATGCACCCATTGAAATGTATTTTAAATTGGTGGGACCACAAATAAAAGATGTAAAATGAGGGAAAACTTAAAATCAGGGGACTTAAAATAGAGGTTTCACTTTTTTTTTATCTAGAAGTGGATACAGAGCGCCATGTCAGAGGGGTAAGGCAGCTTTATCTTCACTGCCTGCCAGTCGATAGACAGTATGTACAGGGCCCTGAAGCAGCCTGCCCCTTGCTGTGTGTTAAAAGAGGGGATGGGAGGAAAAGGCAACAACGGAATACAGCAACTTAGCAATAGCTTGAGTTTCATCATGATCACATATCCATGTTGGACTCCAGAGAAGATACTGGTCGATAACTTGGTTATAACATACAATAAGGTGCTGCTGCAGAGTATTTTAATAATTGTGTTACTGCGGTACAGGCAATTATGACATTAGAGGAGTTTTATAGTTTTCTTTATCTAGAAGTTTTCTGTAAGGAGGTTGTTATTCTTCACAATCTATTTTCCGCTAATAAAATGATCTCATGTAAACAAGCTTATTTCTGAAAAAAAAAAACATTCATGAATATATTCAGAATTCAACAGCAATACATTAAACCCTGATGGACATCACTTCTTCTCATGCCTGTTTGCCTAAAGGCATTACTGATTACTAGGCAACACAATTCGTCATGGAAAAACGGAGATGCCCTCTCCACATTTCCTTTACTAATAGAGACGTGTTAGAATGCCTTTTTATAAAATAAAAAGCGATTGTCACTCTAGACAGGCCAGCTATTGTCCAACTTGCATAAAGTGTGCCTTTACTGTTTGTTTTTGATAATTTATAGATAAACTATTAACACCACTGAAAAAAGAGGCATGAGTTACGAGAAACAGACACACAGGGGCAAATTTACTATTATTCCCTAAAAATCCCTCGAAATTCGATAAGCATTCGACTATGATCATTTCATTTCACGAAAAAATTGTACTTTTTCCTTCGAGTGCTCGAAAAATACGTACGATTCGAATAATCGGTCCATCCAAGTGAATTTTGTAAATTTGCCCCGAACCGTAAGTATGTTTTAATCAATGAGATCTATGGTTTAAAGGCATGAAGCAAATTACATTTACAAACAATTTAATTATAATAATTTTTTCAGCCTGGAATGCTGGGGTCCAGGTCATATAAATTCATGAACAAATAATTATAGCTGTAATTATTGTTTATATATCATGTTTTTATTAGCACCATTAAGAACAGAAAAGAGTTCAGCAGTTACAGGAAGAACTGTAAGATGGAAGCAAGACAGAAGTAAGCTGGTTAAAAAAGTAGTAGGTATTTCCAGTAGAACAACTGATTCTGAATGTAGTTACATGGATAATGCATTGCATTTTTATTAACCGTTTCCATTTTTGCATTAACCACTTACTTGCCAAGACAGAAACAATAGAAGTGAATGGGGTGACCTATATGTTCAGCAGAAGTAATTAAAATATAATAACTATTAACCAAATCAAGCACCGGCTTATGTCAGAATAGGTATAGGAGGGTTCTAAAAACACATTACATACATTCGTACATTTTAGTTTCTAGGCAAAAAAGATAAACACGATGATTATGTCATTTAAAGCAGAACTATTGTGAAAATGTAAGCTTCTTTGTGTTTCTCTTCATTCTGTCTTCATGCAGCAATTGGGTGTCAGATCAATAGGGATGGCGCGAACCGCGGCAAAAATGTTCGCGAACATATTCGCGAACTTGCGACAAAACGCGCGAACGGTTCGCGACGTTCGCGAACCCCATAGACTTCAATGGGAAGGCAAACTTTAAAAGCTAAAAAAAGACATTTCTGGCCAGAAAAATGATTTTAAAGTTGTTTAAAGGGTGCAACGACCTGGACAGTGGCATGCCAGAGGGGGATCAAGGGCACAAATGTATCTGAAAAATCAAATAGTCGCAGCCACTGAAGCACAGAAAAAATACGCCATATAAATGCTGAAAATAGTCGCAGCCACTCAAGCACAGAAAAAATACGCCATATAAATGCTGAAAATAGTCGCAGCCACTCAAGCACAGAAAAAATATGCCATATAAATGCTGAAAATAGTCGCAGCCACTGAAGCACAGAAAAAATACAGGTCAATGTATGACAGTTGTTTGAAGAACAGTAGATTTATTTACTACTAGCCAGCAAAGCTACCTAACCTAAAATGTCCCTGAAATCCCTGCAGACTTCTGTCCCTCCAATACAGAGCAGTATCAAGCAGATTACTAGCCAGCAAACTGTCCCTGATCACTAACAGGCAGCTCTCTCCCTACACTAGCTCTTCAGCACACACAGACAGATTGAAAAAAAGCTGCAGGGCTTCAGTTTTTATAGGGAAGGGGAGTGGTCCAGGGGGTGTGGGGGTGGTCCAGGAGGGAGAGCTTCCTGATTGGCTGCCATGTATCTGCTAGTCTGGGGTGAGAGGTGAAAAAAAAAAGCGGCGACTATGCGCGAACCCAAAATGGCGAATGTCGCGCGACCTTCGCGAACATTTCGCGAGCGCGAACGGCGGATGTTCGCGCGCAAACAGTTCGCGCCATCCCTACAGATCAATGATCCAATATATCTTATAGGGGGCTCTCTTTCCTAGCAGATGTATTTGAGTTCACTCAAATAACTGATTCCAGTACAAACAAAATAACTGCCTTTTGTACAAATTCTGCATGTAGAGAGACAGGATGTCTGATGATTTTAATAGAGTGACCTCGAATACATCTTCTAGGCAAAAAGAGTCCCGCTATAAGATATATTGGATCATTTATCTGACACCCAACTCGTGTGAAGGATTCAATCGAATTCCGATCATACGATTTGATCAAACTTTCGAATATGCAAAATTGGCCACTTCGATCATCAAATATGCAAAATTCGATTGTATCAAATGATCGAATATTCGACCATTCGATGATCGAAGTACTTCCCCTTTAAAATTTTATTTGACTGCCTACTTCACCATATTGAACCTACCGAATTGCGATTTTTTTTTCGAACAATCAAATTTTTTTTTTTTATGATTTTTTCGTAAAATTGTTTGATCGTAAGATCTTATCGAAATATCAAAAAACGGCCTAAAACCTTTGAGTTTTTCTATGATTTTATCGAATTTTCATTCGAAAATCATAGAAGGTTCGAATTTGAGAGCAAATATCCCTTGAAAATTCGGCCCTTAGTAAATCTGCTCCAAGTATAAAAAAAGCACAAAAACCTTTAATACCAAACTTCACCACAGAAAAGTTGTCAAGGTGCTATAGAAGTCCATGGAAGATGCATTGATCTTATAGGACCTCTTTTAATCAAATCAGAAGTTATTGGGTTTTCCCTTTTGCTGGGAATTGCCTGAGGTTCACTCATGAAACACTGTCAACTCTACATACTCTCTGTGCAGAATAATTCTGACCACTTTAGAAGAGGCACAGATCTCTCCAGAAATACTGTAAATACTGAACTGTGATAACAGAAAAAATGCTTTTCATAGTTTAAATATTTAATGACTAATGGTGTGGAGTGAAAAAATTAGTGAGCCAGCACCCTTTTTTTCCTCGAAATTATTTTATTTCTACACAAATTAGATGTTTGGTAATTTATAAAGACAAATGATTTTATTTCTACACAAATTAGATGTTTGGTAATTTATAAAGTCACTGAACTAAAATGTCCAAATTCTACAGTAATTCATTTAAAATTTTCTATTAAAGGAATTGTTCAGTATAAAAGTAAAAACTGGGTAAACAGATAGGCTGTGCAAAATAAAACATGTTTTCAATATAGTTAGTTAGGCAAAAATGTAATGTATAAAGGCTGGAGTGACTGTAAGTCTAACCTAGCTTTTCAGCTCTCTTTTGTTTACACTGACTGGTTACCCTGGTTACCAGGCAGTAACCAATCAATGACTTGAGGGAGGGCCACATGGGTCATAACTGTTGCTTTTGAATCTGAGCTGAATGCTGAGGATCAATGGCAAACTCACTGAACAGTTATGTCCCATGTGGCCCCCCCTTCAAGTCGCTGACTTTCTCAGATTTAGAGAGCTGAAAAGCAGGATGTTGTGTTGTATTCTGTTATATGAGACATCCACTCACTCCAGCTTTTATATATTACATTTTTGGCTAACTAACTATATTAGAAACATTTTTTATTTTGCACAGCCTATCTATTTACCCAGTTTTTATTTTTACCCTGAACTGTTCCTTTAAGTGTATTTTATATTGTCTTATTAGAGCATTTCTGAGGTATAGCTCTTTATCTGAAATGAATATGTGCATGCAATGTAGGCACCCATGGTTGCTATTCAGGTTTAGTGACAATCTGATAGATGATAAACGTTTGCAGCCCTTTACTGCTGTGTAATTACATCTGCTGTCTCCTTCTGCCACTTAGGTTAATACAAGATCCTCTCATTATTTCCTCTATATAACATTCAGCAAAATAAGATTAGCGTTTTCTTGTTGCAATTTTGTTTAATGGAAACCAGGGCTAATCCCAGAAATGATCCTTTGCATTGCTCAGGGGTATTATTGAAATTGTAATCATGAAAAAGAAACTAGGACTTCGCAGAAATTTTACTTCAAGTGGAGTCGCTCATCTTCTGGATGGTATAGAAAAGTTTGGGACCAACTGGAATAATATTTTGTGGTCATATCCATTTCTAAAGCAAAGAACAAATGTAAATTTGTCCAAAAAATACAAAAACAGCAGAAAACAAATCTATTATAAAATTCAAAATTCAGTATCAAAGCCCTAAACAATTTTAATATACAAGAACAAATGCAAAATAATTTGAGAATTAAATGCTAAGACACATTAAGGGGCAGATTTACAAAATCCATGTGAATTGATTGATTGTACAATTTAATCGGATCTTCAAATATTCTAATTTGGCCTCTGCGATCATTGAATACCGAATTATCGAATAGATCGAATATTCGATGATCGAAAGATTCAAAATTTTAAAAAGCTTTGAATGCCTACTTCACCAGATTGAACGTACCGAATTGCAATAGAAGCCTCCCCATAGGCTTCTTTGACTAAGTCCTGCTCGATTACCATTCGTACGATCGAAGCGGTCGATCGTTCGAATTTTTCAGATGCTCGAAGGAAATTTCACGATTTTTTCGTATCAGACCATACAAATTCATCGAGAAATCGAGCAAAATGATAGCCTAAAACTATTCGATTAGCATTCGATAGTCGAATGCTTATCGAATTTCGAATTAAATCGTAGGAATTTTGGGGAATAATAGTAAATTTGCTCCTAATAGTTTAAAATGCATTACATTTACGGGCATTTTTCTATAACTAGAATATATATATATATATATATATATATATATATATATATATATCTTTCTTAATGGTTTTAGTGCACTGTCTTATAGGCCAGATATGTTTGTTTTATTTGAATAAAATCATTTCTAAGAGGCAAATTTATCAAATTCACATGAAGGATTCCAAATTTGATCGAATTTTCAAAAAGATTCAAATTTGAATTTTGAATGTTTTTGAAGACCACTTCAACCACTGAATTTTGAAAATTCAATCGAATGATTCGAAGAAGAATCTATTCGAATATTCGACAGTCGAATAACTTCCCCTTTAAATTTTTATTCGACTGCCTAGTTCGCCAGTTTCAACCAATTGGCTTTCATTATTTTAGATCGAATAAAAAAAAATTCAATCGAACGGATAAAATCGGTCGATTGAATCTTCTCTATTTGATCGTTCTACCAATCGAATAGCGGTAAAATCCTTTTTTTTTTATCATCACACTATTCCCATGGTTGAATTTGAGGGTTTTTTAACCCTCAAATTCGACCCTTAGTAAATCTGTCCCTGAGTGTTCTTGGGCAATTTTTAAACATCTTGCTTATGTTATGCGCCAGTGACACTTTAAGAAAAAAAAATCTTAAGAAAGCAGCTTTGCAGCATAAGGGCTCTAGCACACGGGCAATTGTTTCTGTGTTTTACAAACACACTGAGCATAAATATAAGCATATTTTGTATTTAAAAGCTTTTTTTTTTTTTTTTTAAATACAATTTAGCATATTTCCTCCCATTGCAAATGCACCTATCAAGGGCAAGAAAATGCTGCATCTAAACCGAAGCACTGAATCCCAAAAGGAGTTAAAGCACAGTATACAGCCAGACAGATTATAATGGAATCAGTTAGTGAGTGCACATTAAACACATAAATGACCCTGTGTGTAAGAACCCTAAGACTGCAGCTTTTTTTCAGCATCTTGTTAAAAATACAGGGAATAACCACAAGAATTTATCTGGTCTGAATATTTTTGGAAGATACTTTACACTGTAACTGTAAGTGCTAAAAGTCTCCAGCAACCTCTAGGGAAAGCACATGATTCTTACAGCTGGGATTCTGCCATGGAATTTAACCAACACTGTCATTTTCTCATAGAAGCAGATGCAGTACATTTTAGAAAAGTCTAGTATACAAAGCTAAAGACAAGCACATACTAGAAAAAGTAACAGAACAGCTTTATTTTCATTTTGCAGTAGTCAATTTTATAATTCAGACACCCACTTAGGCTTTCACCCCCCCAAAAAAAACCACTTCATTGGTGAAGAAGTGAATGTTAAATGCAAAATTGGATAGTGATATGTAACTATTCATAGCAGTTTATTACTACTACATTTCTTGGGAAAGATACCTGTGACAAGTATTACATAGCATTACATAGAAAGTAGGTCTTGTTGAAGAATGCCTAGAACCTAACTTAGAACTACTTAGTCTATACTCTTTACGTATCTGTTTTCTTTATGCTTCGTAATGTTGTACTCATTTTGAAAGAAAAAAAAAATGCTTATGCTTTTTATACAATGTTTAGATTCAGCATCTTTTAGTTTAGTCTGACATACTGCCCTCGAGTAATATTCAAGTGAACCAGTTTAGAATTATTCTGTACTAGAGAGAGTATAATGAAAATACAATGGTTTATTCTGTGTCACAAATATTCCATCAGATTTTGTAGGGTTAAAATTGTAGGGTTCGGAAGTAGTAATGGGCGAAGCTGGGGCCGAAATTTCGTGAATTTCTACTAGAAATTTGTGAAACACCAAAAAATTTGCAAAACGCAGCATCCAAAATGAAACGCTCCAGTGTTTCGCAAATTTTTGCCCGCCGGCGCTCATTGCTGGCAAAAAAAAAAACGGAAATTCGCAGCAAATTTGTCCCAGGCAAATAAATTTGTCCATCACTATTTGGAAGTAATCACTACACAAAGGCTTTGGAGCACCTCAATAGTAGAAGGCTCAGCATGGTCCATAAGGTCATTGTACAAACAAAGGGGGGTTGTGGGAGCACTCAAAGGCTAAGTCAAAATATATATAAATATAATGGGTGTACTCAATGCACATTCCCTGGGCCCCGGTCTCCTATATAATTCAATATAATTGCAAATGCATATGTTTACAGAAACAGGGGATTTTTAGTTACAAAGTTATGATCATAAAGTTGATGAGCCACCATACCACGTCAAGGTAAACCCCATATGGCGGTCCCTAAGTCTAATACTTACTGCATAATAGTATTGCCTGTAGTCAGTGTCTAATGAACATTGGTTTCAGTATAAGGGCTATATCCTCCCCCGCTAGTAGAGAGTGATTCCCAAACCAATGCCCATTTTTAAAAACATAGGGCCACCATTGGTTTAAAGTGAGGGCATGGGGTGCTACAACCACTGAAGCTCAGCCACAGCTTCCGGCTAAAGTACAATGTACAAACAAAGGGGGGTTGTGGGAGCACTCAAAGGCTAAGTCAAAATATATTTAAATATAATGGGTGTGCTCAATACACATTCCCTGGGCCCCTGTCTCCTAAATAATTCAATATAATTGCAAATGCATATGTTTACAGAAACGGGATTTTTAGTTACAAAGTTATGATCATAAAGTTGATAAGCCACAATACCACATCAAGGTAAACCCCATAAGGTCATTGCTATCAGCAGAAGAGTTAGGGGCAGATTCATCAAGGATCGAATTCTAGGTTTTTTTTTTTTTCCAAATTTTGCCAAAATGTAAATCCTTTGAATGATTTTACAGCAATTCGAATAACAGAATAGAAAAAATTTGATCAAACGATTAAATCGTTGGACCCAAATGATTCGAACGATTTTAACCATTAAATCGGATTTTTTTTATTCGATCTAAAAAAAATTCCATAGGGTTTAACAGTAATTCGGTAGGTTTCATTTGGCAAACTAGACAATCAAATTTTTTTTTTAAAGGGTAAGTACGTCGACCATCGAATGATCGAATAGATCATTATTTCAAATAATTTGAATCGATCGAATTTTTGTGAAAGTACCAAAAAAAGTTTTTGAATCTTTTTGAAAATTCGATCGAATTTCAAATCATTCATGTGAATTTAGTAAATCTGCCCCCAAGTGTGCAAAATATTAAACAATACCCTGTGTAATAACATCCGATCTGAATGTTCCAGAAGGCATTATGTCATGCACTAGAGCAGTGGAGCACATAGCAGCCCACCCTGGCTCGGACTGGCAATCTGTGGGTTCTGGCAAATGCCAGAGGGGCTGCTATAAGGTCCCATAGAAAGTCAGTATTTAGTGGGCTGGTAGGGGCTGTTTGGGCCTCGGTGTACCTAAAATGCCATGGCATCGATTCTCTGTCCAGAACTGACCCCACCTCCTCTCTAAATGATTGCATACCTTTAGTTTAAGAAACTTGTTGAATGGGAGCTTCACAGCCTTGATTATTTTTAAATGACATCCTTCCATATTGTATTGCAGTTATCTTGCACAATTTGCAAAACATTTGATTAGAATCTTCTTTATATTGTAGTAGTGGGAGTTTAAAGGCCATTATTATTAGTAACATAAAAATCAAAGTAGTGGCTGGATGGTAAAGTTCAAGTCCAACCCTCTGGGCTGCTAAATTAAGGCTTGGTTACAGTGCTTTTCACAGGTAATATTAATCCTTATTCCCTGTAAGCCATAATTTCATTTACCAAGATTTAATAACCTGTATTATTGCTGTAGTTTTATATAAATGGGACACCGCTGTTTGTTCCTTCAGTAACTTCACATATCACTTCAATGCTTTTTGGGCACTGAAAAAAATGGTGTAAAATCAAGTTAATGTATTATACATAATATATACTGTAGGTGGGACCACAAAACAACAATTCCAGTCTTTTATACAACCCCTCAAATCAGTGGCCTTGTCTTACATTGTATCAATAGAATGAGCCATCAGGGCAGAAAATAGGAAGGGACAAACACTGCTTTCAATTGCAAAACATATACATATGATGAACAGTAGAAAATCTGAATGTACTTATATTGCAAAGGTGCTTAGAATTATGGTTTCTTTAATAAGGCAAACTTATTTGTTTTTCAGGTTGACATTGCCTTTAAAGAGATTCGGTCATGATTTTTTATGGTTTAATCTTTATTTCTAAATTACACCGTTTACTAATAATTCACTCTTCAACCAACAAATGTACTTTTTTTTTATTTTTTATAAGCTATAATATTGGTGTGAAGGCAGCCATATCTGTGCTGTGTGTCCGATTCTGAGCTTTGAGAAGGAGCACTTCAGGATGGAACCACTTAAGCTGGCCATAGACCTTAAGGTGGGCAATCGGATCATAATGGAGGCCAAACGAGCGGTCGGATCGCGGGACCGCATCAATGAACAGATGCGGCCGCGATCCAACGGGATTTTTAGTCCCGCCCGATCGACAATGAAGCCCGTCGGCGGGCCCCATACACGGGCCAATAAGCTGCCGACTTGGTCTGTCGGCAGCTTTTATCGGCCCGTGTAAGGCCACCTTAAGATTTTTAAAAGATTTGATCATCATCATGAGACCACGATTATCTCGAAACGATTGTACAAATTGTCCAACTAAAAAGACCATTTCAGGCGATATTGTCCGCAAAACTGAAGGGTCGCTGCCTGCTGGCCCTGCAAATATAGATCGATTGCACTGGGAGCAACAAAGATTTTTTACCTGGCCGATCAATTGTTGGACAAACAATCGTACGATGTACAATTGTTCGAATCCAACTAACCGCATGTTAATTTGACGGATTGGTTGGACTGCACTGAAATCGGTCGTCCTCCAAAGAAGACTTGTTGCGTCTATGGGGACCTTTAGAGACAGCTATTGTCTCTTCCCTTCCCACTGAAGTATACAACGAATTGGGTCAGGCTCCCTAGCTAAAATTGCAATGAAGACATGAGAATAGCAGCCAAGCAGGGGTTTTCCGCTTTAGTGCTATTCTCAGATGCCACCCCCCCTCCTGCTCTGCGCTTCTAACTTGTAGCATCGGAGTGGGTGGAGGAGGGGCTGCATCGCTAGAAGTCGGGGAAACGTTTTAAAACATATATATTTTAATACTTGCCATTTAATTAAAAAAAATGCTGCTTTCCATAAAAGCAAGACTGACAAAGCTGTCAGTATGAGAAAACATTTGATGCTGTGCTGTGGTGCCACCAAACAGCCACAATGAATGTCACTTTTTATGCTTGATGTGTAGCTTACCAATACAGTAGCAGCACTTGTCACTTTTACTGCACCAACAACCAATGATGAGAAGTGTTATAGACCCCATTTGTTCTATTGATGTAGAGCAGAGCCATAGCTGTTTTACCCTTTGGCAGATAGTTTTGAAGTGTCCAAGTGCATGCCCTAGTACCACAGTTCTCCCAAGTGCTACCCCTCCTCCCCCCCAGTTGTCTCTAGCTTTTATGCAGGGAGTGCTTGCCATTGAACAAAACACAATGCTTTAATGAATGTAGATCGTAATAATACACCTCACATTAGTTAAGTATGGGCACTCCTGTTTTAACCTGTATCCTCTACAATTAACACTCTTTCTACATACTTCACACAACTCAAAATCAACAGTGAATATTGCTATAAAGAACACACACCAAAAAGGGGGTAAATATGATTTTTTATTTCTGGAAAACAGTATTTCGTTTCATGCTTTAAAGACAGTTTAATCAGAACTTTGGGGCTTTATCCTCACTACACCTTGCCAATGTTGATGCTAAATGTTCGTGGTGCTTCTTTAAAACAGGAGATATTTTGGAAAACAGATTAAGAATTGTTCTGTTCAGTGAAAAGTTAGAAAACATTAATATATAAATAGGACATTTATTCTGGAAATGACACAGCATTGTTCTGGCAAGGACAATGCGATTGCTTCACAGAAGAACCTGCATGAGCTTCAGCTCTTTTGCCTCGCAAGTGTTTACATTTGCATGAGGCGTTTGGTCACTGAAAATAGATACAGTGCATCAAAAGAGGGACATTTTGGCTCCTTCCACCTTTGATAAAGGGGAAAAAAAAAAAAAAAAAACAACAGACGCATGCGCTTATTCATTACACACTTCGATTTCATGGTTTTCACTCTGCCCATTTAGCTCACTAGTTGCATGGTTAGAACCATTTTCTAGATTTTCTTTCACCTTAATTTCCTCTTTGCTTGGCAGGCCATTAAGGGTCACATGGTTATCTACTATCGGAACATCAGAGTGAATTTTCTCATCTACAGATTCTTCAGCAAGAGTTGCATGGCTTTCTATTTTATCTTCCATGAGGGGCTGGGGAGCTGAACCACAGACATCTGCAGTTGCAGGATTTGAAACTGTGTCTTGTTCAGCCACAGGACTTGAAGCAGTATGGTTGCCATCTGTTGGTTCTTGACTTAAGGTTTCCTGAATCACATCTACTACTGCCTTGTTCTCTTCCACCATACTTTTCTCCTGCTCTACTGAACGTTTGTCAGGGCTCTGGTCTTCCAATTCCATATTATGGGCATTAAGTTCCAAAGGGACGGAACACTCTGCTGTACTGTCCTTTAAAGTTTGCAGAGGTGTAACTTCGCTTGGAATCTCTGTGCAAATTTCTTGCTCCGGTGAGGTCAATGTTGGTGGATCATTAGATACAACATCAGATGCCTGGGAACACAAGGCTTCCAATTCATTATTGTCAAAAGTTAAAGATTCTTGGTTTGCATTATTTTTCTCATCAGGAGCAGATTGCTCAGGCACTTCTGATGTTTTTGGTTGCTGTTGCTCATTCTCTTGGGCAACTTGCTTGGTTTCATTCTCACACACTTTGTCAGTCTCGGATTGAGCTTGCTGTTGCACTTCGGATGTTACTGGCTCAGCTATAGGAACAGGATCTTCTGGTTCTGCCACAAACTCCTGTGGGGCAGATTCAGGATCCACCAATTCTTTCTCAGTTGTTGGCTCTATGGTTAAAGGCATATGTGCCTGTGGATGCTCTAGAGACTCTATTTCCGTGTTTACCGTGTCTGACAAAGGTGTGTCTACTGGTTCAGGAGCAGCCAACACAGGCAACTCTTTATGCTCTTCTACATTTGGTTCAGGGATCTGCACAGGCTCTGCAATTTCATTCTCTGGTAATGGACTCTGGCCTTCTAAAGACTGCTTCAACTCTTCTTCCGATTTGCAGATCTCTGCTACCTCTTTAGTGATCTTTGTTGTTGAAGGTTCTGGCATAATTACAGGTGCAGTATCTTTTTCATGGTTATCTGTTTGAGCGTTTGTTACTACTTCAGAAACCTCTTCAGGCAAGGGAACTTCATTCACAGATATAGGATCACTATGCTCAGTCACCAATTGGTTGTGTTTTTCAACAGTTAGTTTTGATGCAGGAGGAAATGCCTCAGTGGCTTCCTTCACTGTTGCTTCTTGTAAGCGTTCAACTGGCTGCACAATCACCTGCTGCTCTTCATCGCTGTTTTGTTTCACTTCTGGCTCTGCTATAGCAGCACATGGAGCAGCACTGGACACATCCATATTCTTGTTTGGTTGCTCCTCTTCAGTTTTCTCTGGCTCCAGAGATGATGGTGCTTTTTGTGTTATGTTGCTACTGTCTCCTTTTGCCACTTCACTTGACTGTCCCTGCATAGAACTTGAGCAATTGCTTTCTGTTTTTTCTTGTGGTGTTTCCATAGCTTCGGCTTTATTTGATTCTAGATTGTTTTCTGGCATTGGGCTTGCATTTTGTTCATCTTTGCTGGGTTCATCTGTTTTTGTTTCAAGATCTGATTGCTTCTCTACCTGAGATTTTTGTTCCTCACTGGTACCATTGCCTACAGGTTTATCGGGCTGAGGTGTTTCTTCCTTAGGCACAACTGCATCTTTTTGCTCACTTTGAGTCTCTGTTTCTTTTTGTTCCACCTCTGTTGTTTCAGTTGATTCTCCATCTTTACCGGCACCAAGACAATATGACTTTTTCTTTTTACTAAATTTTGCTCCCATGTTTGATTCTGCATGAAAAGAGAAACAGTATGTTACAACACATTCTATAACTTTTGTGTAACAAACATTCACAACAGCAAACCCTTTCTTCCACACCAGGAATAAGGGCATTATTACACAAACACTCTCTGTCAAAAATAATAACACTACAGTCTCATTATACACGATTTAGCAGTGATCTGTCATTAACTTTATCATACTTATCATACTTTATCATACTGAACAGCTCAGGCACAGATCGTGGGGATGTGTGGCTGCCATGATGCTTAAAGTAAAATTATACCCCTCGACCAATGTAGGTCTCTATAAAAAGATATTGCATAAACCAACTCATATGTAAAACCTTGCTTCATGTAAATAAACCATTTTCATAATAGTACACTTTTTTAGTAGTATGTGCCATTCGGTAATCATAAATAGAAAATAGCCATTTTAAAAAATAAGGACGGCCTCCTGGGATCGTATGATTCAACGGTGCACAGAAACATATCAAACAAACTATAAAGTTAGGGCACATGAGCCAATTAACAGACAGAGTTTGGTCTTTTGCTTCAAAACTTTTCTATTTACAGTTAGAGTTGAAATATTTCTGCTCAGGTGATCTCTGAGGCAGCACACAGACCATCATGAAATGGTGGTTCAAGGCAAGAGATGTAAAAGGGCAATATTTACTTAAATATATATACCAGGTTAGTGAGATTCTTTAATGTCACATAATTTGATATAAACTGTTGCTTAAGTATTAATTTTTGGGGTATAGTTTTCCTTTAAGCAGACAGAGACATACCCTACAGACATAAGACCACCACCATCTGTTAGTTATAATTCAACTGCAATTATTTACACATATAAATCATTATGGCAGCCCTTGCTTATATATATGCGATTATGCAAAAAAAGGAATGTTCTATTCTAGCAATGAGTTTTACCCCATAACCTACAGCATTGTTAAAATATAGCAGAAGGTACAGTGAAATAGATACATAAACTGTAAGTTGTGGAACCCTCTGAACACGTGCAGTTTGAAATCAGGACTTAATTACATTTACATTTGAAACAGCAACCCAGGAATATGCAACAATTTGCAGACACAAATACAATTTACTCATTCCTTTAAGGTCCCCTGAGAATAATCTCACATTAAGTATTTTCTTTTCCCAGTGTCATATTTCATGATCTGTAGCTTGTATTTGTTCCTAAAAATACAGATGTAAGCAAAAAAAAAAAAAAATATATATATATAGCCTGGTTAATTTGCATTCTCTCAGTTGTTGTTGAACTACATTTTCCAATGTCCATGGACAGTTGTAAACAGTTGAAAAGGATGAACAGTAAACCATACATATAGGTTTTAAGAAAGTTTACATTTTCTCTCCCCCCCCCCCAAGTAATAGAAAATAACATAATACGTGGGAACATTCTTCCTCCACTGAGCCAGAGATACCAATAGATTAGTGTGCAGTATCCTATAAACATTATGTGATATGTAGGAATAACAGAATCTTTTAAGAAAGGTCATTGACATAAAATTCCTCTTGAATGGCTAAAAAAAAAATGTAACCCACCCGCACATTCTTTCATAAGCATCCCTTTTTAAAGTGATCATGGGTACATCTACTTTCAAACAGAATTCTAATGTAGAAAAATGTTTTAATATTAAGTAGGGATGCACCAAATCCACTTTTTTGGGTTCGGCCGAACCCCCAAATCCATTGCAAAAGATTCATCCAAATACCGAACAGAATCCGAACCCTAGTTTGCATTTTCAAATTAGCGAGGTGGAGGGTAAAAGAAAGCCACGCACAAAGTGAGTGCCAAAATTTTTTTTTACCTCCTAACACGATTTTAAGGATTCGGTTCAGCCAGGCACTAGGATTCGGCTAAATCCTGCTGAAAATGGCCGAATCCTGACCTGAATACTGAACTGGATTTGGTGCATCCCTAATATTAAGTGCCTGACGAGAGGGGAAAAGATCAAAATAAAAAAAAAATAATTCTACACCTTCTGAATACAAGAAAGGACAAAATATATTGGGACTGTGCTGTAAAAGTGCATCATAACAGAGACAAATACCCCCATTTTACATATGCTCATTCAGTTGGGCTTATTAATTGCTAAAAAAAATATAATTTTATCAGAGTGAGCCAGAGTCATGACTTGCTTTAAATCTGAGGAATCATGATAATCTGTCTCTGATTCACAGGGACTATTCCCTAACTCCCTTAGTCATTCAGGCCCTCCCTCGCCTTGTTCTATATAGAAGTGCTTTCCAGAGATCTGTGCACCCAGGGTCCTTTCAGCCCCCAATACCACCCCAAGGAGTAGTTGATTCATTCAAGCCACTGACTTGTTGCTAGGGTGAGAGACTGGTATATGAATAGAAGAGGACCTGGACAGAGAAGTTATAAAAATTAGGGGTTAGCGCAGGAGGGTTTGAATTCACCTTTAAGCAGGCCCGGACTGGCAATCTGTGGGTTCTACCAAATGCCAGAGGGGCTGCTATATGGTCCCATAGAAAGTCAGTATTGATTGGGCCTCTGTGGGCGGATTGGGCCTCTGTGGGCGGATTGGGCCTCTGTGGGCGGATTGGGCCTCTGTGTACTTGAAATGCCAGGGCTTATTTTCTAAGTCCGGACCTGCTTTAAAGGAAAAAAAGACATCCAAATGAAGGCGCCATGACATTGAGGGGGGATTCAAAGTCCTTAAACTTGTTACACCCAGATTCACATTTTTCAGTATACAAGGGCAGAACTACATGGACGATTCACGTCCGTTTTTCGGCGGATGTGATGCTGTGCGCAATAACGCATGTGACGAGTTGGATGCGACAGGAACAAGGTAATGTAATAGGAAGTTGGATGATGTTGCAGTAGTCTTGCAGAGCTGCACTCTGACTGGAGGAGCAGACAGGAAGTGCCTATAAGAGAACAACTCAATTCCACTGAACAGGAAGTGTCCCGGTGCTCAGTGAGGGGCAGACTCCATTGGCATACAATGTGAAATAAAATCTGCACATAAAATCAGATGCAATAAGCAAATGATACCAAATATCAGCTTGGTATATTTGGTTGTCATGATACCTTCATAGGAAGACATCTACATTTGGGTCTTACACTAAATACAGGGAATTGCAAAGAGGTATTAACCACAAGCGCCAATGGCATAACTACAGAGGAAGCAGCCCCCTCCGCCACAGAAGGGACGCAGAGTGTTTACCTCATCTTCATGACTACCCTTAGTTCCTATTTTCTTTAGAGGAAATCTTGTGTGCTCTGCCACTCCCGCCCCAACAGGTTACCATGAAAGTGAGAAAGTGCACAAACGTGGGAGTGATAAGGGCACTCTTCCTTGGGCAAGCCAATAACTTGGTCTGGCTCGGCTTTCTCAGAATTATGGTGGGATGATTGTGGGTGACCCACAAGAAAGCATGACATGGGATCATGGGTGACCCGTGCAGTGGGGAATCGTCAGGCCCGGATTTGTGGAGAGCCCCCCCCCCTGGGGGGCCCTGGCCCTTGAAAAGCACTGGTTGTGCTTACTTCATCACAGCTGAAGAGTTAGTGAATGAACAAAGTCAAACAAAACAGCATCCTAAAAAGTGGCGGATTTAACCTTCTTACTAAAAACAAGAAATGGAGGCCCAGCAACAAGGTTATCACTTGCAACACAAACATTAATGGCCATGTTGCTTATGACTAGTAGCAGGCCTAAAACATTTTCCATGTAGGGAAAGCCTGTGCTAGCCAGAATGGCCACCTCATCCCTTTAAAGTCATGTTTCTTTAACACTGGTCCCTCAGTGTTGCTGGGCTGCCTACAGACAGATTCCAGTATGCATTAAAACTTCATTATATGTTAAGGAATGCTGGGAGTTATCCAGTGGCATTTGGGGACTTGCCATTGCAAACAGTAACCCCCCCCCCCCCCCAAAAAAAAAAAAGTTGTTTTGTGTGTGAGCTGACAGACTCATGCCATATCCATTTTGGACAAGGACAGCGGCATAAGGCAAACTGATAGAAAATGGTCAAATATCATTCATTACTTTTCTTAGAAGGAAAGCCTCTCACTTAAAGGAGAACTAACCCCTAAAAATGATTGTGGATAAAAATGCCATATTTTATATACTTAACTTTTTGCACCAGCCTAAAGCTTCAGTTTCTCAATAGCAGCAATGATCCAGGACTTCAAACTTGTCACGGGGGGGGGGGGGGGGGTCACCATCTTGGCACGTGACATGCTCAGTGGGTTCTGGGCAGCTGTTGAGAAGCTAAGCTTAGGGATTGTTGCACATTATCAAGCAGAAAATGAAGTTGGCCTGTAATAAGCTGATGCTACAGGGCTGATTATTAAATTCTGATGCTAATTGCACTGGTTTCTGAGCGAATATTTAGTAATGATCTTTAATTACTAATCAGCCTTACATTGTGACATTTCTATGTGCACTGTATATTGTGGGTCCCTAAGCTCAGTAAGTGACAGTAGCACAGAGCATGTGAATCAGTGAATCAGCAGAAAAGAAGATGGGGAGCTACTGGGGCATCTTTGGAAACACAGATCTTTACTGCTAAAGGGCTGTGGTTGCCTTGGACTGGTACAGAAGCACAAAACACAATGTACAACATTTCTAGCCAACTTTAGTTAAGCTTTAGTTCTCCTTTAAAACAGGTAATTTGTTGAACAAAAATAGTTTATTTGCGGGCGCTGCTTGGACAGATACATTAAAAACGTTACACTCCGTGGTGTTACTGGTCCTTTAACACTAGACCCACATGAAATCCTTGCGCTACATAGCTAATTAAAGTAGTTGCATTGTATATCGGTAGAAACCTGCTCTGTGTGCATGATGAATCCAATTGAACGGTTGATTAGTTGTTTGTCCTGCTGAAGCTCTCTAGGCATGCACTTAGCCTTTCACAGAATAACATGTTCTACGTACAATGTCTAGACATAAAGTAGTAACTAAATTCTAAAAATCAATATTCAGCTCTCCAGTAATGCCCATCTTGGCTTGAGTTCATATAAACCCCCACATAACCGGAGTTTTCATGGCTGGATTTATGTACCAGCTGGGGGCAGTAGATAGATCTCCAGAGTGATAGAGGCATCAGATCTGCACATGGGGTTAATGTGGAACAATAGGAGAGGATGGCATGAACACTCCTCAGTATCCCTTGCACAGTGAGAGGAATGAGGGGGGGTGCAGGGTGGGTGCCAGTGTCGGATTGGCCCACCAGAATACCAGGAAAATTCCCGGTGGGCCAAGGTGTTAGTGGGCCCTCATGCTGCTAAACTTTTGGCCTATTTCATGACCATTCCCTATTTCTATGAGAACAAAGAGGCTAAATAGATGGAAGATTTGATTATAGTATGTAAAGAAAACAAACTAGGAGAATAGAGGTTGATTGAGGAGATGAAAAATATTAGTACTGAGTGGCCCCCTGGTCTAAGGTTTTTGGGTGGGCCCCTGGTGTCCCAGTCCGACACTGGTGGGTGCAGACCCCCGTGCCTGGCAATAAACGGGTTAAGGTTATTTGAAAGCAGCAGAGTCTGACAGACATCTGATCCAGCAGATGCAGTGGTTTAATTGTAATTACTATACACATACATGGAGGAGGAAATTGCAGGGTAGATTATGTTATCAGCCATGCATGTGCTACTCCTCTTACCAACCATCTACCCATAAAAGGAACAACAATCAATCACTCAAAAGAACAGGCTCATTTAGCTTCAGCCCTCCATTAAATCCCAGCTGTAGAAACCCCCCCCCCCCCCCCCCCCCCCCCCCCCCAACTCATTTAATGGAGGGGAAGCCAAGACTCACAAGAGGAACAGTGGTTCAGCTTGGATTAAAGGGAAAATTCCCCAGATCATGCATTAATGGACACTAGGGTGGAGGCGTTTAAAGGGCTAACTGAACAGTTTAAACCAGGGATATACCCCCGACCTGCTGCCCTCCAGCTGCTTGAACTGCAGCCTTTTATGAATGCAAGAAAAGCTGTATTTGTACAGCAGGAGGGAAGCAGGTTGCGCCAATTTATCTCTTCAATGGGTATTGAAGTCAACTGAATCTCGGAAATAAAACCCACAAGAAAATAGCAGAAGTGCGTTTAGCAAGCAGAGAGTGTATAAAGAAAAGTGCAGGTAGAAAGCCGGCACAATGAGACGAACCAGGGCTGTGGTTTGTAGCGGAGAGACTGCAGTAGTGCAGGACTCAGAACAAAGGAAGCAGCTGCGGGCTCTGCTCTGCTCCCCTCACCCAACAGCGCACATGGTTGTGCTCTAGAGCGGGGCTCCTGGGCAGCCTGAGCGGTACCTACCTTGTACTTGGGTTTGGAGTGAGGGATGCGGCAGAACCAGGGGTGGGAGATCTCCACTCCTCGGCAGGGCTGGGCTACAACTGAGAGCAAGATGGAGAGTGACAGATGCTCCCCTCTCAGAGGTACAATCTGGTGCTCCCCTTCCCCCTCCTCCTCTTCGCCTTTTTACATACACTCCCCTCTCTGCATCTGCTGTATTGAAGCCCTGAGAAACGCAGGCTAGCCTCCTTTGGGTGACTACTTCATTTAAAGAGCCAACCCCCCCCCCCAATGGCAGCAGCAGGGAATATATATGGTGCATTTTTTTAACAATAATATGTTCTGGTGTGAATGTCTTTTGTATCTGCATGAAGTGCCATATCTTTATCTTTCTTCTAATAATTATATTCCCCACTCCTTTTCAGCTCATCCACAGACTTCAGCAACAATGCTAAACTAAGGTGGAGATCATTACCTGCCCCACATCAGGTGTAGTTAACAAGAATTTAAAGCCATATGCACTTAATAAGCCATGTCATGCCTTCACTTCACTATAAGTGCTATTCCTAGAACAAAGAGGGCAGAATGGATAGGGTGTGCGGCACATGTTGTGCTATAAAATCACCAGATTCCCATAGCATCCATTCCTTATATTTCATAGGAGTCCAGTTCCAGACTTAAATGATGTCATTAGGATCCTAAGCAAGCAGCACCCAATAAAGCGCACTGCGCTGGGCAGAGAAAAGTTATAACTGAGCTACAGAATTTCTGCTTTCCTACTCTGATTCTTAACACATTAATGTGGTCAGTGCATGCATAGCTGCCAGCAGTATTTTGCCCATTTAACATTTTGCATAGACAAGATTCTAAAATCCACCTGTATAATAAATCATTCAACCAATCATTTTGTGCCAGGCTGCCAATGAGCATGACTAGACTCAGAACAAAGCCCTGCCTTGCAGTCGTATGCATACAAGGGAGCTTTCATTTCTCATGAGACAATGTGGTCATCAGAGAATGTCAATTTACAGCACTAAATACAGCCGCTGTGTTTAACATGGTTTTGTACTCACTCTTATCCAACCCTGACACCTCAAAGCCAGATCTTCATGTAACATATCCTCCATGCCCTCTTTAGGTGTGTGTATATATATATATATATATATATATATATATATATATATATATATATATATATATATATATATATAGATAGATAGATAGATAGAGTCCCACAGTACCAGCACTCAAGACAATGCTTTGATAGGTGGTGCACGATCAAATCAATAGTAGATAATATGCCAAAGGATCAGCACTCACTTGATATGGTGAAATAAGTGTATTTATTGAACACACATATTAAGTCCAACGTTTCGGCTCCTCCTGGGAACCTTTCATCCTTGAGAAAGGTTCCCAGGAGGAGCCGAAACGTTGGACTTAATATGTGTGTTCAATAAATACACTTATTTCACCAAATCAAGTGAGTGCTGATCCTTTGGCATATTATATATATATATATATATCCAGGAAGAAAGGTCCGCACTCTCAGGTCTTAAACGAAACAAGATGTGTTTATTATATGGAAGACTAACATTTCGGCCTCCTCCAAGGCCTTTCTCAAAGTACAGAGTGGTACAAGATAGATGCATTAAATACTTTTAGAGGCGGGAAAAGAGTATGTCAGCTGACGTAGCAATTACATCGAAACAGTTAAACTTCACATAAATAGCGCAACTCAATAATGAACAACTTCCATTAAAAACAAGTGCAAGAGAGTATCGAACATCTCTGCTGTATGACTCCCCTTAGGTAACTATTTAAAATAAAATTCTATGTAACAAATACAGTTGTTACACTGTATGTTACTTATTACTACATTACATACACGTATAATGTTACTAGGATAACATAAGGTCTGTTCTGGGGCTTGTATCCATTCTAAGTTAGCAGGCAGATTAAATCAAAAAAGCTGTGTGGAGGTAGACTTTGCAGGTAATATTAACCCTATGGGGTTCTCACTAGGGTATATGATTTCTAATATTAACCCTTCGTGGAGCAGCCTGTATTCAGACTGAGTGGGGAGAGTACCTTGGGGCCCTATTAACATTATACGTGTATGTAATGTAGTAATAAGTAACATACAGTGTAACAACTATATTTGTTACATAGAATTTTATTTTAAATAGTTACCTAAGGGGAGTCATACAGCAGAGATGTTCGATACTCTCTTGCACTTGTTTTTAATGGTAGTTGTTCATTATTGAGTTGCGCTATTTATGTGAAGTTTAACTGTTTCGATGTAATTGCTACGTCAGCTGACATACTCTTTTCCCGCCTCTAAAAAGCATCTATCTTGTACCACTCTGTACTTTGAGAAAGGCCTTGGAGGAGGCCGAAACGTTAGTCTTCCATATAATAAACACATCTTGTTTCGTTTAAGACCTGAGAGTGCGGACCTTTCTTCCTGGATATACATTGCCTTTTTGTGGACACTGCACCCAGGCATATTTGCTCTTTGTGTCGTGAGTGCCGACTCTATGCTGGAGTTGTATATATATATATATATATATATTCCAGAAGAACCAACAACACCAGGACATTTCTCAAAACAAAGAAAGTGTATTTTGTCAAGTATGTTCCAGCCAATGTGATGTTTCGGTCCCCACTGGGGACCGAAACATCATGTTGGCTGGAACATCCTAAAAACACTTTCTTTGTTTTGAGAAATGTCCTGGTGTTGCTGGTTCTTCTGGAAAATATATGTGAAAATGTAATCGTGCAACGGGTGAAATTGAGAAGCAGAGTGCCACCCATCAATAACACTATATTATATATATATATATATATATATATATAATATATGTACAACTATATTACAGTGCTGCAAAATATGTTGGTACTATATAAATAATTGTTAATGTTAATAAAATAAAACTTGATTTTTTTACCTATGAATTGGAGTTCTGTAACATTTAAAGAGACACTAGATACCATTCCCTGTTGCAGGTTATTTCGTGACTTGAATCCAACTCTCCCCATATGAAGATCTAGCAATGTGCTCATATTTTATGGGTAAAAGGTCTTTTGATAAAGCATTTCTGTGGGGGGGGGGACCTGCTGTTCAGCTGACTGGACAGGTATAATAATATACAGTGGGTAGTAGTAGAAAACGAAAGCCCACCAATGAAATTTTAGTGACATGTCAACACTACTGTACAAAGTTGCCTTAAAAGGTAAGGGTGAAAAATGTGTGGATACTTTCCCTTTAATACAATTGAAGGCTATGCACGAAATGTGGATTCCAGAGGTTTAATTTACAAATGTGTGTGTGCCCAAATCTCAATAACTTAAATATTTATTCTAGTGTTTAAGGGCTGTTTATGTTTGAAGCTGTCCAAAATGTTTAGATTAAATTCTGCTCATTCCTAAAACCTCTTGATGATCTTGTTGATTGCTCCAGGCAGAGAAAGGTCACTGGTGGGTCCCATAAATTGTTCCCATTTTGTGGGCTATAAAGGCTTTCGCTGGGAAGGGATATAAATCAATATGTGGTTCATACTGCATTACTGCATCTATTTCCTGTGAGGAGTAGTATGCACATTAGACACATACCAAATACATGTATCCCCCCCCACATTTTTTTCCACAGTAGGATGTGCATGATCTAGGTAATGCTAACATCAAAAACAAACAAAATTGTAACGTACATATAAATGTAATGCAATGTCCTTATTTCTGTGTATATTTGTACTAGCACCCAGGGTTTGTTGCTGCATATTGTATGTACCCTTTGGACTATTTTATATCTATCTATCTCTATCTATTCTGGTTGCCATGGAGAAGTCGCATTTTATTTAGGCTGTAGCGCATATAGGCCGTTAACTAGATGGCTCTAAAATGCATGTTGCCTGGTCATATTGAAATTACTGGTGTCCAGCAGAATCATTTGTTGTCTGGTTACCACTCAGGCCTAAATCAGAGGTAGTTTTCGCGGTTTCTCATTGAACATTTTAAGACCTTGTCATATGGGTGAGGGGGTCACTTTCCTAAGGAAATTAATCACAGAGAGAAAGTCATACAAACTATGATCAATACTCCCTATGTGGTCAGATAGATTAATGAACATCAGATGAGCTATATGCTTGCACCCCCCCCCCCCCAAAAAGTGCATTTGGTGCGCGGTTTCATGGTTTCAGACACAACCCTTTATTCCAGAACAATACATTCACCACAGGTTTGTATGATGTCACAAGGCAAGTGCCCTTTCCTTTAAGGTGTCCATATACCAGGCAATAGTCTTTGGTACCCAACCAGTCCACAGGTGAAATAGCTGGATGGATACCATATGACTGGCCATACATTGCATGGACACATTTCTATTGCTGTTTGCCTGGGATGACAGGAAGGAAGTAAATAGAGGCATTGATTCATCTTCTCTTCCCCATCTGCCAACTGTGTACTGTCTGTCAGACAGGACGAATTAATCTTAATATGACTATGATTTATTTTCTTTAATGATACATTGTAGAAGACAGACCTAGAAATATTTGGCTTTATTTCCTCGTAATATGGCTGCATGATTAGAAATGGTCATGTACGGGCATGGGGTCCATTATTCCAAAATTTATGTTCAAAGAATGGAAGGATATCTCACATTATAAACAAATAATTAAACATTTTAAAAAGAATTTCCTTTTTCTTTAAAATGATACAAAAACGACAAGTTGGCAATACATTTAAAGATCACAAGACAGGAATTCAGGCTTTGAGGGTGAGGACCGCATCATCGAGCCAATGCAGTCAGGGCCCGGCCAAGTTGCCCTAGTCTATCCCCCCGGCATGTGTGATCACACTATAACATAGGTGCAATGAAGCGGGAGCGGAGGGGTGGTTTGGGGGGAGGGAGGGACAGACAAAGGAGGGAAGGGCTACAGGAACGTTTGACAGAGGGTGTAGGCGAGAGCTGCAGAGGGGAGCGAATCCGGACTGGGGTAGAAGAATCTTGCCTTGCGCCCCCACAGCATTGTGCCCTAGACAGGTGCCTCTTCTGCCTATCCCTAGTTCCGGCCCAGTGTATACTCTATACATTACCATTACCTGGTAAAACTTATGAAACTGCTCTTACTGCTATAAATAACTTTTTTGTGCCAAGAGTAAATGCGTTGCTGAAAGATATAAATTCTTCAAACGTAGGCAATATAATGGGAAATCCACAGAACAATTTGTAGCAGCTTTGAGAGAGCTGGTTGTCACCTGTGAGTTTGGGAATCTAACAGATGAAATGCTCAGGGACCAAATAGTGGAAAGAACAAACTCACCTCACATTAGAGCAAAATTATTTTCCACCCTGGTTATTCAGAAATCTTATCATGGAGTATTACTGCATGAGGAAAGCAGAGACCTCACTGCATTTATCACCCATGATGGTTTGTTTTGGTTCAAGCATGTACCTTATGAACTGGCTTCAGCACCGAGTTGTTTTCAAAGACTGATGTCTTCTATACTCCATGACATACCTGGTGTACAATGCTACTTGGATGATATAATTGTCTCTGCTCCATCTATGGATCTTCATTACAAGTACCTAGAAAAGGTTCTGAAATGCATTGATTCTGCAGGACTGAAACTGAACCTTTCCAAATGCCACTTCAGACAAACTCAGCTGTCAATTCTGGGTCATATAATTTCACAAGAGGGATTACTGCCTGACCCTGACCATGTAAACGCTGTAACTCCATCTGATTTTCAGACCTTATGAGCTTTCTTAGGTCTTACTTCATGGTATTGTAAGTTTATTCCCAACTATGCTTCAGTTGTGGAGCCACTTAGAGCACTACTATGTAGAACTTTAATTCTGGTTTGGTCAGAGACTGCTCAGCATAGCTTTGAAATAGAAAAACAGTTCATTGTGAACAGTCCAGCGCTAGCTTTATTTGATCCTGCACTACCCACAATGGTTACTACAGATGCTTCAGACTATGGCGTTGGTGCTGTTCTCACACAGATCCATGCTGATCATTCAGAGAAAACTGTTGCATTTGCATCCAGAACACTTACAGAGGCAGAGCATAAATATTCAAATGTTGAAAAAGAAGCTCTAGCGTGTGTTTGGGCAACAGAAAAATTGAGAACTTACCAACAGGGTACAAAATTTACCTGATGCACTAGATGGTCAACAAGGCTTCTGAATTTCAACTACAAAATGCAATACAAACCTTGTTTGAAAAATGTTACTGTTGATTGTTTGTTACGTTTACAGATGAAGCCACTTTGGATTGTGTGTTTGACACAGAATAATTAAACCCAGATATTCCATTTATCCCACTTAACACAGAATATTGCATCACAGCATCCCATCCAATTGAAAACAATGGTGCTTTGGTATGCTAATGAAAAGGTTAAATGCATTAAATGATTTAAGATAAATTTAGATAACACAGTTTCTTCAATTTAATCCTGAGTCACGACGCATTTAACACACAAATCCAAATGGCTGCATCTGTACCTCTACCTGCAGCTTCTGATACACTGGATGGGGACATAGAAGTTGTACAACAGCTTTTTGTTTGCCGCACACCACTTACTTCATACTTCTGGGTGCAGTCATATCCCAATCCACCTCCAAGCCCAACATAATATCAGTAGTCCAGTTAGGGAGGAAGCACACCAACTTGGCCGACAGTGCCTTTAAAGCATTTATTTGCAGAAATACAAGCACACAAGCTTTGGGGGGCCAACCCCTTCCTCAGGTGGCAATTTATTGTGGGAATGAAGTAATTCAATGTTTTAATGAAATAATGAGGGTGATGGCCAAAGATAGGTGTAAATAGTTAATTATATGCTTCTGAGTATGATGTGTCAGGAGAAAAGAATCATTGGCGTTAAAGTATAGACACACAGAAAATCCTCTCACACCATATTGAAGAGACCCTTTTGTGCCACTTTCCATCTTGCTGTCCTAAATCAAATATCAGCAAAGTAAGTTTTGAGTTTATTGGAAATAAGATTGATAGGAAATGCTGTATTTTCTAATTTCCATGTTTTTTGTAAAATGGACATTATAATATGGGGGTGTGGCCACAAAAAAATGGGCATGGTCAACCATCTTTTGTCCCTCTTTCTGTTTCCAAAATGTTGGGAGGTATGGTGTAGTCTCAGACATGGTTCTTGACTTGCCTTAGCTAATTGCAAAAATCCCCATGACTATATCTTCCAGAAGTGCTTTAGAAATGTCACAATGTCAGTCTTAGAGAATATTACACATAAATGCATATAGGGTATCTGAATAGAAACTGGCGTCCCTTCCATGAGATGCAGCATCTCAGCCTTATCACATCCTGAATGGGTTAATCAGTCTGTGTTACTGGATTTGGCTCATTCTTCCTTAGGTAAATTGTTTCAGAGATGTTACATTTCACTTGTTGTAAACTGAATCTGTCTCTTCAGATTAATACTGACTCGACAAAAACAAAAGTTCTTATGCAGCCATGCTGTAGTAGATTTATATGGCCATATATGGATGTTTTCTAGAACATAAATCTATGTTTTAGTTCAAGCCAAACCAATTGTTCTGGCTGGGGCAGGCGGCCCCCAGGAATTACTACATTGTGACTAGGGTTGTCACCTTTTCTTCAAAAAAATACCGGCCTCCCCTCCAACTATGTAAGGGACAACCTAGAACTGATCCTCCAAGAGTACAGTAAAAAAAAACGACTTCATGGGTCAATTTGCCCCTCTCTTTTGTAGGGAGAGCCAATATAGTCAAAATGATCTTTTTATTGAAAAGACAACGTAACCTACTCCTTTTTTCTGGGCGAACAGGGCACCTCGCATTAGTCTTGTAGCCCTCCAGTCCCTGACCTCCAAGGGTGGTCTAGCTTTGCCCAATTTTCTGCTCTATTATCATGTCTCACAACTAGTATATGCCCACTGGTGGCTAGTACCAGATTTGAACAACCCAGCCTTGCTGGCAGAGGCGGCAAGTGCCTCCTCGATAGAGGCACTGGCTAATCACCTGTATAGGGGTACACACTTTCCGCATACCACTTCAATGGTACTAGTTGTGAAGATATATGACATATATATGAAAAAACTATACCCACGCTCAAACACATGGTCTCCGGGTACCCCCCCTATGGGATAAACTGAAACTACCACACTTTAAACAACTCACCGACGCAAGACATTGGGCATGCCTAGGTATAAAATATCTGGGACAAATAGTGGAGAGAGGGCAGCTTAAGTCATTCCCAGCACTCAAGGTTGAATACCAATTACCAGACAGAATGATTTTCTTATACTTACAACGGAGTCATCCCTGAATATAACACAGTGAACTTTGGAATGATATCTTAGGCAATCTGAACTGAAAAAAGTAACTTCCTGGATCTATGCCATTCTATTAAACCTTCGGACACCAAGCTGCGCCTAAAATGGCAGGTTGACATACCAGGAATAAATGAGGAGGCGTGGAACACTGCCATAGAGCAAATTCCTGTACTCAATATTTCAAACAGAGACAGACTAATTCAGATCAAATTCTTTCATAGGACCTATCTTACCCCTCATAGAGGGAAATTCACTAAAGCGCAAAGCGTCTAACGCTAGCACTAATTCGACAGCGTTACGTCAATTCATAACTTCGCAAATTTACTAATGCCGACTCTGGCAAATTTTCGCTAGCGAAGTAGATAGACTAGCGCAACTTCGTAATTACGCAAATTCACTAAGATGACCATTTTCCTGAACGTTACCCCTTACGCTAGACGTTACTTCGCCAGGTCAGACCTGGCGAAGTTCAAAACAATAGCTAGGACCTTTCTAGGGTAATAGTCTGAAAAAAGGGCTACATTTTTTTGGGGGGGTTACCCTCACATTTCCTAACATATGGCAACACAACTATACAGGGGGCACATGTAGGGCAATAGAACAACTTTATTTTTTTTATTAAAGGTTTCCTGGGCTTGTGTAGTGTAATGTTGTGGCTGTAACATATACTTCCATTATACTTTGAAATTCGCACCATATGCAAATTAGGCATCGCTAGCGTAAATGCACTTTGCCTGGCGAACTAACAGTAGCGCAACTATGCTACCATTCACCGACCTTATCGTAACTTCACACTATAGTTAATTTGTGTAGCGCTGGCGAAAATTTGCCTGGTGAAGTGCGGCAAAGGTTAGCAAAGGCAATGCTAGCGAATTTTGAACGCTTAGTGAATTTCCCCCATAGACTAGCAAAGATATACCCAGGAACCTTTGCCAAAAAGGCCATCTTACTCACGTGGAAAGACACCAGACCCCCCACCCTGGCCAGATGGAAGTCACTGGTGAATGACGTCCTGCCACTGCAAAAGGCGGTATATATAGCTAGAGGCTGTCCTGAAAAATTCCAGGCAATCAGGGGTGGGTGGATTGATTTGCCAGAGACAGCAGTAACTTCCATATGAGCAAACAATGTGAGTAATACCTGATTTGTCTTCTATGCAGCCACATGAAGTATGTGTTCTAGCACAAGTTTATAAGAGTGTACAAAAGACCCGAAGTGATTGCATTTATATAAGACATTGCAAATATTTGACTTGTTAAATAAAAATATTAAATAAAAACTTAAAAAAAAAAAATACCGGCCTTCCTATATATTTATCTTTTTTTCCTATTAATAACATTGGGATCAACCATCAAAAATACCTGCTAGGCCGGTAAATTACCGGCCAGGTGGCAACCCTAATTGTGACTGACCGGGGGGCCACACAAGGGCTACAAGGGAGAATGTAAATTATGGTGGGGTAGCATGCTGTAAGAAACATCCCTGGGATGATGTGTTTTTATAGAATAGGTGCCAGTTTGAGGGAAAAGTGAACAATTCTATACACTTGAACAGTGGGTGGCTAATAAAATGGCAACTCCAGGGGTGGATTAACATCAGCTTCTGTTTTGGACAGCTCCTCATTGTCTCCTTTGCCACTCCCCTCAATGCCCCAATCCATGCTACTGGGCCACTAGGTGCTATGGTGCCTGGGAGACTGATTAAATTGTGCTCACAGCAATTTAGTAGTGCCATTGGCCACTGTAATATTTCTGACTGTGAGGTTTAAACTATTCATAAAGACACAGGAGATATTCTTGCTGTAAGGGGTCTGTATTTTCTATCAGTCCAGCACATTTCAAGATGGCTGCAGGACCTCCCACATCAACAAGTTACACTCTATTATGTATAAAGCATTATCATTTTATAGTGACACCTAGTGTGTGCCACATTATATTATAGCCACCCTTCATTCTTTACTTTGTTTCTAATGCTGCCAACCCCTGTTGGCACTTTAATTTTGATGACTGTAACAGGGTCACCAATTGATAAATGGATTAATTATTCTATTGAAAATAAACTAGGCAGAAAAGATATTCTCTTTCTGGGCCTAGGTTTTTTTAAAACACATTTCTATTTATTATTCCAGCAAAAATGGCATACCATTTGCTTTGTTGACAATAAAACACCTAAATGAATGATTGTCAGTTCGTTTGGGGAGGGCCTGCATAAATTGGTTAATTGTTTTTTTTTTTTGATACAGGTAAGTGATCCATTAGCCTGAACCGTGCAAAACTTTGAATTAAGGAAGGGCTGTCTGACTCAATTTTATCCAAACTATTTAAAATTGTTATCTTTTTCTCTGTAATAATAAAATGTTACCTTGTACTTAATCTAAACTAAGATGCAATTAATCCTCATTGGAAGCAAAACCAGCCTATTGGGTTTATTTAATGATCACATGATTTCTAGTAGACTTAAGGTATGAAGATCCAAATTACTGAAAGATCCATTATCTGGATAACTCCAGGGCCCAAGCATTCTGTATAACAGGTCCATACCTGTATTTTCGTGTATGTTTAATGTATACACCAACTTATGTTACAATGCTGCAGAATATACTTGCATTTTAGAAATGCATGTTAATACTCATAATAATTAATCATAACTGTTAAGATATCGTTCAACACAGGCAACCATTTAATTGATCTTGGAGCAGAACTGTGTAACCTGTTCATGCTAAATCTAAAGAAACATGGCTGAATAAGTTGCATGACTGGGCAGTTAATATCAGAAGCTATACTTTTTTTCAGAGGCATAAAGGCAATAGAAAAGGAGAAGGGGTATGTCTGTTTGTTAGGCAGAATTTGAAAGCTTATATAAATGAGGAGGTGATGTTAGAAAATGCATCTTACACTGAAACCAAGGTTCAATCGACTGATGCTACTATGCAGGATCTTTTATACTATGACCAGAGGAAAACAAGTTAAGGACCGCCATGTGGGGTTTACCTTGACGTGGTATGGTGGCTTTTCAACTTTATGATCATAACTTTGTAACTAAAAACCCCTGTTTTGTAAACATGAACTTGCATTTATACTGAATACCTATGAAACAGGGGCCCAGGGAATGTGCATTGTAAGTTGCACTTCCATTATACTTTAAATATACTTTAACTTAGCCTTAGAGTGCTCCCACACCCCCTTTTGTATATTTTATACAATAGAAGAGTCAGAGTTCCCATTTCATGGATGCACTGTTGGCTCAGCTCAATCTAGGATAGGGTTCATAAAGCTTTAATAAAAATTTACGTGAACAAGGCGCCAAGGCCGGAGGGCATACACACTGAACTTATTTCTGATTCACTTTCATCTGGTATGGTACCTATGGATTGGAGGAAAGCTGATATAATTCCAATATTTAAAAAGGGATTACTATCTCAGACAGGCAATTATAGGCCAGTAAATTTGACATCTGTGGTGGGCAAATTATTTGACAGCTTGTTAAAGTTGACCTGTCACCCCAAAAAAATATTCAAAATCCTATTTTATCATATTAGTCAAGCAAAATGAACATTAATTACACTATATCAATTATTTTAATCTTGTTTTCTTCAGTCTGGGAATTCATAATTATAGCAAGCAGGCAGGAGCCATTTTGTGGACACTGTTATTAAGGCAAGCCTTGCATCATCTCAGAATCTTGTTTGTGCACCAGAATGGGGGACCCGATGTCTATCCCCATCTCCTGGCTACACAATTAAATGGTTAAGAGAACTGGGGGAATGTGTGGAGAGCAGTGAAATCTAGGAAGTGGTGAATGGAAAGTGAAAGTAATTATCTGCCCCGCCTCTATGCCTAAGGCATAGAGGAGTGGCAGACAATATTTGATTGAATGAGCTTAAAACAGCTATGAATCAAATTAAGTGGCATATTAAAGAATCTTACCAAACTGGAATATATATTAAAGTAAATTTGTGAATTGGTGACAGGATTGGGCACAGAGAGTGGTTGTTAATTGTACATTCTCTGCTTGGAGTAAGGTTCTTAGTGGGATCTCTCAGGGCTGGGTATGGGTCAACTTTTATTTAACTTGTATTATAAATAATGTATCAGTGTTTGCAAATGACACAAAACTATCCAGCCCAATTAATTCCATCCATGATGCAGCATCCTTGCAACAGGATCTTGACAAACTGGCAATCTGAGCATCTAAGTGGCAGATGAGATCATGTACCTGGGATGTAAAAATATCGACTTATACCCTTAATGGGACTACACTAAATTCATAATGGAAAAGGATCTTGGAGTACTTGTAGATAATAAACTTGGCTGTAGCAAGCAATACCAGTCAGCAGCATAAAGGGTAAATAAAGGGTAAATAAAGGCATATACAGACTTGAGCTGTATTAAAAGGGGCATAGATTTGCAGGAGGAGGGGGTTATTCTTCCACTGTACAGAGCACTGGTAAGGCCACATCTAGAATATGCTGTACAGTTTTGGTCTCCAGCGCTCAAACCAGGGCCGGAACTAGGGGTAGGCAAAAGAGGCACCTGCCTAGGGTGCAAAGCTGTGGGGTCGCTAGGCAAGTACCTGTTCAAAAGTTTTCTGCCCACCCCTTGTCTGTTCGGGTGGTGGGGCTAGCCGACTGGGTGCATAGGGTGACCTGTTGGCTTGGCCCGGTCCTGGCTCAAACAGGACATTATTGAATTAGAGAGGGCTCAGAGAAGGACAACTAAACTGGTAAAAGGTATGGAAAATCATAGCTGTGAGGAAAGACTGGCCAAAGTGGGGATGTTCACATTGGAGAAGAGGCGCTTAAGGTTTGGTATGATAACTATGTATAAATATATACAGTTGTTCTCATAGGTTTACATACTCTGGCAGAATTTATGATTTCTTAACCATTTTTTAGAGAATATGAATGATAACACAACATTTTTTATTCCACTCATGGTTAATGGTTGACTGAAGCCATTTATTTTAAATCATAATCACTACACAAACTACCCAAATGACCCTGATCAAAAGTTTCCATACCCTGGTGATTTGGCCTGATAACATACACACAACTTGACACAAAAGGGTTAGAATGGCTATTAAAGGTAACCATCTTCACCTCTGATCTGTTTTCTTGTAATTAGTGGGTGTTTATAAAAGGTCAATGACTTTCTGGACTCCTGACAGACCCTTGCATCTTTCATCCAGTGCTGCACTGATGTTTTTTGGATTCTAAGTCATGGGGAAAGCAAAAGAATTGTCAAAGGATCTGCGGAAAAAGGTAGTTGAACTCTATAAAACAGGAATGGGATATATGAAAATATCAAAGGAATTGAGAATGCCAATCAGCAGTGTTCAATTAGGGGTTCTGTTGAAACTTCAGCCAACCACTAACCATGAATTAAAGAAAAGTTTTTGTGTTATGATTCATATTCTCGGAAAAATGCGGTATGTAAACTTAGGAGCACATTGGGGGTGTATATATATGACATGCACATGCTATTTGGTCATAAGTGTAACAAACAATTGTATTTAAGAAGTCATTTTTAGTGGGCAGACTTCTGGCCAGTCTGTTTTTCAGGAAATACACTTTCCAGGGAAGGAGAGTAAAAAAAGAGTGACTGTCTCTCCAAATTGCTGTGACAATATTGCTGCTTCTCAAAATAAGAACGCGTTTCTCATAATGAAATAATGTAAGCACAACGACAGGTGGCACTGTTGCAACAGGGCGACTCCTCCAGCCATTACTTCATCTTTCACTAAAGCCCCAGACGCTTTAGATGTCCGCGAATTTGCCTGACAAATAAAAATTTCGACGTCTTGTTTTTTTGTCAAACGTAGACGCAGTTCAATAGCATTTGTACTAGAGCATGTAAGCATAACCAGCCTAACATTAACCAGAGGAGGAGAAGGGGTTTGCTTTTTTCCGGCGACCCGGAGTCGGCTGTGTAGTTGGGGTCCTCAGGCAGGACCGATTGATGTCATTCTTTGTGGCGGCTGCAGTGGCAAGATGGCGGGGGAGAGGAAGCTGCTGGGCGCTGACCGGGGGGATGCTCTCGGAGGAGGGGGCGAAGAAGACGAAGGACAGAGCTTATGGTGAGAAGCAAACAAGGCTTGACGCAGACCGGCATGCTGCCAAGGAATCATTGCATATGACTATGTTATCTTTGCTCCAGCTAAACTTCCCCCAGCTTCTGAGTTCACTGACAGGAGTTGGCGCTGCCCCTTTGGTGGGCGAATGGTTTTGCTGTCAATACAAGACCATGACAGCGGTGACAGAACACAATAAAAGAAAGTTCATCGTTGATTGCATGCATCCCTTGCCTGCTGGGTACTCTTGTGCCTCCGACTTATGGGGCTGACACTGGAAGCCGGGACAGTGTAACATAGTGAAATGACGAGCAGTCACACCAGCACTTGCTTCATTCCCTCCGTTACGTTTCCTAATGAAATGCCATCACATAGGGGTTTAATTGGAGGTGTGGCAATGGCCCTGAGACATGGGTGCACACGTTGCCCTTCTGTTAGTTAAACTTGTGGTTCACCTTTGAATTCAATTTTAGTATGTTATAGACTGGCTAATTCCTTCAAGAAAGATTCGGCCGAATCCAAACCCTATTGGGAAGGGGAAACATTTTTTACTTCCTTGTTTTATGACAAAAAGTAACATTCAATTTCCCTTCCTAAATAGGGTTAGGATTCGGTTCAGCTGAGCAGAAAGATTCGGCCGAATCCTAGATTCGGTGCATCCCTAATTCTAAGGAAATTTTCAATTGGCCTTCATTATTTTCTATAGTTTTTAATTATTGCCCCTTTTCTACTGACTCTTTCCAATAGGGGGTCAACGACCCCATCTACATGACCAATGCTCTGTAAGCCTACACATTTATAGTTATTGCTTCTTTTTATTACTCCTCTTTCCATTCAGACTGTCTTCCTATTCATATTCCAGTCTCTTATTCAAGTCGGTGCATGGTTGCTAAGATAATCTGGACCCTAGCAACTGGATGGCTGAAACTGCAGAACTGCTGAATGAAAAGCTAAATAACTCAAAAACCACTTGTAATAAAAAATGAAAAGCAATTGCAAATTGTCTCAGGATGTCCCTCTCTACACCATTCTAAAAGTACATTTAAAGGTGAACAACCCCATTAAGCTACAGCGGGAATGTCCTAACTTCTAGCATTCAGGCTGTAAGACTGCAACTCCCATTAGCATTCACTGACACTAGAGAGCTGTAAGGAATACTGGGAGTAAACAGATTACGATAGTTGGAGAAAAGAGCGTTGGACATCTTTGAAATCCATCTAGCAGCATTTCCTCAGGCAGATGGAGAATGTTGGGAGTGGTACAGTTCTTTGACAACTGAAAACTGCAATTGCAAGATCTTTGGCCTCACATTCATCTGGCATCCTACTGCCCGAACCACTGAAGGGAAGCAACCCTAATTTTTTTTTAATAATTTATATAATAGATTAATGATCTGTTCCATTGGCATATAGACATTTCAGGCAACCTGTTCCAATGAGGCTTCTGTCACTTCTGGCTTATTAAACAATTTTAAAATGCTTGTTACTTGTAAGCTGAATCATGCAGACTGTAACTGCCAGCTTTCCTAATTAATGAATTCAACACTCCGCAATGGCCTGATTGTATCAACATTGTAGAAATACTCTATATTATATTATCGATCGTTCTGCTGCCATTGCACTATAAGAATGAGCCTTAATATCTGTGTTGCTGTACACTATTTGCATGATATTTTCAAAAACTAGCTCTGAAGTTTGTATCATGTCAGATATATTTACAGTTTCATTTAAAAAGAAAAAAATGGCATGATTTAGACAGTGTGGATTTCTTGCAGCTTTAATTGGTACGGTTAATGTCTTTCAATGCCAACTCATTTTATTGCCTTAGGAATTACCACACCCTGTTGTGTGAAGCTTCTTTGTGGCTGCAACTGTGCTATTAGAGAATGAATGCAACTTGAATGAAACATTATAAAGATGTCTTTATTGAATCAGAAATACTTGTGGTAACTATTAGCATTGCAATTTTGCAACTATTCATGGCACTACAAGTGGCAACAGTTCAATTACATGTTGGATCATGAGTATTATTCAAGCATCAACATATTCTACAGCAGTTATCCCCAACCAGTAGCTCGTGAGCAACATGTTGCTCTCCAACCCCTTGGATGTTGCTCTCGGTGGCCTCAAAGCAGGTGCTTATTTTTTAATTCCAGGCTTGGAGGTAAGTGTTGGTTGTATAAAAACCAGGTGCACTGCCAAACAGAGCCTCAATCTAGATTGACAATCCACATAGGAGCTACCAACTGACCAATCACAGCACTTATTTGGCACCCCAAGAACATTTTTCATGCTTGTGTTGCTCCCCAACTCCTTTTACTTCTCAATGTTGCTCATGGGTTCAAAAGGTTGGGGATCACTGTTCTACAGCAATAGTGCAATAAATGAGTATACGTTAAGGGGATACGGTCATGGGAAAACATGTTTTTTTCAAAACGCATCAGTTAATAGTGCTGCTCCAGCAGACTTCTGCACTGAAATCCATTTCTCAAAAGAGCAATTTCCCAGCTTCCCCATGTCGTGTGACTTGTGCCAGCAATTTATGAGGGAACTGCTTTCTGGCAGGCTGTTGTTTTTCCTTCTTAATGTAACTGAAGGAGTCACAGTGGGACATTGGTTTTTACTATTGAGTGCTGTTCTTGGATCTACCAGGCAGCTGTTATCTTGTGTTAGGGAGCAGTACAGCAGTAAAGAGTGACTGAAGTTAAGTTTATCAGAGCACAAGTCACATGACTTGGGGAAGCTGGGAAATTGACAATATGTCTAGACCCATGCCTGATTTCAAAACGAAATATAAAACAACCTGTTTGCTCTTTTGAGAAATGGATTTCCGTGCAGAATTCTGCTGGAGCAGCACTATGATGTATTTTTTCCCATGACAGTATCCCTTTAAAATACAAGAGAGCACACAAAACCAAAAAACGAATACAAGAGGTAAATACGGCACTGTGCAAAAGAGCTTACAATCTAAAAGGAAGAAGGGGTTATGACTCAAGGTGTAGGGTGGGCAACTCTGATCATTGCATTTAGCAGCATCTGATGAAATGTGTTTACATACTTTTGAAGGCAGAGAAACTGGGAGAAAGTGTGACAAATTGTGGGAGAGAATTCCAGAGAAGAGGTGCAGCCTTTGTAATGTCCTGAGTGGGAGTAGAGGAGCGAAACAAGCAATTTAATACATGTCTACTGAGATTTAGGGTGAGCCAAAGTTGATGAAGCACTTGGAATGTGAGGGTCATCAGTTTGAATGTTATTCTGAATGGTAGTGGAAGCAAGTGTAGAAAATGGTTTCAGTCTAGTGACCGTATTCATTTTGGGCTGGAGAGGTGACAGTCTCTGGAGGGGAAGGACAATTAATAGAGAGTTACTGAGAGATATACTGAGAGAGCAAATTCGATTTTTAGTGGCATCTTGGATGATACACGATTGTATAATGAAAATAGTCCTTAGGAGAAAGTAACATTTAGGGGCAGATTTATCAAGGGTCAAATCTCAAAGTGAAAATACTCGAAATAATCGAATTTAAGTCGAATTTTTTTTTGGATTGAATTCCAAACAGTTCGAATCGTAGAATTAAATCATTTGATTCGAACAATTCAAATGATTTCACTGGAAAAAAATTTCAACTTCTCAAACTTAAGTCAAAGCCTCCATATAGGTTATAGGAGGTCCCACATAGGCTAAAACAGCTGGGTTTAAGGTGGCGAATAGTCAAAGTTTTTAAAGAGACAGTACTTTGATATTCGAATGGTCGAATTTTTTTCAATTCGTATCGAACTTTGGCCAAATCGATAGTCAAAGTACACAAAAATTACTTTGACATTTGAATTTTTTTTTTTTCTCTTCAACCCTTGATAAATCTGCCCCTTAGCGAGTGATTGAAAATGAGGAGTGAAGGCGTGAGGTGATGGGGTGATTTTGGAGAAGTTGATCTTGATAGACACACCCAGTATGTTGTGGGTGTTGCGTGAGGGAAAAAGGAGAAAGTTGTGTGATAAGGCTCGTAAAGTGGAAACCAAAAACATACCTTTTGCTTGGTTGACATCACAGCAGTTTTATTTGTTGCATTCTCTTTATTTAACCATATGTTTTAAATCATGTTTGAAAACCTGTCTTTCATAATTGTGGACAGTGTACCAACAATCCAGGTTGTATTTATAAAAGTTTAACTCCTTGTGCCCTGTATAATTTGCAACATTTTCCCATTCCTTAAATTGTTTAATAGTTAATAAAATACTGCAAAACATCATGAAATAGGTTAGTAAATAGTTCCTAAATGTGTTCCTGGTACTCATGTTCTGTACATGGCCATGTGTGCATATTGCTATATAACTCCCCTTAAAGGGGTTGTTCACCTTTGAGTTAACTTTTAGTATAATGTAGAGAGTGATATTCTGAGACAATTTGCAATTGGTTTTCATTTTTTATTGTTTGTGGTTTTATAGTTATTTAGCTTTTTATTCAGCAGCTCTCTAGTTTGCAGTGTCAGCAATTTGGTTTCTAGGGTACAAATTACCCTAGCAACCCTGCATTGATTTGAATAAGAGACTGGAATATGAATAGGAGAGGGACTGAATAGAATGATAAGTAATAAGAAGTGGCAATAACAATACATTTGTAGCCTTACAGAGCATTTGTTTTTAGATGGTGTCGGTGACCCCCATTTGAAAGCTGCAAAGAAACAGAAGAAAATTGCAAATCATTAAAAAAACTATGAAAAATAAATAATGAAGACCAATTGAAAAGTTTCTTAGAATTGGCCCTTCTACAATATACTAAAAGTTAACTTAAAGGTAAACCACCCCTTTAAAGCAATTAAAATGTTAATCTATAAAGGCTGGAGTAACGATGTCAAACAGAACAAAACACTACTGCTTTTCAGCTCTCTAACTCGGAGTTAGTCAGCAACTTTAAGGGGTCACATGGGACATAACTGTTCAGTGAGTTTGCAATTGATCCTTTGCATTCAGCTCAGATTCAGTTATGATCCATGTGGGCCCTCCTCAAATCCAGAGAGCTCTGAATTATGGAAAGGCGGTCTCCCATAGAAATAATTAAAATTGTTAGAAAAAATAAAAATAATAAAACTGTATCTTGTACTTGATCCAAACTCAGATATAATTAATCCTTATTGAAACAAAACCAGCCTATTGGATTTATTTGATCTTCTAGTAGACTTAAGGTATGAAAATCCACATAATGAAAATACCAATCATCTGAAAAATCCTAGGTCTCGAGCATTCTGCATAACCCATACCTGTAGTTGAATGAAAACTAATTTGAGACAGTAATTTTGTGACCAGATTTGTTCTAAAAAATGCAGTTTTCTACACTGATGCCCTGGAGTTATCAGTATAATCAGTTTATCAGTATAATCAGTTCCAGATACTAGTTTATACCCTGCATTTATATGCACATAAACTGTAACTGGGCATGGCTATTGTCCAAGGACAGTATCTGCTCCTGTCCACTCCATCTTGAGTACACAGGGATAAGCTAGGATTTTGGTACAGCGATGCATAATTTCACATTTTCCACACAGAAATCCACTTAATGCTGTGATAAGAAGATGCAGTACCGGTCAGCTGCAATCTGCACCAGGTGGATGAAAAATGTAGAGTGCTTTTTGCTTAGATAAAATATGAGATTTATTGGCAGAGGGTATTACTAAGTGGCTGCAATAAAAACCAGTGTGGTATTAGAAATTAAACACACACACATTATATATAATATATGTAAAGGAAAAATAGCTGAACTCACTTACTGGAGAAAAAGCCTGGGTGCACACTGCAGGAAAGTCATAGAATATCATGTAAAGCAAGGTAATCACAGGACTTAAAATATAGTGAAAAAGAGAAAAAGCTTATTTGTTTTTCCAACATTTTGGTCTGCCTTGAGACCTTTGTGAAGGCAGAGAAAGGCCTCAAGGCAGACTAAAATGTTGGAATAACAAATCAACTTTTTCTCCTTTTCACCATATTTTAAGTCCTGTGAGTGCCTTTGTTTTCATGATGATATTATATATATATATCATACCTCCCAACTTCTGTTTTGAGCGGGACAGTCCCACTTTTGACAGCTCAACCCGCAGTCCCGCATTTGTACCGAAATGTTCCAACTTTCTCCTGCATTGAACAGCAAGAAAAAGAATAAGTTTCTAACTTAATTGGCTTTTGGAAGAGATCCCAGAACAGCCACCAGGACAGGGGTCCCCAACCGCGGACATACCTGAACTGGGCCACCAAGCCGAGTCTGTATTTGACACAGACCCACCAAATTTGATGCGGACATGTCGAATTTGACGCAGAGGCACCAAATTTGACACTGGAGCGGTATTTGATGCGGAGCACATGAAATTTGACACTGACTGACTATGATGTGGCACGTGCAGTTGACGTCCCCCCCGGGTCCCGTTCCCTGGGGCATAAAAGGTTGGGGACTGCTGCACTAAGATAATTTTAAGCTGTTAGACTCACAGGTTAAAAGGCTTCGCCCTCATTTGCAAAACTGTAATAACTGGAAAAAAAAACACAGAAATGTGTATAAACATTAATAACCTGACAAATTTTGTAAAATGAACATGGTAATTAAGGGGTGTGGCCACAACATTTTGGGAGGTATGATATATATTGTCCATAGTGATTTTCATAACAAAGTAAATATAGATAAAAAGAAGAAATTTATTAATCTGACGTTTCTGTCCCACACAGGAACCTTTTTTCCCTTGAAAAGAGTTCCTGTGTGGGACCGAAATTTTGGATTAACAAAAAACTTCTTTTTACCTATATTGAGTTTGCTGTGCAAAACCTGTGAGTGCCATCACTATGTACAGTCTATTTTAGGATCTTTCTCAAGGACTGTGTTTACTCTTTTTAAACCATAATCACTACACAAACTACCCAAATATCCCTGATCAAAAGTTTACACACCCCAGTTCTTAATACCATGTATTGCCCCCTTTAACATCAATGACAGCTTGAAGTATTTTGTGGTAGTTGCGGATGAGGCTCTTTATCTTCTCAGATGGTAAAGCTGCCCATTCTTCCTGGCAAAAAATCTCCAATTCCCATAAATTCTTGGGCTGTCTTGCATGAACTACACGTTTGAGGTCTCCCCAGTTTGGCTTAATTATATTATATATAAAACACTTTTACTTGCTGCACCTGTCACTAAACAACACTTCCACACTAACACACACAGTACAGCTATCACATTTCATATCTATTCCCTTTTTTTCTTTTCATCTTCCACGCTTTTACACTTAAACCTGTACTCACATTTATATCCACACAATACACACACACAAGTGCACCTATATATACAACTTTACTTTGCCTTTATAGTCTTTTCATTTCACTTTTTTTTGTTTTTTTTTTTTAAATGGGCGTTGGTTTGGGCAGCCTCTCTCTTAAAAGCTGCATAAGCAGGTGGCTGGGGAGGATCTAGCCCACAGATTGAAACCAAGTTTCAGGAGATTTATACTCCAAAGCAGACCGGTATTTGACCATTTATATTTCAACCACAGGTAAACAATTTAGGGACCACTGTGTGGGGTTTACCTTGACGTGGTATGGTGGCTTATCAATTTTATGATCATAACTTTGTAACAAAAAACCCTGTTTTTCCTTTTTAAATATATGCGCTTGCAAATTCATTGGAATATTTAGGGGGATTATTGTACTTTTTTTTAATTATATTGAGGTCAGGAGACTGAGATGGCTACTCCAGAACCTTCACTTTATTTTGCTGTAGCCAATGACAGCTCGACTTGGCCTTGTGTTTCGGATCATAGTCATGTTGGAATGTCCAAGTATGTAAAATTTTCCTCCAATATTTTTTGATAATTTACTGCATTCATTTTGCCATCAATTCTGACCAAATTTCCTGTGCCTTTGTAGCTCACACATCCCCCAAACATCAGAGATCCACCACCATGTTTCACAGTAGGAATGGTGTACCTTTCATCATAGGCCTTGTTGACTCCTCTCCAACTGTAGCATTTATGGTTGTGGCCAAAAAGTTCAATTTTAGTCTCATCACTCCAAATGACTTTGTGCCAGAAGGTTTGAGGCTTGTCTCTGTGCTGTTTGGCATATTGTAAGTGGGATACTTTGTGGCATTTGCGTAGTAATGGCTTTCTTCTGGCAACTCCAATATGCAGCCCATCTTTCTTCAAGTGCCTCCTTAGTGTGCATCTTGAAACAGCCACACCACGTTTTTTTCAGAGGGTCGTGTTCTTCACCTAAAGTTATTTGTGGGTTTTTCCTTGCATCCCGAACAATTTTTCTGGCAGTTGTGGCTGAAATGTTAGTTTTATTTGGTTTGCTTTCAACAGACACCCTCATTTTCCACTTCTTTATTAGAGTTTGAACATTGCTGACTGGCATTCTCAATTCCTTTGATATTTTCTTATATCCCTTTCCTGTTTTATAGAGTTCAACTACCTTTTCCCGCAGATCCTTTGACAATTCTTTTGCTTTCCACATGACTTAGAATCCAAAAAACATCAGTGCAGCACTGGATGAAAGATGCAAGGGTCTGTCAGGAGTCCAGAAATTCATTGACCTTTTATAAACACCCACTAATTACAAGCAAACAGATCCCAGGGGAAGATGGTTACCTTTAATAGCCATTCTAACCCTTTTGTGTCAAGTTGTGATCATGTTATCAGGCCAAATCACCAGGGTATGGAAACTTTTGATCAGGGTCATTTGGGAAGTTTGTGTAGTGATTATGATTTAAAAAGAGTAAACACAGTTGTTTGACAATAAATGGCTTCAGCCAACCACTAATCATGAGTGAAAGAAAAGGTTTTGTGTTATCATTCATATTCTCTGAAAAATGGTTTAAGAAATCATAAATTCTGCCAGGGTATGTAAACTTATGAGCACAACTGTACATAAACGTATGAGACCTGTTAAACAGAATGTACGGGACCTGGGGTATTCCAAATAACAGATCTTTCTGTAATTTGAATCTTCATACTTTGTCTACTAGAACTACTAGTCTAAATAAACCCAACAGGCTGCTTCAGCTCCCAATAAGGATTCATTATATGTTAGCTTGGATCAAGTACAAGCTGCTGTTTTATTATTACAGAGAAAAGGGATATTTTTAAAGAATTTGGATTATTTGGATAAAATGGAGTCTATGGGAGACAACATTTTCATAATTCTCTCTGAACTTATGATGTAAAATTCTGAGACAATGTGGTTTTTTAATAATTTAGATTTTCATTCAGCTATTTCAGCAATCTAGTTGCTAGGGTCCAAATTACTCTAGTAACCATGCATTGATTTGAACAAGGTTGGAATATGAATAGCAGGGGGCCTGAATAAAAAGATGAATTAGGGTAGGAACAGACAGGGAGATTCGGGGAGATTTTGTCGCCTGGCGTTTTTAGCAGGCGACAGAATCTCCCCGAATCTCCCTGTCTGTCCCCAGCCTTAAATGTAGCAAAAACAAGATATGTAGCCTTACAGAGCATTTGTTTTTTTAGACTGGGTCAGTGACCCCCACTTGAAAGCTGGTAGGAGTCAGAAGAAAAAGGAAAAAAAAAAAATAAAAGAATAAAGACCAAATGAAAAGTTGCTTAGAATATAACATACTAAAAGTTACATCTAATGTGAAACGCCTGTTTAACTTATTCACAGAATCTGGTCAGAATTTATGTTTATGTGGTGAATCGTTTTTGTAAATAAGCCCAAGAAGTAATTAGTTCTATTATTTAACACTTTGTGTGACAGGCTACTATACATCACTGTGGCTGTTTCTTTGTTTAAACCCTAGCATTTTGTATTGCACGTTGCTAGGACTGTCCATATTGAGTCCGGAATTACTGAATTTTCTGCAACATTCTTATTTTTTTTTAGGTCTTCAATTCTTAGTGATGTTTCCACAAGGGCAAGATCGAAGTTACCCTCTGGGAAAAACATACTGGTATTTGGTTAGTATCCACTGTGAAAATGATTTGTTTTGCTTTTTCTTTCTGGCAGCTTCATATCTCTGGGAACACCTCTCCCTATAGACTTTCATTATCTTTGAGCATATCCATATCTTTCTTTTTTTTTTATCCAACCAGTAGGATGTAACTGAAGGACAGACCAGTTGAAAAGACTATCCAACAATGTCTGTAGCATCTAAACTACTTCTTGCTTTAAATAAACAATTTCATGTAAACATATTCTGCAGTCCGTTAAAACAATAAATGGCCAATAGCGTAGGTTATAAAAATGATTATTCAATAAAATACTGCTCTCAAGTGTGATTTTAAAAGAGCATATCGGGCAAACCCCCCCCCCCCCCCAACAACAAGCTGCTGGATAAGGTGACAATTTCATTGGCACTAACCATTCTATAAGTCACTTGGACGGGTGCTCACTATTATTATTATAATTTCATTGTAGAAAGCACTCACTGCACATCAATTGGTTAAAAAAAATCTAGTAGGAATTTTATTCCTCCATAATTACATGTACGTTTTTTGATCTACAGAGGATCGTCATTAGGATATAGATATATATATTTATACTGAAAATTGTGTATTATAATAAATAAAGTACCTCCTCTTTCAAAATATGAGAATATTCGAAGCCACCCTGGAGTTCCATGACCTTTGCCCTCTTGATTTTATATGGTCATGGAACTCAAAACACACACACGCCGTCTCCCATAGGGGCAAATTCACTAAGATCCGAAAAGTTGCTAGCGTTCGCCGCACTTCGCCAGACAAATTTTCGCCAGTGCTACGCAAATTCACTAAAGTGCGAATTTACACTCAGGTCGGCAAACGGTAGTGTAGTTGCGCTAGTGTTACTTCGCTAGGCAGAGCGCTTTTATGCTAGCAAAGCCTAATTTGCATACGTTGGGAACCCAGGAAACCTTTAATAAAATAAATAAAGTTGTCCTATTGCCCTACATGTGCCCCCTGTATAGTTGTTGCCATATGTTTGGAAATATAGGGGGCAAAATTTCGATCTTTTTCAGACTATCACCCTCCTATGCTAAAATATGCCAGCGTTTATTTTTTTTTTTCAAACTCCCATCTATTGTATTGAACTTTGGCAGGTCTGACCAGGCGAAGTAACGTCTAGTGTAAGTGGTAACATTCAGGAAAATGTTCATCTCAGTGAATTTGCGTAATTACGATCCTTCGTCAATGCGCAACTTCATCTGGCGTAAGGGTGCGAAGTTGCACAAGTCTATCTACTTCGCTAGCGAAAATTCACCAGAGTCCGTGTTAGTGAATTTGCCAAGTTGCGAAATGATGCCACGCTGGCGAATTAGCGCTAGCGTTAGACGATTCGCGCTTAAGTGAATTTGCCCCGTAGACTCAATTAATCAAATAATCCAAAATTTTAAAATGATTCTTTTTCTCTGTAATAATAAAACCGTAGCTTGTATTTGATCCCAACTAAGACATAATCCCTATTTGAAGCAAAACCAGCCTATTGAGTTTGTTTATTGTTTGTATGATTTTTAAGTAGACTTAAGATATTAAGATCCAAAATACAGAAAGATCCATTATCTGGAAAACCCCAGGTCCCAAGCATTTTGGATAACAGGTCCCATACCTGTATTTTATTTCCCTATAGTTCTATATAACTTGCTGTAGTTGTGGCATTGATCATTGTTGCTTTACTAGGATACTCCATGCTTTGCCAACAGATTAGCATCTGAAAATGTTCATTAGCTTTGTGCAAAAGATTGGCTCAAATTTCCCATGTTATTGTGCTACCTATTGAAGCACAAGTAGTTTTCATGAACTTCTTAAGGGCTAGGCCAGACGGGGAGATTCGGGGGCATTTTGTCGCCTGGCGACTTCTCGCCGCGACTTGTAGCCCCCGAACCTCCCTGAATAGCCAAGTACCCAAGCGCGCCGGCGTTTTCAAGCAACGCCGGTGCGCTTGGGTACTTGGCTATTCGGGGAGGTTCGGGGGCTACAAGTCGCGGCGAGAAGTCGCCAGGCGACAAAATGCCCCCGAATCTCCCCGTCTGGCCTTAGCCTAAAGCCTGGCTGTTCCAGTGGATTTGCTTTACCAATCCAATCGCTCGAAATTGCCTAAGGAGGCAACTTCGAGCAACTTTGGAAAAGCCAGTGCCGCATGTGAATAGGCGCAGGCGATTATTCATTAAAGACACTGGAAGGCAGGGGGAAGCGGTTCGGGGAGATTTGTCGCCCCAAAGAAGAGGTGATTAGTCACCAGGGAATAAATCTCCTCGAATCTTCCTGTCTGGCCTTACCCTAAAAAGTTTTTTTAGAGAGATTAGTCACAGAAGAAGAGGCAATTTGTCTCCGGGCTACTAAATCTCCCGTCTGTCACTACACTTACAAGTCTGCCTTCAAACAGTTCTTGTTCTATTCTTTAGGAGAAGATGGTTCAGGAAAGACCACTCTCATGGCAAAACTTCAAGGTGCCGAGCACAACAAGAAAGGAAGAGGGCTTGAATACTTATACTTGAACATTCATGATGAAGATAGAGATGGTCAGTTTTGTAAAATCTAACTGTTACTTTTCTTGGTTAAGGCATGATTCTGTAATGTAAAACAAACATGCACTGTTTTGAAATCTGCTACAGGAAGAATAATGAAAATAATCATGATTGGTTACTACAAGGTGGACATATGGGTGGTGTTCGTAAACGAGCCCCAGAATGTTGATGAAAAAGTTGTGGGAGGAGACCGTTAAAGGAAAACTATACCCCCCAAACAATGTAGGTCTCTATAAAAAGATATTGCATAAAACAACTCATATGTAAAACCCTGCTTCATGTAAATAAACCATTTTCATAATAATATACTTTTTTAGTAGCATGTGTCATTGGATAATCATAAATTGAAAATTGCCATTTTAGTGAGAGCTTCCTGGGATTGTATGATTCAACGGTGCACACAAACATACCAAACAAACTATAAAGTTAGGTCACATGAGCCAATTAACAGACAGAGTTGTGTCTTTTGCTTCCACACTTCTTCCTGTTACAGTTAGAGTTGAAGTATTTCTAGTCAAGTGATCTCTGAGGCAGCACACAGACCATCACCAAATGGTGGTTCAAGGCAAGAGATGTAAAAGGGCGTTATTTACTTAAATATATATACCGGTTTGGTAAGATTCTTTATTATGTCACTTCATTTGATATAAACTCAAGTATTCATTTTGTGGGTATAGTTTTCCTTTAAGAGTTCAAATGTCAGTTTGAGTGTTTGCTGTTCTATTTGTTCAGGGTCTATTTATGAGGATGTTTGATGCACAGGTGGATATGCTATGACATCACATGCTAGAGGCTGTAATGTTTATTTAAATTGTGTTGCTTTTGGTAGATAGTGAGACATCAGAATGCCATTAGAATTACACAGCCCCCCCCCATGTTCATATCAGTTATTGTTTTAAGAATGGCACACAGTGTGCAAATATTGCCCAGAAGTTCAGCCTATGTAAACAGAAGGCCAAATAATACACGTCACTCTATGATGTAGCAATGTTTCATAAAGTTTATGAGACCAATAAATTGTCAGCTTCATGACCCAATAATTGGTTAAGAAATAGTTATAACTTATGCAGTTATCTTTTGTAGAAAATATTTAAATAAGGAACATACTATTCGATTGATACTCATAAGTTAAAAGGGACTGTATAAACCTGGTACAACAGCATGCCTTATAAGGATAGATAATTCCCCTTTTTGTTGTAACTGTTTTGTTGGCCAAATCCATCATGAAGGGGTTATCTGTAGACTAGTAATCTGATTATCTGTCTGTATAGCTTCAGTTATCCAATTTAGCTCAAGAAATAACAAAAACATAGATTTATTGTTAGTAAAACAATAGACAGAATGTATGTTCACCACAAGCCCCATTTGCTGAACTCATTTGGACCAAGGGTGTATATTGTCTCCATAAAGGAGAACTAAAGCTTAACTAAATAAGGCAACTACAGTCCTTTTGCAGGGAAGAACCGTGCCTTCAAAGATGCCCTAGTAGCTCCCATCTTGTTTTCTGCCAATTCACTGCACATGCTCTGTGCTGCTGTCACTGAGCTTAGGGACCGATGCACAACATACAGTATACATAGAATATTAATGTCACAATATAAGGCTTATTAGTAAACAATTTAGATTATTAGTGCATGGTGCTCATGATTTAGATTTCTTCTAATAGGAGAACTGGCCCAGGGTTTCGGGTAGGTACATTTTGGCTTAGATGAGTGGCATGCAGTGTTTTTTAAAGGAGAAGCAAAGGTTGGAGGCACTTGGGGTGCCAAACATTAGGCACCCCCAAGTGATTTTATCTACCCACCTGAAACCCTGGGTCGGTGCTCCTATCAGCAGAAATTTGCAATTTTGGGGTTATACGAGTGAGCACCATGGAGACAGCTACTTCCGTATTCTTCTGTCGGCTTATTCGCTGAACTATGCGTGTGTTAGTCCCGGGAAATCTGGACACATAGTATTTTGGGACATGTGGCTGTCCTTTGAGTACACATATTTTATTCTAGCCTTTTGATTAAGGGCCATGAAATACTTTGTTTCGTTGTCATTTTATTTCAAAACCTAGTCCCGTATTTGCAGTACACCTTAGTTTTCTGTCTACTTCATTGAGATGAATTCATTTGGCTGTAACTTTGAAAATAAATTGGAGAAACAAACACTTGCCATTCTGTGTTTGTTTATACCTCATGGCATTATGGCAGCTGGAGAACTATCGCTTGCCACTCTTCCAAAAGTGTAGTCATTTGTTGACTGATATTAGCATAAACAACAAGGGCTTATGCCTGTTATGAAGTGACATGCTATTTGTAGCCTGCAATATGTGCCTTGACATCTCACATTAAGAGAGTGCCAGCTATTTATGGAGCTATACTGATGCCAAGCAGGAGCTGTGTGACAAATTATGGCTCATATTGTCCAAACACAATGGCTGCTTTTACAGTTTGATCCAGAGCAGTCACATAGCCTTAGGTTTATAAATGTATGTGTACATGGTAGATATTTCACTCTCTAACCTTAGATTCTTTTTTTCCATTAGTTATCAATTACCTTTCAATAAACTCTTTCTGCTTCACAGCTATCAACACATTAAAATGTCTCTATATCCCTTTTCCCAGCTTTGCTACAGATTCTTTAGCCATTATGTTTAAATAGTAACATAACTAAGTTGGGTTGAAATAAATGCAACATCAACTTCAGCACCTCCAGTATTGTCATGGATTGCTGCTGTAGTGTTCCCTCTTGCTTAATGTAATAACTATGAATAATTCTGGTAAAGACTCAGAATCCTTCAGTGATGTAAGCTGCTGGTTTCAGATTTTCTCAGACCACCAGACACTTATAGCACTGCTATAAACAAAGCTGTAAGGCTGGACAGGACTACTGGTTCATATTTTTGTGAATAATTTTGACTCTTCTGCTTTATGTGCAATTACAAAATTAGTATTTTTCTTTTGCAGATCTCACACGTTGCAATGTGTGGATTTTGGATGGAGACTTGTACCACAAAGGCCTTCTAAAATTTGCTCTGCCTGCAGAATCTATCAGTGAGACAGTGGCAGTGTTTGTTGGTGACATGTCCAGACCCTGGACTATTATGGAATCCTTGTTGAAATGGGCAAGTGTTCTGCGAGAGCACATAGACAAACTGAAAATTCCTCCAGAGGAAATGCGCGAATTAGAACAAAAGAGTAAGTTGGATGTGAGCTTTCTGCATCAGCACAATAGCCTGGGGACAGCTTTACATTTGTTTGCTCTTTTTTTTTTTTACTAGCAAATCAACATACAGTAAAACAATGTTTATATGAAAATGTGTTACATCAGCCCAGTGATAGAGATATCCGCTTACCATCTTTTCTTATTTCAGTCACTTGGATATTATAAGGGAGAAAAGCATCTTGTAAGCAATTGTATGAAATCTGCCTGTCTTTTAATGATGTGCTTTTTAAATTCAATAAATTTACATTTCTCGTAGGGAAACACAACCTATTGCTTTCTAGTAGGCTGATGGCACACAGAGAGCTTTCAGCTACCTGAAAGGCTTCTGGAATAACCCCTTGACATGTTAGAACTCACAAAATAAAATTATATCAGGGGCTCACTGTCACCAACATTAAAGGCAGTGGGCTCATTTATCAACACAGGGCAAATTTGCCCAAGGGCAATTACCTATAACAACCAATCAGTGATTAGCTTTTTAAAGCCAGCTGATAAGTAAAACAATGAATGCAGCAATTTGATTGTTTGCTATGGGTTACTGCCCATGGTTAAAATTTTCCATTGTTGATGAATAACCACCAGTAAGTGTTATAATTTATATTGTGTTGTACAGTATAGGTTTGTAGTATAAATAAGGAAAGGTCAGTAAGAATATTTCTACTCTGGGTCACACCAGGAGAATCTGTGGTGACCACTTTTGTTCTATGTGTCGTTACAAATGCTATAACAGAGTCTTCATTTGTAATAAAAACATGAATTTATTGAGGCATATCTACACCCCATAAAAACATTATGTACATAAAGGGTCATATTCCTCAATTTAAAAACAATTTATGCATGTGATTTAATTCATACAAATGCCCAGCAAGTATTAAAAATATCAAACCAATAATGTTCAGTGTAGACGTGCTATAAAATGTTCCAGTGATCATTTCAAATGACCATAATAACTGCATTCTGTTAACTATTCAATTGGTCTTTAGTGATTTATTCTGCAACTTGAAGCTCTTCTGCTTCCTGTAGTAAGTGGTGCAGATTCCCTGCAAAGTAGAGAAGTAGTTACAGAATCCAAGTGAAGACGCCAGGAGCTAGGGTCCTTAGAGCCTTAACAAAATTGCCAGTGAGTGAACTTCCTTAATAAGACCAGCCTCTGCTACTAACAAAGTGAAGCTTTGCACTAGTACGAAACAGTCAGTCCAACCAATTACAAATTAACTTCGATGTCCAGAGGATGCATAAAGCAGTTGTGGGATCCCACCCAAAAGCCAAAAATGAAAATCAAATATGTGATTAGATATTATGAATAACTGCATTGAAGATGAACTGTACCCATGATGGTGGATGATGGCTATGCTTTACTAAACGAGCACTGATTTTATTGTGGATAATAGAAAGCTAGCCAAACAGCACATAAATAGTTGCAGCATATAGATCCGTACTACTTAGGAATCTATTTTAAGTGTTCTCAAATATACAAATTAGAGTCTTTTTTTTTCTCTTTCAGTTATCAAGGACTTTCAGGAGTATGTTGAACCTGAAGAAGCACTCTCTGGATCACCACAGAGAAGAGGTCCTACATCGTCTGGGACGGAAGATGAAAATATTGTCTTGCCTCTTGGGGATAATATTTTAACACACAACCTTGGAGTTCCTGTATTGGTTGTTTGCACTAAGGTAAGTGGAAAAAGAGTAGGACCAGAAGTGGAGACAGCCTGTCACATTGAGTAAAACAATGAAGCTGATGTTAAAGGCTATAATCCCTTTTTAAACTTCAGCCAGCAGGTCCTTCAGAAAATATTTGGATAATATTTATTTTAGGCAAATGTATAGACAAAATAAAAATGTCAATATATTGTCCTGGTGAGTTTGATGCACCAAAAGTTTACTGGGAGCTAAATCTGACATTTTCATGGGTAAGCAAAGCAAAGTTTGCGGACATGTTTGTTTTGTGTACAAAAAGTTGCTGTCATTATCCTTCCAGCTGGTGTAACTACTACCATGACTGTTCACAAACTGTTGTAGAACAATGCCTTGCTTGCTTCCAGTCTCAGAGCAAGCCTCCTCATGAACGGGGGAACGTATTAATTATAACAAACCTCATTCAAATTACTCTGTTTCATACTAACTATAATTATTATGCAGAATAAGCCCCCTTCACATGGTCAGTATGTTTCTAATTAATTTTATATCACCAGCCCTGCATTCCACCAAATTATAATGGTTTGCTTTGTTAAAAACAGGTCTTTCCTTGGTGTCCGTTATTTATGGCATTTTCACATGCTGCCGTTTTTTTTCTCTGACAGAGAAAACACGTTTCACCTATTTCATGCTTTTCAATCAGATATTTATTATGTTATGGTTACATACGAAATTGTTGTTTGTTAAATATAACAATATACATTTTCCCATCAGTATTGAAGTAATATATTCCATGGAACAGAATGTTAACGGTTTTATTATGAATGGAGATCATAATGGGACAACATCACTAAAAGTAGACCTCGCATTAGCAAAGAATAGGCACTCCTGCTGTAGACTGTTGATGATGTATGTTGATTTATGTCTTGTGCTTTTTCTATATGGCAGTCTCCACAGTAACACTTGTGTAATGCTTCTTTTTCAGTGTGATGCAGTCAGTGTTTTGGAAAAGGAACATGACTACAAAGATGAGCATTTTGACTTCATCCAGTCTCACACCCGGAGATTTTGCTTACAGTGTATCCTCTTTTATTTTCATTTGCAGCCTTACCAAAATGTGCAAACACCAGGCAAAAGGTGTCTACTATCCTAAAGGTTTATCAGACTTTTCCCTGGAAAATTGTATCAACTTCTGCACCGTTTTGACCCTGACCATCTGTTTCCTAATGGTAGTATTCATGCACTCATGAGTTTGGCATATTTGTAGGTCTGAGTCTTCTCTAGGTACAACCAACGTTTGCAACTGAATACTGTACTCTGTGTTATTGAGGAAAATTGATTATTGGCTGGATAAGAGCTAACTCTTATCTCTTTAGGGGCACCACATATAGAAATCATGACAGTGACTTGTGTATAATGCCTGTGAAACATCATTAAGAGTTTTTATCTAGTATGATGCAAAAATACAATTTATTCAATGTGGCCAAAAGAGTATAGCGTTTACAAGAATATAGATGTTATAACTATGTATCTGGGCTTTTTTGGGATGCATGGTATTCATAGTTTTTAAATTCAATTAAATCCTCCACAAAACATTTGTAAGAAAACCTAACAATATTTGAACATTAATTTGCACCAGTGATAAATCTGCTTTATTTGTGAACTCAATTTGTTGTGACATTCACAGTTTGGAGTCTATTCTTCTGGAAGTAAAGGATTTGGACTAATAAAAACCCTGATTCAGTGTACCCATAGTCTTTACAAAAGGGATTTTTCAACTTAAAGCAACATTTTTCTTAATGAAAACTGTTAAGATGGAGCTGCCTTAATTTATACATCTGTAAAAGAAGAAAAAAACCTGGATTTGCTCTATAAGTACATTGTACACAAAACATACAATTTTCACTTTAATTGTGCTGCCATGGTGGTGGAGAAAGATTCCGTGTTTATGTAAGTCTGTTTTATTCTCTTTTTAGACTGACTGTACTTGATATATTGTACGATCAGCTCCCCTTTTATGTAACAAAAAGTCTTTGGCTAGTAAAAATGAGTTATGAAAGTGAGTTATTAAAACTGAACAGTGTAGCCAATTTGGCCCAAGTGCATATTTATAGCTTTTTAACTAAAGGGTCACCAAAAAGACCAAGGAATAAATCACATTTTGGTTGAGTGCTTTTTAAATTGATATTGTTTTATAGACATAAAAATTTGATGATCTCTGTATATTGAACAGAGCTTATTATTTAGTATGGGGCTGCATTAAGTATGGGCAGCTGGTTTCAGAAAGTGACCGTTATTGCTGTTCAACGTGTTTGCCAGATGTTACTTCATGAAAGTTCCCCTTTACAACCAATAAATGCTTTTTATCAGTTGCAGTAAAGTTATGGCACCTGTCATCTCTACTGCAGGCTATAGGCACACAACTCTTGAAGCCTCCTTTTATATAATCATCTGTGTTTTTATACTGCCGCGATCATTCCAAAGACTGTATGAATATGGAGTGGATTATGTCAAATTGAATTTAACATCTTTTTATTGTATTGGTTTCTTGTAGTCCTGCTGGCTGGGACAATGAGAAGAAAATTGGGATTTTGCATGAAAACTTTTCAAAACCCGAAGATGCCTATGAAGATTTCATTGTGAAACCTCCTGTTAGAAAGGTGACTAAGCCACTTATTATATTAAACAGTTGTTTGATTTTGTGTATAAAATTGGGATTTTGCATGAAAACTTTTCAAAACCCGAAGATGCCTATGAAGATTTCATTGTGAAACCTCCTGTTAGAAAGGTGACTAAGCCACTTATTATATTTAACAGTTGTTTGATTTTGTGTATAGGGGGTCACTACACAAAATATGAAGGAATATATAAGAAGACACACTGTAGTAATATATACAAGGAAATTGTATAGGTCATAGGAATTTACCTTTCAACATCTTACCATAGAGTTGCATAGGTTTGAAAGGGGATATTTCTGTGTATACATAAAACCTTGTGTGCTCAAGGTCCTTTTTTATTTTATATTTCTTAACTTGTGGCAGCAAAGTGTCATAGAATGGACACCCCAATCCTAGTAGTTTTATAATTTGTGCCCCTTTTTATTGGTTTGCTCTTGTTTCCTCATTGACTGACCAGTATATAACACAAAGTATTGTTATAAATGATGAATGATGAAGCATGAAAGCTCTAAAACTTCTACATGATCTGACTGTGGGTTTAGTGTATTTTTTTTTTATATATGTTTTTTGATATTTATAAGTGTTATATTCTTATGCAAGTTAAAGGAGAAACCATCTACCTACTGGTTTAGAGGGTTATATATATATATTTAAGGTTCCTTTAGCAAGTAAAATGCTATTCTTTGCAAATGCCTAATATCCTACACTTTGCTACTGAAGAGAAAGCTGTTACAGTAGATCACAAACACCAACCTTCCAACAGTGTTTTGACAATTTTTTGTGTTTTTACCATGCTAAATGACTGATTCAAGAATTATTTGTTCGGAGGTTGAGATTAATAGATATTTATGCTTGCTTTTAGCTTGCTTGGCATAAGATGATATTTAAAAAAAAAAAAAAACTAAAATCTACACAGTTTTCTGCAATGTCAACTTGCTTAATACAGCCCTTTTATCATCTTCTATATAGCTCTTTTATCATCTATGTCACAGATAATTGTTTGGATCCTGGAATCCAGAATTTTTTTTTCTGCCATTTGCTTTGCAGTGGCAAAGGGTCCAGAAGTTAATAATAATAATTATTATTATTATTATGTCCTATATTTTTACATTTTCAGCTAGTCCATGACAAAGAAGTTGCTGCTGAAGACGAGCAAGTCTTTTTAATTAAACAACAGGTAGGAATCACATTTTAAAAATATCAAACCTTTCTGGGTGATATCTGTAAATTTCTTTTCAACTATCACTTTTTCCATTGTATTAGGTTACTACCCTTTAAATATATCTTAAAATATATGTTAATTTATATCTAAAAAGCCTAAAGATTTTCTGATGATGTATACTTCTACGATGGTTCTTACTATTCAAGGTAAAAACTATTCTCTAAGCAAGTTTTTTTGTAGCCTTTTACTGGCTAAGTTTACAGTTATAATTTTATACCTTTAACAGTGGCGCTTTCTTAAGTAAAAACTATATTTTAACAAAGTAGGCTAGAAAAGCTACACATGTATGTTTTGGGATTGTTTACAAAGCTAAGTCAGCCACAGCATTTAGCAGTGAAGGTCTGTGTTGAGCACATGCTCTGGGCTGTTGTTAGTTGCCTAAGGTTAGGAACCAACTCATAATAATAAATAACATTAATAAAAATAACATGTTAATAAACAAGACTAATATTGATAAATTTAGAAAAAGATTACAAGGGGCTGAGAAACATACATTCTGCGTTAGAATTCCCTTTTCCATATCCTGTAGCTTCAGTTTCTATGACAAATTAACCTTAATAATTTTCTGCTTGATAATTCCCACCAACCTTTAAGCTCAGCTTCTCGCCAGCTCCCAGATCTCACTGAGTATGTGTCCTTCAACAGGGGAACTCCTGTGAAAACTTTGGGGGTATGAATCATTATTCCAAATACGGAATCTGTACCTAAAATAGGGAGTTGCGTTTATCAGTGGAATCCAGAAAGCCTTGGTGTAATGTTTCCTAGGAAAAAGTTGAACGGTTTGGAATATATGCCTGGCCCTCACTTGAATTGTAGAGAACTACAGTGAAACCTCCATTTTGAGTACCCTGATTTTGTTTCCCCCCTTTCTACTGATGCCTGTCGTTTCAGGAATTTTGCTTTTTTTGCCCTGATTTTACATTTTCCTGAATTTTGCATAATTTTCTTCTGGTCCACTGAAAAATATAGAATGGGGGGTTCTACTGTATTGTAAAATGTGGCACAAGGAAATAGACACAGAAAGACCTGTAATCTTGTGAATTGTGTTTTCTTAATGAATAATACTGTGCTACGGATAAGTTTGAGGAAGAGGGTGACAAAACCCACTTTCTAATGCTTGTTTTCCCCTTCCATACAGTCATATTTAGCAAAGCAGCCAGCCACTCCCACTCGAGCCTCGGTAAGTAACCCTAATACCCAGTCTCAGTCTTAATTTGGTGGTACCATTTTTGAGATGTACAAGTTTAAGGTATACACAAGCTTTTATTGTTAAAGGAATTGAAAACTCTGTAAATAGATGGTATGTACAAAATAAAGCAAAAATGTAATGTATAAAGGCTGGAGTGGTGTATAACATAATAGCCAGAACAATACTTCCTGCTTTGCAGCTCTTTTGACTTGAGGGGGGCCATTTTAGGTCTTAACTGTATGCTTTTGAATCTGAGCTGAATTCTGAGGATCAAGTGCAAACTCACTGAATAGTTATGTCCCATGTGGCCCCCCTTCAAGTTGCAGATTGATTCCAAGCTAGAGAGCTGAATAGCAGGACGTTCTGTTCTGTTATTGCACACAAATATGAAGAGCTTCACCTGTAGAAAACTCTTTTTGCTGTGTAGGGTGCTTAACGGTGGAAGGCCTTTGATCCAAAGGTTCAAGGTTATTTTATTGGCCCCAAACAAAGGATTTTAATTCCAATGGTCGAATTTGAGGGTTTTTTAACCCTCGAATTCGACCCTTCGTAAATCTGCCCCTTAATTTATTCTACCTACCTCCCAACTGCACATGATGTGCAAGTTAAAAAATATGTGGGCACTCTGATTAGAAGAAAGGAGGTTCTGGCTAATTATTCTGAAGGTTTTTTTTTACAGTGAGATCTTGTAATGATGTAGAATTCTCTCCCTGAATCAGTTGTACAGACTGATACATTAGATCGCTTTAAGAAGGGTTTGGATGGCTTTTTAGCAAGTGAGGGAATACAGGGTTATGGAAGATAGCTCATAGTACAAGTTGATCCAGGGACTGGTCCTGTTGCCATCTTGGAGTCAGGAAGGAATTTCCCCCCTTTTTTTTGCCTTTCTCTGGATCAACTAGCAGGTAGGCAGGTTAAAATAGTTAAAAGTTTGAACTTGATAGGCGTGTGTCTTTTTTCAACCTAACTTACTGTTACTATGTAAAATTTTTGCAGCAAAGAAAAGTTCTGTGCATATTAGGGTGTCTTGCTGCTAGAAAAACCATTACATCAGCCTGTGTATGAAAACCTTGCAATTAAATAACACTATAGTATTGTTTCCACATTTTTTTCCACTCACTCAAATCAAATTTTCATGTACATTTGACAATATTTTTGACAGATATATGAAATAATGGGGCAAGGCCTGGCTTTAACACGTTCAATTAGGGAGCAGAATGTGTGTCTGCCAGTAGCACAACGTCAGATATGTGCTGCATAGACAGTACCTAGTCCGTAGATGTTATTACAGCGCTACGCAACAAGTTGGCGCTATAGAAATACATGTTGTTAATAATAATAATAATAATAATAATAATATTAATACCATCTTCTTAATGGAAGGTAGCCCTGTTGTTTAACGTATAAATATGTAAGATTAAGATAATGATAGAGAAATGCAGCTAATTTAATTTAGTGGTTAGATTACTTAAGTAAAAAAAATTGCAATAGTATTATATTAAAATAGATGTTGAGGGCAGAAATTAAATTTTGTTCTAACCCCCTAGAACAATAGATATCCATTAAGCTCAGCCTTAGTTGTTCCTTTAAATGCTAAAATTAGCATCACTAGCACAAATTTAAAAACCTAGACCCTTTGTTCAAACCTTGAGGATGTTAATAATAGGGATGCACCTAATCCACTATTTTGGATTCATCCGAATTCTTTGTGAAAGATTCAGCCGAATACCAAATCTAAATCCTGATTTGCATATTCAAATTAAGGGTAAATATTCAAATCAGGATTCAGATTTGGTTCCGCCATGAACAAGGATTCGCCAAATCCTGCTAAAAAAGGCCAAACCCTGGCGGAATGCCTAACCAAATCCTGTGTTCGGTGCATCCCTAGTAAATAAATAAAGTCAGTAAATAATATATTTTATCATGTACTATGTAAAGTTTAATCTACGATTCATGAATATAAAAGCGGGGAACCACTGGCCTCTTGTTGTCTGTATTTGTTGAATTAGGTGTTTGTTTCCGTGTTTTGTGCAGGTATTTGAAAAATGACAAGCCGTGTTGTGAAGTGTTCATTTTAAGTTTTTTTGAAGTGGAAGTTCTTTGACCTGTTTTGTTTTTATCAGGAGTCCCCAGCTCGAGCTCCCTCAGGATCCCCTCGCACTCCTGGTCGAACAGGTCCAACTGCTGTACCCAGTTCTTCACCAATGGCAGCTGTCAAGAAGCCAGACCCCAACATTAAAAGTAGGTTGGCCTTTAATACAGATGTTAGGGTTATGAATTTTACATAAAGAACATTTTCAAATGCATTTGCTAGTTTCTCACTGTTCCATCTCATGTAGCTGAAACAGCAATTAAAATAAACTGCTGGAACAATAACAAACTGCACTCTTCAGTGTACCTGGTACAGTTTTTGGTACATTATCAGAAAGCTGCTCTCATTTTATTGGGCTTTCTGAAAATTACACTTGACATCACTGCAGTTATTAAAATGCCTTTATTCAGCAGTTTTAGGGCACAGAGTAGCAATGCTTCAAGCTGACAAGGCTCTTTATCAAGTTTACTGTATTGTACACATTGTTTTCTGCCCAAGCTTTTTGTTGCTTTGTTTAAACCGTTAAAAGCTAACAATCCTTACACAATAAGTAATTTGCTTTAAATAAGTAATAAATAAAAATGTTTATATAATTCATCTTTTTTTTTCATGTTACTGGTTCTTTATTAATCCAGATTGCTGCTGCACACTTGAATTGAATCAATCCACTGATTGTGCTTATTTATTGGCTCAAAGTAGGCAAGGCTGCTGGTTCTGGCAGTTTTGGAGGAAAGCAGTATTTTATTTTTGTGGCACAAAAGAAATAATACATGCTTCCTTCTAGGGACATGAAAGCAGGATAAGGTTAAGTCTGCTAAGATCATAGGTTTTCATTAACACTTTAATAAGCTTTTTTTTTCCAAATTGAGCGTTTTCTTCAGCCAAAGTAGCTTTCAAAGTTTTTCAAAGTCGCTCGAAATTGCCTCACAAGGCAATTTTGAGCAACTCTGAAAAACGCATTGCCGCGTGTGAATAGGCACAGGCGACTTTATTGCTAGCGGGTGCGAAATACTAGCAAGCCATTCAGGGAGATTAGTCACGGCGATTAGTCGCCAGGCGACAAATCTCCCCGAATCTTCTCATCTGGCCTTACCCTTAAGGTAAGTGTGTATTCATGTATTTCTACCTGTGTGGCTTAGACTAAAGGATTTATCAATATCTAAAAACAAATCCATATTTTCTCTTGTGTCATCATTTCCTGTAAAGCTTGAGAAGCACACGGCACTTGTAAATAATTATTATACTAATTCCGTATAAGGCCTAAAGTAGAAAATGTATTTACCTATATAATTGGTTTTACCATAGATGCTGCTGCTAGTGAAGGTGTCCTGGCCAGTTTCTTTAACAGCCTACTGAGTAAAAAGACAGGATCACCTGGAAGCCCAGGTGGAGGAGGAGCAGCACAAGGTGTGGCCAAAAAGCCAGGTAGAAAAGAGTGGTATAATAAAACTCACTTTTCTTCTCCTAAATGTAATAATAATAATAATAATAATATAAGAGTTGATGGGAACTATGTATATGTATGAATCTATTTTGGAGTCAAAACAGTCCTGATGGATATATTTAATGATTTTGGATTCAGTAATTTAGCAATTGAAATTACTGAAGACTTTTTATCAGGTTATGCATTTTCTACTTCTCACTAAATCATGCCTTTTCCTCACTTCACTCCCTCAGTACTCCATCTGGTAATCACTTTCCACTACCCAGAGCAGCACTTCTCCTTTACCTCGAAACATAACTTATTTTCATGCCTGCCTAAATTCCCAGCTCTCCATGCTTCCTCTAGAAATCTGTTTTATTTGAGTTGTATAAGTGTCCCTGTGGGGAAATCCTCACTGCTGCTTGTTCTGTTGTATTAGACCCAATATTCAGAACTTATCTGATAAGTTTTAACACTTAGTCTGCCATTATGAGTGAGGACATCTGTATACTCCAGTATAGTAGTATCCAGTAGCCTGTGTGCAGCAGTGCCCATTATCTTTCTTTTATCAATATTTTTAAACTTTGGCAATATGTTTTTGGGGGTGAAAATAAACAAAATTAATTGGTGTGGATGCACCAAATCCAGGGTTCGTTTCAGGATTTCAGTTCAGGAATCTAGGTGTCTGGCCGAACCGAATCTGAATCCTTAAAAACTCGATTCATACGAGATGAAAACCTCGACTTTTCATCACTCATACAAGGAAATTTTTTTTTAACTACATGCAGTGTAAGCTTTTTTCTTTGGCCCTTCCTAGCCCTAATTTTAATATGCAAATTAGGGTTGAGATTCAGCTTGTTATTCGTCTGATTCTTTCACAAAGGATTCAGGATTCAGCCAAATCCCAAAATAGTGGATTCGGTGCTACTTATTTTAAGCACTTAATGTGTTGTACTTACACACTAGTCCATCCTAATGAAGGCTAAAAGGTAAATCCTGTTTATCAGACATCATTCCCCATTTGGTTATGAACATGCTGTCTAAAAGTCAGGTTACATCACAGGCACATTGCAAATGCAATACAGAATGGGTTTTTAGTAAGTGAGTAGAAAGTGTTCCATTAATGGACATGAATGATAACTGTATGTTAATATGGATTAGAGAAGCAGTTAGCCAAGACTCTTTGCTATTCATTCACCCTAAGCAAATAAAATGGGAAGATTTGGAGTAAAACAAAATTATTTCAAATGAAAGTTTGATGGAAATGATGCTGGGCATAGTATGTCTGGTCAGTTCCAAGTGCCTGGTACAATAATTGAGAAAGTGCCATTGCAGGTTCTTGGAGTAATTATGCACTGTAATTGCTGTCACTTTTTTTACATGTATATTATTTACAAGTGCTCTACCAATAGCCTTTCTGTACTTTGTTTTTATATATTTGTTTCCAAAAGTACATGCTTGTGTAACCAGAGGGATGTGCTTAAAGCTGCCCGCATGCAGCTCATGGGCAACTGCACATTATAGGTTTGTTTTTAGATTTATTTTTTTTAAATCACTTAATTTTATTTACGGTTGCAAAGTCAGCTGTTGCAGATATTTCTGCACATGACACACATAGGTGTGTATTTAGAATCTTTGGATGTATGTACCGTCTATACTTGCATTTTAGCAACAAGGGAGAAGGAGAAAGACACTGGGCCATTTTTCATACACTTCTCTACAAAAAACGTATAGATTCACATTTTGATTTAATGAAGCCTATCTGATATCTGACTCCAATTTATCAGTTTTTGCCACCTAGATTAGAAGACTGTAAAATGCATCTACTATACTTTCTGGGGGGTTTATTTATAACATGGGCCGTAACCCATAGAAGACAATTGCCTGTTTATCTAAAGTTGGGCACAGATGACACGCATGGACAAATTGTGATGGCGATTGGATTAGAAGTCCCATTTGGAGAGGACAGGTCCAAATGATAGCCTGCCCACTAGATATATCAGGCCAAATTTCTTCTAGATAAAGGTCAGAAGGGCTCCATACATGGGCCAGTAAACTACTGATGTCTTTAGTATTCTGGCTGTTTTTACTTTACTAAAGTAACTATATAACTTTTGATCAAATAGATCGGGGAAAAGCACTGGCCATGTTACTCCATAACCCTCATACATTTGTTATAATGAAGGAGATCTATCAGCACAGAATTCTTTTTCATTTATTCCAGTCTTCTCTACCTTGAGGTTGTCTTTGTGTTAGCCAGTGAGCTTTGTTATATTGTTACCTTTCCCTCCAATACATGGCCAGCATATACTTTATCTGCCCCATGAACCCATTCTATGAACTTTATTTTTTTGTATTGTCCTTACATTGAAACAATAACACCCAAGTGTAATGACAGAATGGTAAACATATTAATAATTTGTACAAAAAGCAGTTGACCACTATATATTAATATAATTTACAGCCTATGTTTTCAGCAGGTGGGATACTCACACATCAGCTGCTCTGTGTGACCATTCAATGTTGATTTTATTTATTATTGTTTCCTCTCTTTTGCCTTTGTCACAAAGTATTTGCTTCCATGCAGGACTGAAAAGCTCTGTATTATTAAAGGAACTGTTCAGTATAAAAATAAAAACGGAGTAAATAGATAGGCTGTGCAAAATAAAAAAAATGTTTCTAATATAGTCAGTTAGCCAAAATGTATCTATAAAGGCTGGTGTGTGTGGAATTCAAAACAGAACCCAACTTGCTGCTTGTCATCTCTAACTCTGAGTTAGTCAGCGACTTGAAGGGGCCACATGGGACATAACTGCTCAGTGAGTTTGCAATTGATTCTCGGCATTCAGCTCAGATTCAAAAGCAACAGTTATGACCCATGTGCCCCCCCTCAAGTCACTGATTGGTTACTGCCTGGTAACTAATCAGTGGAAACCAAGAGAGCTGCAAAGCAGGAAGTAGAGTTATGGCTATTATGTCAGACATCCAGTCACTCCAGCCTTTATATATTTATACACACTATATTTATTTTACACATCCTGTCTATTTACCCAGTTTTTATATAGATTTAGAGGCATGTATTCTGAAGCAGCTCATGTGTGCAATGCAACAGATACAGGTAGTCTGAACTGTTTCTCTCTGTTATAAACAGGACTGAGGAATTTTTGTACCCAGGGTTTGCCAGAATAAAGGGTATTCTAGGTTAGTTGAGTGAACACTTCCATCAGATGTCGGATATGTTACTTATTTCAATGGAAGCCTCAGGCCATTATGTCTTATTTTTAGACTTGGATTTATTGTGCTACATTGCCTTTAATAACGTTCCAACTCTGTTGTATTGTGCAAGTGTTTTTAGCAGTGCAACCAAGACCATTACAGCTTGTGTCCTTTATTCTACGTGTCTGATTTTAATAATCCAAATGAAGGATTCTTGATGTGTGTTCTGTTTTTGTCCCTCGACTGGTAGTATTGAATATCTTTTGCGTACAACATTCAACTGTCTCTTTCAATAACTGATACATAATTACCTTTGAGGTCTGCACCATCCGCTATCCCTTGTACTTATCCTTTTATAACTACTGAATTTTATAAGTCTTTGTTATTCTTTTACCCGTAGAAACATAAACCTCCCCTAGTAATTCAAGGCATAAGGTGAGCTCCATCCAGAAACTCTAAGGGCAGGACTACATGGAAGACTTCGGCGCAATTCTGTCGCTAGAAAATGCCAGATCCGACAGGTACACGGTAAGTTATTAGAAAGTTGGACGGTGTCACAAGGTTGATCTGACAAGCTGCATCTTCATCCGAAACCCTGCGAAACCATCCAACTTTCTATTAACTTACTGTGTTCCTGTTGGATCCCGACTTGGCGCGGGTGTTTTTTTTCCCAGCGTCGGATCCGACAGAAATGCACCGAAGTCTTCCGTGTAGTCCTGCCCTAACTTCTGCTTATGCCTCATTTAAGATTGGCACATAACCGCGAATGCTGCTGTCATAATCTTTACTCCTTGGAGCATATAACTACTTGGGTAAAATGAATCCTTAATCCGTGTCTGTGCTTTGCTTTCTTTATTGTTACTATACTAGATCCAGCAGAGCCAAAAGGTGAACTGTGGCTACTCTCAGATTGATATATGTGGGCTTTATTTTAAAAGGGAAGGTCAGCTAATAAAAGAAAACATCATTCTAAGCAACTTTGCAATATTCATTCATTATAAATTTGCTATGGTTTTGAAGTTATTGGTATATTTATTGGTGTATGTATTGCTATTGAACGCAGTGTTTGTCAGTCTGTCCCTTTCTATTCTCTGTAAGACAAGACAAAGACCTGTCTTTGCTTGGGGGCCATGACTTTGTTTAAAAAGAAACAAGCAAGAGTTAAGCAAAGGCTGCTTTCAATATCAATTGTTTTTTTACATACAACATTTAATTTTTTGGTTGACTTGCCCTTTTGGAAAAACATTTGAAAGAAGAATGAACAATGAAAAGAAACCTCTTTTAAATCTAAATTGTATAAGTCATTATAAGTCATTGGAATTAAAAATAACATAGATTTAGCTACTGTTATTTACTACAAAAATAGAAAAATTAAGGTTCAAACCAAAAAGTAATTTTTGTCCTTCAGATGGCGTCGCAACCAGGGTTCTCTCTTTTTCCCAAAACAAAGTTTAAGGTTTTCCAAAGGAATGGTGTTGGCTATGCCTCAAAAAGAAGGAACAAAAACAGGAAAAAAATAATAAAAATATAGTGTAGTATCTAGGGAAAATTTTTTTCACCCAGCAAGTGAGTTAGTTACACTATCAGTGTGTCCACCACAACTCTTTTAAGTGATTTTTTCGTGTGAAAAGTTAAATTTAATGATGACCTTCTCCCACCATCAAACAGTGTATGTGTGTCGGGAAAAGGGAAATTTATATAAATTTGGACAGTACCCGCTGGCGTCGGTCCAAATGTGAATATACTCACAAACGTTTAAATGTAGTGTAGCGTGTAGCAGTAGCAGTATCAGTTTTCAAAGGCCGTTTTTATACAGACTGGCATCAAACTAAAGCCCAATTGATTCCATCAGGTTTCTAATCTGGATAGGTGATAAGAGCAGCATGTGCAGAAAGATTTTTTAAAAGACACTTTTAATAAATAACATTGCACTTACAAGATTTTTCTTTTAAAATCGCTTTAAAAAATTGGAACGTCCTTTCTCCAGGTTAAAAGTTCTTGTATTGCTTTGTGTGCTGTCGGAACTCCGAGATTGCAGTGTCAGTCCAGCGCTCTCCGGGGTTAACTACTTGTGTGCACCCCTGCTGATCACCCCTACGTGAGTATTCTACGAGGAAGCCGTTACAAGGCGAAACGCGTCAGAAGTAAAAGGAATCCACGGAAAGTAAGTTCAAGTGTGGAGGGACCAAGGGAGAGCTTTGCCGACGTCACGACCCCAAGGAAGAGAATACTCACGCAGGGGGAATCAGCAGGGGTGCACACAAGTAGTTAACCCCGGAGAGCGCTGGACTGACACCGCAATCTCGGTGCACGTTTCCCATTAATTGAACTACAAGCTGGGCTTTCTGGGCATGTTTGGAGCAAAGAGGCATTGTCCATAAATGTCCTTCTAATTGGCTCTTTGGCTGAGCCACCAGCACAGTTCTGGAACCTCTACCCTATGGTGAGAGAGAGAACCACAGAATTTGGACAGCGCTGCCTTACTGTATAGTTAAAGCACATGCATTTCACACACCCACTGAGCATCTTATGACACTGCCAGTATCTAGTTTAGCCGCCAATTCAACCACTTTTGTTCTCCCAACATGCACTTAACCCTCCTTTACAGCTTATCTTCTTGCAATTACACCTTCAAAGCAGCCCATGTATTCATCCATTTGCCCTTTACCTATTACCCCAATAAACACATCACTAGTGATGGGCGAATTTATTCGCCAGGGGCGAATTCCCGCGATTCGCCGCTGGTGAATAAATTTGCGAAACGCCAGTGAAAGAAAATTTGCTAAAAAAACGAGTCGGCGCGTGTCGAAAACGAGCCGCGACTCGTTTCACAAATTTTTTCGCCAAGCGGGGTAGATTCGCCCATCACTACACGTCACCTTCTTATGTGCATATTCCTAGCATTTCTTTTATACACTGACAAAGTGGTAAAGGTTCTTCCAGCATGTACCTCGCTGCCTATAACAAGTTCAGTTATTAGTGGTATCCCAAACAAAAAAACATGCATGCGCACCGTGACCAAAGTATTCCCAGCATGCTCTTCAACCTACATTACACAATACATTGCATTTTAGCCTCCAGTATTGATCTTCTCAATGCACTTCTCAAACATAACGTTATGTAATATAATTATGTACATAAACATAGAATAATTATGTAATTCTATACATACACTAGTCATCACTGCTGGGCAGTAACATTCTGTTCCTTGAAATTAGGGCCATTGTCAAGGATGAACATGTTGCTTTGCAGCAGATGAGCTTTTTACTGGGTCACAGGCCTGTTACATGCATATACATAGTCCCTCACATTAAGAAGCATTTATGCACCACTTCAAGGATGGATAAACATTGCCACATAGATTCATTTATATAAAATATAAAGAGTGAGATCAGAGCCTGTGGCAATAGAAAGTCAGAGAACTAATATAGTGTAATAAATTTGGTCAGTATGGGGTATCACCCAGTGCTCTAATTAATTTATATCAGAGGTGCTTCTCCCTTGTATCTATGAACCTTAGGAGAATATGTGTGTTCTCTATACAGTACAGCTGCTTTCTCCATGTCCACAACCAAAGATACCTCCCCCGGATAGTTAAATTGCCTACTTACAAACCATATAACGCATATACTCTCTCCTTATGGCAGTCCCTCTCAGGCCCCACTCAGAGACAGGGATGAAATCCAAAAATAGTGTAATCCTATTTTTATTCAATAAAATCCTTTTAAAAAAAAACATTTTTTTTTTTATAAACAAATTTAAAAAAAAGGTTTTATTGAATAAAAATAGGATTACACTATTTCTGGATTTTATTGGGGGAAATGGCTGTGGTAAGTGCCTCTGCCCTGTACTTTTATGTATGCTTCCGTTCTCACCTACCTGCCTTTTATGACAAAGAAATGATATCACTTCTTTATAGCTTGTATGTTGATGAGATCTCAGTCTGAAAGGAGGATTTATTTTTAGTCATTATTTTCATAATCAGGGTGGCAGGTTGTGTTCAAATACAGTTAAAACTGTGGATGATACATAATTCCTTCTGCACTGGGCACAAAGAGTACATTGTTTGTAAAAAAAAAAAAAAAGGCACAGTATCTAGTGATGTGTGGGTTGACCTGAAACCCGTGGGACCCACTGGTTTTGGTTGAAAGTTGGGTGTGGATCAGAAAGGGGAAATACACATCTCCTCTGCGATTAAAGATCCCTTGTCTTGGAACCAGATGCCCATGTAAAAGTAAAGCACAAAGTTTGATTGTTAATCAGGTGTGGGTTAAGGTTTTTGTAAGGTATTAATCTGCTCCAGCATGAAAAAGAGGTAAAGATTATGCAATTATTTCAACTGCTTTAATAAAGGAAATGATTCTGGGGGGTGCTACTGACCAGGGTAGAAACTAGGGGCTGAAGAGGCAGAGGGGGCGCCAGGCAAGTACCTTCCCTTAGTCCGGTTGAACAAATCTTGCAAAACTCACGTATGTGACCTTTGTTTGTGCGCATAGGTAGGTGCATGGAGCGCGCAGCTGGCCAGGTTGCCTGGGGCACCTGGTTGCCCTGGCCTGACCCTGCTCTGCTATGGACTACTCTTGTTTCCTCAGCAACTTTTGCAGTGTTCCATAGGGGATATAAACTAAAATAACCCATCTTTATACAACTGAATTAAAACCATGCAGTGCCATGGAATTGGTAATTAACACAGGATTAGAGCTACTCAGAGATGTAATCTTCCATGAGAACAAAGCCACCTCTACACATTAACCTCATTAGAGGCTTGAAAGACACAGGAGAATCACTATTGAAACACTTTCATTAAATATCATTAGGAACCTTTTACGGGGTTAAACTAACCTAGGAAAAGAACACTAGCCTTAGATGAAATTCACTGTCAGAAATTTGACTTAATGTGGGTTTAAGAAACGCACTTTAGATATTAACCCTTTCACTGCCAAGCACGTAGCAGCTACGTGTTGGCAGTGAAAAGTTCAGA
>CM044438.1:53722488-53739799 GCA_024363595.1 Xenopus borealis | reverse complement strand
AAAGAAACTGGCCAGGACACCTTCACTAGCAGCAGCATCTATGGTAAAACCAATTATATAAGGTAAATACATTTTCTACTTTAGGCCTTATACGGAATTAGTATAATAATTGTTTACAACAAGTGTCGCATGTTTCTCAAGCTTTACAGGAAATGATGACACAACAGAAAATATGGATTTGTTTTTAGTTATTGATAAATCCTTTAGTCTAAGCCACACAGGTAAAAATGCATGAATACACACTTACCTTACAGCAGCAGTATGATACCAATAAACTTGCACAGAGGCATTAACCTCTGCATTAACCCTTCCACAACATGTTCATACTAACCCAAGTATAAATTTATAATTCTAAGAATATATAAATGGGATCGGGGCACTGCAAATACTAGCCATCTTGGATTAACATCGACAGCAAACAAAGGGGAAATCCTTTTTCTTTCTTCAATTTGATAAGATGTAGGGAGTTATGAAGTGCTTTGAATGTCAGGGTCATTCGTTGGAATTTAATTCTGAAGGGCTGTGGAAGCCAGTGCAGGGATTGGCAAAATGGCATGGCAGAGGAGGAGCGGTTGCTGAGGTGTATAAGCCTAGCAGCAGTGTTCATTATGGACTGGAGAGGTGACAGTCTCTGCCGGGGAAGGCCAATTAAAAGAGAGTTACAATAGTTTAGGCGTGATATGACGAGAGAATGAATAAGAATTTTGGCAGCATCTTAGGTCATATTTTGCCAAATGCTGGTGAAGTTTTGCTAGCATTAATTCATCAGTGCGAGCATTTCATAGTGATCTTAGTGTTCAAACCTAGCGAAACTTTGTTAGTTCTATTACGCTTAGGTCAATTTGAACAGGGCGGGTTTATATACTGTAGGTCACATATAGGTCTTTATTAGAGATGTTGGTGCAAATGCTTGAAGTGGTCATTAGTGATGGGCGAAATTTATTCGTCTGGGGCGAATTTGTGGCAAATTCCCGCGATTCGCCACAGATGAATAAATTCGCCAAACGCCAGGAAAATTTTGCCTGGTGAAAATTCGCCGGCAATGTGCGCTGGAGTCCAAATACGGACGCTCACGTCCAAAACCGGACACCCACGTCCAAAACGAGACACATTGGATTTTTGCTAATGTTTTGGTGTTTCGGCAAAACGCCTCAGATTCGCCCATCACTAGTGGCTACTTATTATTAATTATTATCCAAGGAAGCAAGATAAAGACAATAGAGATCCTCTAATCTCCTAGACATGAGCCCACCATAAAACAAATGTTGTATGCCCCTCAAAAGGTTGGGAAAAAAGTCAACACAAAAATCTTTAATAGATTGAACTTTTAAATGCATTCCTGCTTTAAAAAAGTCGGCAGGCTTTTTTTTTATTTTCAACTTTTATGACTTTTTGGCATATAGGCTATCTATGATGTCACTGACATAAGATGAGGAGGCTGTAGCTTTATCTTATCAAATAAAGAAAAAGAAGTGACCTTTAGATCTGCACCTTCCCATTAGTATCCGACATGAGTATGAGTATATGCAGTAATTTAAAACTTAACCTTTATTAATTGAATAAAATTGTAATAAAGTCCAGTCTAAGTGGAAACATAAATAAAAAATAGGGTTGGGTAAGGATCTGCACTACAGATAACGGCAGGTGGCGAAAAGCCTAGATCAATTGCCGAACTTTACTGAATCCAAGTTAGCGTGAGGGCACATCGTTTTGTGCTATCGTCAGCCACAAGACTAGCCACACAGAATAATAGTATTCAAATTGCTATATAGCGTATATTAGATAGGGTACAAACATCCCTTTGAAAGATCTTTACCTCTTGCTGTCTCAGACAGCATAATACAAATAAAATAGGGAATTAAGTTAGGGTGTGGAAGCCAGCCGACCCGTGGCTGGATTAAGGCTGAAATACAAAAGGAGTCCCCGTTGGTTGGTTGATAGACTCGTGCCTCGGGCACATGTGGTGTACGCTGCCGGCTTGCTGGAAGAATAGAGGGTGTCTAGCTAACAAATAACTATCTTGTGCCTCAGGCACATGTACTGACTAACTGTCGGCTGAATGTAGAGAGCGGCACCCTTGCCGATTATAGACACATCACACCAGAGTCATCCACGGAGATTAGTGCAAAAATAAATATATCGGGTGCTACCACCACATGAAATACTTGGTTATCGGCTTATGCGGAAGTCCAAGGAGGGGTATGCTAACAAATAACTAGCTCGAGTCTCAGACACGTAAACTCACTAGCTAGCAGCTAATGGTGGGGAGCGACACCCTTGTCAGTCTGACCACCGCCACCCCCAAACCCACCGGAACAAAGTCTGTGTAAGTGCAGTCCTGCCCAGCCACATCTAAAAATGCTCCGACGCGCGTTTCACCCAACAAACTGTGGGCTTTGTCATAGATGTGGCTTTTTTCCTCCGCTTTATCTTATCTGTTTGACAGGTCTAAGACTGGCCATAGACGTAACAATTACGATCTTTCTCGGAAAAGATCTTTCCAAGAAAGATCGTTCGTTTCAACACACACGTGTAGAGCTGAATCGTCAGATATACAGGTAGAAACAATAGAATTCTACTTGTATCTGACGATTCAGCACTAACAATGGCCGATGTTCAGGGAGCTTTCAAAGGCATCCGATCAAAATTTTCCGTCCAGTCCGATCAACCAGCCGACCGATATCTTAATCCTCTGACGATGTTGGTCGGCTCATTTCCCACCATACACGCACCGAATATCGTACGAAAATTCGTTTCGTACGATATAATCTGTGCGTCTATGGCCACCTTAAGCTGGTGAAGCAAACTCTGGTGAAAGAGATAACGTTCTGTAAAATTCTCACCAGTAAATTTGCCGAGTAATAATTGCTTGCCTGAGCGTAAATTCTCCTGGTGATAGGGCGTGAAACGGAGTTTAGTTACAAACTGAAGGAAAATAATCACCCGCTTACAAATATTTCTTACAACTTCTAAAACGTACCAGTAATGTTATCCAGTTGTTTTTTAGGATCCTTCTCCATAATAAGATAAATATGTTTAGTATTTTTTCAGCTTTTTTTGGCAGAACTGGGGCCTTATTTGAAAAAAAGTGCAAAGGAGACAATATATTTTACCAAAATCCAAAGGTATTGAATTTTTTTCTGAAATATTCTCCAACCAAATCTGCACGGGTTACTTCTCCTTATTTATAATACATTATCCGGAAAAATTCCAGTGCAGGATAAAAAAACTTGACAAAAGTGTGAAAATTCAAATTGTAGGATTTTTCCTCCGAAAACTACGAAAAGTTCAGAATATTGCACGAAACCAAGCAAAGATCTGGATATCTTCAGGACTTCTCCCATTGGTTTATATATAACCTCGGCAGGTCGGAGATGCTGGATTTTCAGATTCTTTCCATCCTCGTATAATATGCCAAAGATTTTATAATAAAAAAAAAAAAAACTTTTAGAAGAAAATTTTAGATTTTATTTGGGGGTTGGGGGGATTTACACATCGAATGTGTTGTCACCATCCTACCATAATATCATACTTCATTTCAACTTGACAACATGATACAATCACACAAAAGGAGGCTTGTTTGCAAATGTTTACTTCATAAAATCTGGAGATCAAAAGAAGCAACCAGAAGAATTAACAGATAAGCAAGGAGCGCACCTTCATTTTACACTTATTTCACAGTTAACAAATTTGATCTTTTTAATAACCCCCACGAAAAACATTACGTCTACAAGAGTTCTCGTCTATAGATAAACGCCTGCGATAGTAAGTGGTAAAAAGACACTTTACAAAAGAGAGTTGACTGAAGAGATCTACAAAACATAAGAAATTCACAATATACAGACTATTCCATTTCTGTGTATGATTGAAGTGCAGATTGCTATGAAAGGCACACAAGGTGGAAAGAACAATAGTTATTTGTTACATATTATGACAGAATAAGCAATGGAAAGAAGCCTTTACAAATAGCAGGGCAATATAAAATTACAGTTTGTTATACGTTTCGCTAATAATACAAATGAGAAATCCCTGATGCTCCCCTTAACACACACATCTATAAATTCATGTCCTTGATACTTAGAATTTGGCAGTTTGATTTTTTTTTGGAGTCCACAGTATCAGACCTCTGCATGGATAATGTACAGTACAGGTATGGGATCTAGTATCCAGAAGAATAAAAAGTTGCAGGTAAGAACTACAGGGTCCGACTGTCGGATGAAGATGTTGTTTACTGCGTCCACATCAATCAAACAGTCTTGTTGCGTCAAATCTATTGTAGTTCTTACCTGCAACTTTTCATTCAGTCCAATTAGAATTTTGACGACTGTGTCTACATCCGTTTTGTCAAATGTATTTTGGCGCCGATCCAAGGAGAAATGCTAGTGTAGTTCTACCCTTATATGGAAAACCCTACAATACAATACTGATATTTGATACGGGGTTCTATTTAAAGAAGTAATCCTTAATTTTTGTCTTTTGACACCTGCCCCCCCCCCAATCTTGTAGATTTAAGTCATGACAGAAACCTCCTTATCTGTAACCCCCCCACCTCCCAGGTTCCAAGCATTCTCACAAATAGATCCCACACCTGTACTAAGGTGCCACCATGTTCAGCTCTTCTGTCTTGCCATATTCTAGAAAACACCCTGCCCACTGTTCAACATGGTGGCAAAGCCTATAGTTGGATCCACACAAAGATTACAGAGAGGGGCAGTAGATCTATTACCAGTATTATAATTCCTTCATTTATATAGTGCCAACATGGTATACAGTGCGTTACACAGATTGTTCGATAACTCATATAAATCCTTGCCCAATCACTGGAGCTTACAATCTCCCTACCATGAACATAGACTCTATGGTCCATTCCAGCAGCCAAACCTACCAGCTTGAATATGGAGTATAGAAGGAAAGTGGAATACCCAAAAAAAACATACAGATAGAGAGAATAATATGCAGATATTGTGGGCTATGTGTATTGGATTATTATGAAGGAAATATATGGGGCCCTTGAGTACAATGGGGCCAGTAAAATTGACATAGTTAAAGGGAGAGATCAAGAGTGTGAATCCTGTTCAAAGCCTCATACCAGCTACAAAGTCCAAATATTAGCTGCAGGCCCGGATTTGTGGAAAGGCCACCTAGGCCCGGGAATAGGGTGGCAGGATTGTAGGGGGCGGCTTGCTGCCCAGCCACACCTACATTGGTTCAGAAACACTGGGGATACACAGGAGATACTATAGTTTTTTTTAATTTCCCATGCACCAATCCCCATTGCTCCGGTCCTGATGATGAATATTTGCGAATAAAGGGCAGAGTATGAGGGCGACGAATGGCAGTGGGCCTAGGGGCACCCACTGTGTAAATCTGACCCTGATTGGTTGGTGCATAGAACATAGGTTTCATATAATTGTATGAGTTTCCTATTGCTTTAAAGCCAATGAGAGCAGCATACAGTTCAGAATTTTACAGCTTTAGATTTAAGGCAAATATAAATGTAGAATGGAAGCTTGCATCCTTGAAAAAGATAGCACATTTCTTGAATGCTTGTTTTTAACAGTGCAATGCTTTGCAAAATCTAATCAGATGTGTGATTATAATAGAATAAATGACAAATAATAAACAAATAAACCAAACTAATTAAATTAGCAAAAGATATTTGCCTTCTTCGGCCTGAACATTTGTTTGTACCATCTGTGACCTTATCCTTAAAAGAAAACAGATTGATCTAAAATAAAAAATAAAGCATTACACACCATTAAATACTTAGTAACCAATAGAACTTAAATATGCTACAAACATAGGTATAATTATCTATATTTAATCATACATTGTCACGTACACAGGGGTAATTAATAATCAACTTCTGGTCTAAATATTGACCAACCAGTCATATTAGGCAATTGAGACCAGGGCTTCAATAATGGGGGGGGGGGTCAGAGAGATTATAGTGTGTATTTGTTATTAAGTTCGCTAACAATAGTTCTCTTGGAAGGGCAGCGACATATGAGAAGATTTGGAGAGATTTAGGCGCCTGGTGACAAATTGCCTCTCCTTTGGTTGACTAATCTATCCAAACTGCCTCCCACTGGCTAGAATCTAAATCTCTGATGGGATGGCACTCAGAGCGATTTGTTTTCCAAAATCGCCCGAAGTTTCCTCGTGAGTCAACTTCAATTGACTAAGGAAAACAAAGTGTTTCCAAGTGCCATCCCGCCTGAGATACCTTAAAGTAAACTTTTAGTATGTTATAGAATGGCCAATGCTAAGCAACGTTTCAATTGGTCTTCGGTATTTAATTTTTATCGTGTTTAAATTATTTATCTTTTTCTTTCCCGTTTTCAAACGGGGGTCACTGACCCCATCTAAAACAAATGCTCTGTAAGGTTACAAATGTATTGTTACTGTTACTTTTTGTTATAAATCTTTCTATTCAAGCCCTCTCCTACTCTTATTCCAGTTTCATTCAATCAAAAGGTAATTAGGACCCTAGCAACCAGGTTGCTGAAACTGGGCAAATGCTGAATAAAAAACAACTCAAAAACCCCAAATAATAAAAAATAAAAACCAATTGCAAATTGTCTCAGAATATCACTCTCTACATCACACTGAAAATTAACTCAAGGGTGAACAGCCCCTTTAAGCATCATCCATTTGAATTTGATTTTTGAAAGCAAAGAAAACTAAAGGGAATTGGAGGCTGGTGGTCATATCTAACTAATCTATCTCTTCGGTTCTTCACTAATGGTATGGGATCTATTATCAAAAAGCTCTGAATTAAAGAAAGGGCGTCTCTTATTGAGTACATTATTTTTTCCTTAATGATTTCTTTTTCTCTGTAATAATAAAAGTTTAAATTCTCCCTCAACCTTTATTTTGACTCAAATATTTAGAAATGCCCAGACCTGACAAAATTCCACGTTTTCCTGTTGAGGGTATTTCTTTAATGTCTTCGATATTGAACTTACCCTTAAAAATGCTATTATTCTGCTACTGAAAAAAATGGGATTTCAGTTACATTTTAGAACCTGTTGAAGCTTTTAAAGAATTCCAATATTGCCCATTTGTGTTACTGTCTCATACATTGCTGTTCTGTTGCTTTATGAATATAATTCATAGTGACAAAAATGTCAGGATTTACCCAATATTTTCTTCTGTATTTAAAAGCATCAACTATCCAGCTTTTGGCAGTTGGTGTCTAAAAAGTTGGCTGATAATTGCGAAAGTGGTTTTTTTTAAACAAATCAAATGTTTCGAGACAATTCTTGGCATTTCGTTTTTTTCAAATTAATGCCACAAAAATGAACGCAATTTTGTCCACTGGTTTATGAATGTTAAGAAGGGAAGCAGCTATAGTAAAATAACATTGGAACACAGTAGATGAGGTTGAAAAGGGGCACATGACCATCACGTTTCAACTTTCTTCAAATAAAACCTAACTGTTCAGTTTTTTCACTTTCACTTTTGAAACGATCATTGCGTTAATGATTTTGATCCTGTTATTTAGTGTTGACCGTGAAATTGGACTCACTTGGTGGGGAAAAACACATTGCAAATGTTCTGTGGTTTCCTAGATTGCTATGACGAGCGATGCACCAAATCTAGGATTCTTTTTGGGATGCAGCCATCATCTATCCAGTCATCAAAGTAATTTGAGTTAAGGTGGCCATAGACAGGGAGACATTGCCAAACAAGCGGGTCTCTCCCCGATATGCCCACATTGAAGTGGCCAACAATCGGATCAGAATGGAGGCAATATGGGTGGTCGGATCGCGGGACCGCATACACATAGAGATGTGGCCGCAATCCGACTAGGTTTTTTAACCTGCCTGATTGAGATCTGCCTGACTTTCAGCCAGATATCGATTGGGGAAGCCCATCGGATGGCCCCACACACGGGTCAATAAGCTGCCGACCCGGTCTGTTGGCAGCTTTTATCGGCCAGTGTATGGGGGCCGTTAAATGATCTGGACAACAGAAGTTTTTTTTGCATCCATAAAAGTAAAATATGTATTCGTTATATTTAATAAAAAAACATACAATTTAAAAGTCAAGGGTGTCAAATAAAATAAGAATTTGGTAAAAACGGACTTCTCCAGTTCTCCCCCTCTCAGGGGACTGTAACAGTTTTATTGCCTTATATTTTGCATTGCACAGTTCTATATAGGGTTGCTTTCTCACATTGGTGATGAAAAGTAAAAAAAAAAAAACGCAACCCTACATAATCAATGGAAAGATTTTACCTTATGCATGAGCACAGACCTTGTTCTTTTTTTTCCTCTTTCCTTGACTAAAGCATCTGCAATTCACAACAGCAAAAGCACGCGCTGTCTGATCACAATTTGCTGCTGCTAGTACTCGTATCAATGCAATCAGATGCAAATATGCACCCTAATTACTTCTTAATTAAAGAATATACAATTAAAAAATGTAACTTAAATTAGTGTTATCTTTTTCATTTAACAACAAGTTGCCATTATGATTTAAAATATTAATTTAACATTTAGTCATATAGATTTGGAATTATGCTTTAAAAGTTCAACCCCCACCAGGTGGGAGCTTCAAGTTCGCCGATCGAATTTCGTGAAACTTGAGAGCATGCGCAGTAGTACCAGCGTCCTACTGCGCTTGCGCCGCAGATGTAGCCGGATCCAGGAAGAAGATATTGGAACAGAAGGGGGCCCAGGAAGAAGCAGTTGGAAAAGAAGATGGCCCCTGTGAACTTTGCTGGAGGGGACCTACACAGAGGGTTAAGTAGCAATAGCCTGGGGGGAGAGGGCACTACGGGGGGGAGGGGTTAGCACCCAGGGGGGTTGAATTCCCCTTTAAGTAAATGTCCACACAACAGAATGTACAATATGTTACGTTGCCTACAGTACTTGCACATGTTCAGTCCCTGTACACGGTCTTTACTTCTAATTTTGTATATTCACTCTCATATGGGCTACAGATCTGGCTGATCATCTTCCTTTGTTAATGGCTGCATCTGCACAAAGTTGGCCTTGACAATCCTATGTGAAAAATGATAGAACAGATATAATCAAAAACTCGGTACAAAGTTGTGACACCTGGTGGGAACTTTACTTGCTTATAGATGATGTACACACGCAAGCGAACAACCCTAGAAATAAAAATGTATTTGGCTTTAATTGGCCATAAAATAATCAAACAACGCAGCTTTCCTCAGATTCAGTACCAAACTGGACCCATAGAGAACCACTACTCCTTACAAAAATGTCCTTGTTGCCAATAATTGCACCAATCAATAAATAACTCCCATATAACATAATTTTGGGCATGTTAAAATGTAACTTGTGTCAATGATAGATTATGAAAAGTTCCCTTAGATATAATAAAAAAAAAACTTTCCGGACTGCCCAGGGTGGGATATAAAGACAAGTGTACCCAGTTGTACTTTCCTAAAGGCAAAATGCCAAGCAAACTTTCCTGTCTCCAGTAAATGTCATGACAGTTCATGAAGCAATGCTCCTCTTTTTAAACCACTCCACTTTCTGCCCAGGGTTAAATCCTCTGGTTGTCTGGACTATGGTAAAAACAGGAGCAGCTGGACAGAAGGCCAGTCAGTTGCAATGAAGTGTGCAGAGTCCTTTCAGGCATCTAGGCGCTGAATTTCAGGGCGGCAGTCTACATCACGGGATTCGCTGCGAGCTCGTATGTAATCACTTGTCTGATGGATGTTCTGTGATCTGTTACCGTCTTTCCATTTTCTAAGTGCCAGGATTGCGTTCAGCGTGTAAGAAAGGGTAGCTAGGAAGCCAAATACCTTAAGGGAAGAGAAAATTCACATTACCCCAAATGCACTCAGCAGATTATACAAAGAATTGACCTAAAACATAAACATGCAGCCAAAAAAAGGGACTTTCAGCATAAGTTATCACTGACATACAGTATTTAACATGGTTCATCTGCATTTTGCTCCACAAATTAAATGAAATGTCGTACAGGTACGGGATCCATTATCTGGAAATTAGTTATCCAGAAAGCTCCAAATTACAGAAATGCTGTCTCCTATAGACTCCTTTATAATGAAATAATCCAAATTTTGAAAAATGATTTATTTTTCTCTGTAATATTAAAACAGAACCTTGTACTTGATCTGGATGAAGGTATAATTAATCCTTATTGGAAGCAAAACCAGCCTATTGGGTTTGTTTAATGTTTACATGATTTTCTAGTAGAGTTAAGTTATGAAGATCCAAATTATCTGGAAAACCCCAGGTCCTGAGCATTCTGGATAACAGGTCCCATACCTGCAATGGACATGGTTTCCATATGTAAGTCTATGCATTTGCACTGATAGAGAATAAACTTTACACTATAACAATCAATGTGTAAAACAGTTAATATGCTCTATTCAGGGATGTACTTAAAAACAAAATAGATCCTGTTGGTAGGGGTTGGGGGCAGGGGGGTAGAGGGCCCAGTTAGGCCCTAATTAGTGAGCAAATTCAACATATTCTGGTAGAGCAGGTCAACTTACCAATGTTTTGGTCCCTATATTAAATTTACAGTGGGCCCAGTTATGTCTAGTTGTGGCACTGGCTCTGTTGTTTGTAAAGTCAACCCATATGTTCTGACCACTCAAAAATATATAAATTCTGTAGCTCTTTATTTGTATTTAATGTGATGTGTTGAACAGGAGAAGCTAATGCTGGCCATAGACGCAACGATCTTGGGTGACGTACGACGATCTTTCCGATGACGATCATTCGTACAAATGCACCGACCTACAGCTAACCTAAAGATTTTCATCGTTGGATTTAAGTGGATATTTCTTGTGCAATCTCTTCAAATGTGTAAAAATGTGTGTTGCCTCCTAGTTGCTCATGCAGAGCCTGCAGCATTTGGTTCCATGGGCCACATTCTTTGCTGGACACAATGCCCAGCATTTTTTTCTGATATCCCAATATTATATCCCAATTATGTGAGACACAGGACCTGCTATTATTTTTCTATCATAATACTATATTTGAAATATGTGATATATTCATGAAACAAAACACATGTAACGTGAGAGTATGAGAAATAAACACTTTTATTGTTTTGAGTATCGAGTATGTTTCAGCATTTCCTATACGCTCAACCTACGACTGTCCCTACTTCCGTCAGTGGCCATGGATATGGTCATGGGCTTCCGTCAGAGGTTTCATGGATATCGTCAGATTGTCAATACACACGACCAAACGACTGATCGGCATAGTACGACAAATGTCGGAAACGGTCCGAAAGTCGTACGATAGTCGTACGAATCCTCGATTCGTACGATCTGATCGTTGCGTCTATGGCCAGCTTAAGAAGGCAAAACTAAAGAACTCACCTGTGCAATGTAATACAAAACAGAACAAAAGTTTGAAATAACAAAATACTACAACACCACTAAATACAGGTCCCAACAATGTAATATTAATATTAATAAAAGTACCAGCAGAGGGCAGTAAAACTAAACATAAGCCATGTGCTATGGACCATTAAATTTCCTGGGACTTTATCTGCATGCGCTCTCTATGTAAATGATTCTCCATCATTAATTAACTGGTGTTGATGTTAGACCAGCTGCAATAATTCTACAGCAACATTGTGTGGCTCAGATATTAAGGGAAACTGAATAGTTGTATGATAATTTTACCTTGGAAATGAGAGTTTTAAACAAGGTGATCATGAATGTCTGATGGTAATTACCTTATATCTAGTGTATTCAGAATTATGGAGGAAGCACTTCCATTAGTAACAAATGATTGTTCCTTCCACAACTTTACTAGCAATGATATGTTGTCCCATCAGGGTTAGACTGGGCCAGCGGGATACTGGAAAAAATCCCGGTGTACCCCACTGACCCAGATCAGCACCCTGTGACTCCTCTTCTCTTCTACCGCAACCAGCTGGTTTTGGCAAAAACACAGTGCACTCACATGGCAGGGGGTGGGGCGTAGGAGAGACTTGAGGAAGCAGCCCTGGACCCCTCAGTCTGACCCTGTGTCCCATTACAGACAAAGAAGATGATAGATTGTATAATTTTACTAACTCACCATTTCCCCTCTCCGATCACAATATGCTCACATTTCAACTCAAACTACTTTGCTCCTCACCCCCTGCTAATCCCCAAGCACGTACCTACCGTGACTTGCAAGCTCTGGATGTGTCACATCACTCTTCTTCCTTTGACTCTCTTCACTCTAATATCTCAGCTACCTCTTGTCCTAATGTGGCTACCTCTGTCTACTATAGCACACTCACCACTGCCCTTAATGAGCTTGCTCCTGTAAAAACTAAATGTGTTAGACCCAAACCACTTCAACCTTGGCACACTGCTCATACTAAAGCGCTCCAAAGACACTCACGTGCACTTGAGCGTCGCTGACGCAAGTCCCAATCAGAATCAGACTTTTGGAGCTACAAATCTGCCCTGCATTCCTATAACACCAGCCTTTCCCAAGCCAAATTTACTTTACTACACTCATTTCTCACTACTAATACTGCTTGATCTCTCAGCTGCATTTGACACTGTAGATCACCCTCTTCTCCTCCAGTCCCTCCATTCCCTTGGGCTTTGTGACACAGCCCTGCCCTGGTTCTCTTCTTACCTCACCAATCGTTCCTTCAGTATCACTTACAATGGAGTAGCATCTTCCCCCCACCTCTCTCTGTTGGGGTTCCACAAGGCTCTGTCCTGGGTCCCTTTTTATTTTCCCTATATACTTCCTCCCTCGGCAAATTATTGTGTGGTTTCCACAACCTCTATGCGGACCATACTCAAATATATCTCTCCTGATCTCAACCCAGAACTCCTAACTTGCGTCTCCTCCTGCTTGTCCGCTATCTCTACTTGGATGTCACAACGCTACCTTAAATTAAACCTCTCCAAAAGGAAAATTATTCTTTTTCCTCCACCAGTAACATCCCGGAAGTATCCATCATAGTTAACAATTCCACTATCACCCTGTCTTCCCAGGCCCGGTGTCTTGGGGTTACCCTAGATTCTGCCCTGTCCTCCACTCCTCACATCCAGTCACTTGTTATATCATGTCACTTCCACCTAAGGAACATATCCAAAACACGATCATTTATGACCCAAGATGCTGCCAAAATTCTTATTCACTCTCTCGTCAGATCACGTCTAGACTATTGTAATTCTCTTTTAATTGGCCTTCCCCGCCAGGGACTGTCATCTCTCCAGTCCATAATGAACACTGCTGCTAGGCTTATACACCTCAGCAACCACCCCTCCTCTTCCATGCCATTCTGCCAATCCCTGCACTGGCTTCCACTGTCCTTCAGAATTAATTTCAAATGAATGAGCCTGACATTCAAAGTACTTCATAACCCCTGCCTACATCTCTGAACCAATCGCTATATACTCACCCAACCGCTTACTACGTTCCTCTACTGACCTGCTACTCAACTCTTCTTTCATTGCCTCCTCACATGCTCACATTCATGACTTTGCAAGAGCTGCTCCCCTCCTCTGAAATTCTCTCCCAAGGTCTGTCCGACTTTCTCCCAACCTTTCAGCTTTCAAGAAATCTCTTAAAATGCCCTTATTTAGAAAAGCCTACCCTCACTCTTAACTACCCAATGCAATACTACTTACAGTACCACATCTCTCACCCATTTAACTCTGATCTTGCCCACTACCACACCTTGTGTATCATTCCCTTCCCTTTAGATTGTAAGCTCTTCCTCACCTTCTGTACAGGTATTTATTGTGATGTATGTAACTCCATATGTTCTATGTATGTAATTCATGTGATTTAGTTGTATAATCACATTCACTTTACAGCTCTACAAAATAAGTTGGCGCTATAGAAATACATGCTAATAATAATAATAATAATGTGCCATCAGCCCAAGTTGGATGGATGAGACTTAGTGAGGTAGGAGTGTTCTAAACACAAATTATATGATTGATCATGCAAGGTGTCATGTATAAGGCTCTAGTAAACCAACAAGCAAAATGGTACAAATTACAAAAGTATGATTTCCTTACCACTGCAGAAATTTCTGCCCCAGATTTGTGGTTCAGAGAAGCCAGAATCACAGAAGCAATGAAGAAAAATAAAGCACTTATAACGGTGTTCCCCAGGTCCTAAAAAAAAAAAAAAAAAGATGAAGATGATTATTATTATTAATAATAACATGTAATTATTAAGTGGCAACATAGTCTGCTGCACTTTACAAAAATTAAGCTAAGGTTAAGATGGCCCTGCCCAAAAGAGCTTACAAAAATATGTTTATATATTATACAGGCATGGGATCCATTATCCATAAACCCGTTATCCAGAAAGCTCCGAATTATGGAAAGGTCGCCACCCATATATAATCAAATAATCTACATTTTTAAAAAATGATTTCCTTTTGCTCTGTAATAATAAAACAGTATATTGACAGCAAAACCAGCCTATTGGGGTTATTTCATGTTTATATGATTTACTAGAAGACTTAACTTTACAGTTGCACAATAAAGAAAGATCCTTTATCCGGAAGATATCCAAGCATTCTGGATAACAGGACCCATAGCAATAGTTCTATATGTATAAATGACTCCTATTTATAGGATATAAATTTCACCATTATAATTGAACATGCTTTGCATTGTTTTAAAGTAAGGGAGGGGCTAAATGACTGCCAGCCTAAAGTGGGTTTATAAATGGTCCCTGTGATGCATAGTCAGACTATCATGGTTTCCTCTTATTCAGAGGAATCATGTGTACCTGTCAAATACACAAATATATACTAAAATTAGTTAGTTCAGAGTAGTTTATGCACCTATACACAACTTAAATGTTTTTTCCTTTAACCATCAGTTCATGGAGGTACAGTTATGGGATCCATTATCCAGAAAACCGTTATCCAGAAAGATCAAAATTACAGAAGCCATCTCCCATAAAATCCATTATAATCAAATTATCCCAATTTTTAAAAATTATTTCCTTTTTCTCTGTAATAATAAAAAAGCAGCTTGTTCTTTATCCTTATTGGAAGGAAGCACATCTTTTTGGGTTTATTTCATGTTTATATGATTTTCTAGTAGATTTAAGGTATGAAGATCCAAATTATAGAAAGATCTGTTATCCTGAAAACCTCAGGTCCCAAACATTCTGTTTAACAGGTTCTATAGCTATACTACTAGTTGAGGAAATATAGGTAGTAATGTGATTTGTACTAGTGAACACTTGCCAAAGAAATAAATAGTGCCGACCTGCAGCGGGTCAGGTCATATGCAGGTAGGGTTGCCACCTTTTGAAAATTTTTATACCGGCCAGCGGGGGCGGGACCAAAAGGAGGCGTGACGTGACGTCAAAAGGGGCGTGACGTGATGGCAAAGGGGGCGGAGCCACGCAAAGGATTGGCTGAAGACGCAAGAAAGGTAAGTTTTTATTAGATTTAAGGCAAGGCAAGGGCCATTTTTAAAGGGTATTTCAAATTTACCGGCAGCTACATTGCCGGTAAATTTGTAATACCGGCCCCGGCCTTGGCTGGTGTTTTACCGGCTAGGCCGGTAAAATACCGGCCGGGTGGCAACCCTATATGCAGGTCAGGTAACCTGTGGGTTGTGGGTAGAAGTTTGTGGCAGTCAAGCAAGAAAGCATGCTAGAAGATGCTAATGCATATGCACTGCATTGTTAGAACAGTGTTGCATGTGAAAATGTATGTTCTTGAATAGTCACTCATGGTACACAGTTGATTGGAGTTCCCAGTTCTCTGCTGTGGGAAGGAGAATGTGAAAGCAGCACCTCCGTGTGTGTTCCTAGAGGGGCTGCGGGCAGGCACATGGTTTCAATCACATGTCTATCTGCAGGCAACAAAGGCAATATTACACTCTCATTCCAGCAAAACCAGCTAAATAAAAGCCCACATCACAGGCACTGGGCACTTCAGTTTCAGCTGACAATGGGAGAATCATGTCAGCAGATTTTTTGAGCCTCTTTTAGGCTCTGATTGTTTAACTCTTCTATTGCCACGGGCCAGAAAAACAAAAAAGACGCAGCAAACGTCTAACTGAGGATGATTGCCATAGCAGATTATTAACCTACTAGGAAGTATTTCACTCTGTTGTCGGCTATTATTGCAGAAAGAGAACGGATCCTGCTGAGGGGAATAGGGTAGAACTACATGGGTGATTTCGGCGCAAGCCAACATGATAATTTGAACCTCTGGCGTCAAGTGGTATGTGCCAAAGATAAGGTAAGAAATAGAAATGTCGGATGCAGTCGCAGTGTGCATCTCACAGTAGTGTCGGATGCACTCTGCGACTGCATCGGACATTCCTACAACTTATTTTTGGCGCATCTGACTTGACGCCAGCATTTTGTTATATTATGTTGGATTGCGCCAAAATCACCCGTGTAGTTCTACCCTATTTCCCTCAACAGGCTCAGTTCTCTTGTTCTTGCTTTCTCCTGAAGCCTTTGGAGTTGAGCATACACTGCAGTAACGTAACTAACCCCCTTGGGGTCCGGGTGCAGGCTGTGCAGCTGGGCCCCACCAACAAAAATGATTTTTGCAGTGGATTTGCTCATGCGAGAACCGCTGGCGGGCCCTGGTGCAGTCGCACCCCATGTAGTTCTGATACTGATACACAGTGTTCCGTACTGAAGGAATAGGGGTGCAAAAAATGTAACCAGCTTTGGATTAATTAGCGTTTGGGTCACATGGGCTGTCCAAACATGAACTAACCCTTCTCTCCTCTTATGTTGAATGGATACAGAACAAAGCTTCTCAGGGCTTCTAGTACATATTGATTTCTATTAATTTGGCATTGAAAGAAGTGTGCGCCTTTTCCCGCTAAACTTTTAACAGTCAAGTGCATGAGGGCTATAATGCAGTGTCTGGGATCCAAAATATGCCAACATGAAGAAGGTGGTGGTCATGATGCTTTATAATGAGTTCGACAATAGCACTTGAATCATTCAAGCAAATAAATTAAAGGGAGGTTTTACACATGCTTTTTGAAAAAATGTTGACAAAAAAAATGCTGTATAGATTTACTAAACTGAGCCATCTTGCCAAGAAAAACATTCCCTTTGAAAGAAATACTTTAAATACTTTCTTGCAATGTTAACCGGCTAATTCATCTTCTTCCTGCTGTGTCACATGCACTAAAATTGGATAAAAGGCGGCCCATGGTTTGTGTTCAGCAAAACCCACACAACGTGTGCTGGAAAGAGCAATTTATGGAAGAAAGTACCATAACATTTCCCATACTGCCATCTAATTCTGTGATTATGGCAGAAATAAGTGAAAATTTGTATCCATACTTACCTGAAATTTTCTTTTCCTGGTTACTATGGGC
>CM044438.1:53664196-53714705 GCA_024363595.1 Xenopus borealis | reverse complement strand
CAGTGTGAGAGGTGGGAATATACCCTTAGTGTGAAGGCTGCCATAGTGACCATGGGAAAGTCGATTTCGATCCTAACTCAAAACTTAAAAATTTACACCACTTTTGACTTTGCAGTGGATCTTGTCCGATAATTATAGAAATCTTCACAAGTAATGCAAGCTCAGTATTAAGGAGAATGTCACATCTTTATAAAATTCACTGGACTTTTATAAAGATGTAAAATCATTTTGTATTGCGGTTTCTGGCTCTGATTATTTTGGAGGTAAAACAAACAATATATTTTATAGTTTAGAGAGGGATACTGAAGACCAAAGAAGCAGCTAGGGAATATAAAAATATGTAAATTATTAAAAAGCCATTAGCATTGTTCATTCAGCAACAGGCTAATTTTATTTTTGATATTTTTGTAATATAGAAAAACTCTGGATATTGAATAATATTGGAAGCTTAAGGTAAACATATATATATATTTATTTATTTGATCATGCATTGAGGTCATCATGGCCACCTGACTATACAAGCAAAATTGGGACTCACAGTCATGGTCCAGTTGATGTGAGGGATCCGGGTGTGTAGATTAAGGCTGAACAGGAGTAAAAGAACCCCAGTGACCACAAATGCGCTGCAGCTGACAAACTCAAAGAAGTAGAGGCCCTCACAAGGTGAACACTCCATGATTGTTTCAATGCTGATGAATGCAAAGAGGGACAAGACCTGCAAAGTAAATTGAGAACGTGTTATACAAGACCTGTATTAAAAATAGCATCAACCTATAATGTGACCGATTTTTAATAAAACCCCTCCATCGTGGTTAATATTGCTTCCGTGCAGCTCTGGAGCCTGGTTTTGAATTCAAATATTGTGAGGGTCAATTTGTTGGTCGACAGTGACTCGAATAACCTCAAATATTTTTGCATTCTTAAATAAATAAATAAATAAATAAATAAATATATGGTTCCTGGGTGCTTAACTGTAGCTGCAATAACTGTCTTGGTCTGAAATACTATACTATACTATACATGTGTCCAGCTTCATTAAACCTGTAAGTGGAAAAAACTGTCCCCTGTGTAGGCCCCGTCCCTCCTCCCCCCAGCCTACCTGCCCCCCCCACCCCGGGCAAATGCCCCTAACTTGTTACCTATCCCTCCTTCCAGGTCCTGTCCAGCGGAGTTCACAGGTGTCATCTTGTCTCTTCATCCTATACTGACCAGCATTTTGGGCACATGTGCAGTACGAGGAATCTGCCAGTACGGAGCTACTGTGCATGCGCCTGAAAGTCAAGAACTTTCCAAAAAAAATTATTGGAAAGTTTGTCACTTTCAGTGCATGTGCAGTAGCGCCACACACGCAGATTCCTTGTACTGCACATGTGCCCCAAAAACGCCGGTCAGTATAGGATAAAGAGCGAACAAGACAATTTGGTGCCTGTGAACTCTGCTGGAGAGGACCTGAAAGGAGGCATAAGTAACAAGTTAGGGGCATTTGCCCGGGGGGTGGGGCAGTTACGAGGGAGGCCTACACAGGGGAGGGCTTTTATTACTTACAGCTTGAATTCACCTTTAAAACACAAGAGATACCAGGGAGAAAGCAGCAAAATGGAGTGTGTATTCCTATAGCTCTGCTTTAATTCTTTCCTGATATAAATTACCATAGAATGTGACATAGGGAAATGACACTGTCAACTACTCTGGGACAGCAAAAAGTATTAATAAAGTGGCATAATACATTTTAGGTATTTTACAAAGACACATGAGAAAGTAACTAAACTTTATTATGGCCAAATCACACACTAGGATAAATAACTGTTCCTTCCCAGGTTGCTTTTAAGATTTTGGGGTCCGTTTACTAAAGTGCGGTAAATTTGAACTTAAGTTTCCGCATGTTATCGCTGAGAATATTTTTCCGCCTGAATATTCGCATCGACTAAGTTTACTAAACAGCGATGTGCTCAGAAGTCATTGCGATCACTTGCAGTAACTACGTTAGCGAACCAGCTTACGTTAGCGGTAATTTTAGCGTGTTGCGAATTTTCTGGCGACAATTTACATTTGCATATATTTATTCTAGAAAATAGTCTTGTTTTATGCGTTAATAATGGCGTTAATTATGGCAATTTTTACTGACATTTATTGCCAGAAATGCATCTTTAAAACTCATAAATTTTATTGACTGATGATTATACCATCCAACAGCATTACCAGAGTGACACCAATCAAACACGTATGTATCATATAAACCCATACTTCATCCATCCACGCACACACCCTTCTGTCCATAGAATCATATGAACAAGAAATCATACCAGTTATCTTTTTGTATCATTTAAATGTACAGTTTAAATGAGAATTTAAATCCCATTGAGAATTTTCTGGCCAAAAAATAAGTTAACGCCACTATATAGATGGCGGTAAAATGTTGCGAATATTCTGGCGTTAATTTTGTCTTTCACACATTTCGCTGCTTAGTAAACCATGCGTTAATATGTACGTAGCGCTAATTTCAGCGGATTGCGATAACTGGTGAATACATATTCTTGCGCAACCGCAGGTTAATAAATTTGCGAAAACGTATTCTGCATTAAATTTGTCTGTATTTTGTCCGCAAATTTTTACCGCACTTTAGTAAACGGACCCCTTAGTCTGGGCTGTCCAGCCATGAAGACTAATGTATTTGGAAACTAAAGATTGTGTGTGGCCTTAAAAAGTTATTGTCCACATACTCATAAGCAAAATTGCCAGTGAGAGAAATCAATGTGGTTCTTGGAACAGTTTGCTGTTTTTCTCTGCCATTCTGAAAATGTATTTGGGGTTTTGCTGCTGCTAGAAAAGCTTAGGGTCAGCCCAAAAGGATGGTTAGGCCGAGCTGCCAAATGTAAGTGATACTCCTACAAACACAGATATTGCAGAAGGCAGCAGACTTTGAGACATTGAAAAAGAATATTATTATCTGAAATCACTACTTTCAGCATTGACCTTCAAATAGGGTACAGGTATGCAATCCATTATACAGAAAGCTTTGAATTACTGGAAGGTCATCTGCCATAGACGCCATTTTATGTCGAAATAATTTTTATTGTTTTTTCAAGTTAAACAAGTAGACATTTTTAACCAAAGATCAAGGCTGAACAGTGAAGCTCACCTAGATACAATAGGTAGAGCCATCTTGATTGTTCAAGTGATTAATACATATGAGTTACATCAATCATACAAGACGCCATTTTAAATCAAATAATTCAAAATTATCTCATGGTAACAGAAGCATAATCCATATTGGCAGCAAAACTATATGCTATAGGGTTTATTTAATGTTCAAATTATTTTAGGCAAATTTAATCATGCTACTTTGTGGGAAAAAAAGAAAAAACTCAAGTCAGGTTTATTTTGGGAAAAGTTGATCATTTACTCATATCAAAACACAAATCCTTCCAAGATTCAGGCACAAAAGCAGAGTCATTTTTGGGCTCTTTATTGGAAATGTGTAGCTATTGTAACAAAAATGTAGATGGGTAGTGGCCCAGGGCCTACCAACATAGCCACCGACACTTAGCAGTCGCCATCACCTCGACCAAAAGGTGTGATGAGGGAAGTCTTTCCTATTTAAGACTGTAATGCCTAGTAAAATCCTTTACTACTGTTGTAAGACTCAACTTACTCAGCTGAAGTAACTAGGCTATGTACAGTAGGTAGAACAATGCTGCCAAGAGAGAATCAAAGCATTTGGTAGCACACAAGTTCAAATCTTGACAGTGTGCCAGTTCGACATGCAAAAAACTCTTTGCTCCAATATCACTGTTTCAGGGTTAACATTTGGGGGAATAGAGGTAATTTGTGTACAAGTATAGGCTCCATTATCCAGAAACCTGTTATCCTGAAAGCTCCAAACAAGGCCAAGTCCCATAGACTCCATCTTAATCAAATAATTCACTTTTAAAAAATGTTTATTAAATTATTACTTATGATATGAAGATCCAAATTACCTAAAGATCACTTATACTGGAAAACTCCCATGCCATCCCCAACCTTTTTTGCTCGTGAGCCACATTTAAATTTAAAAAAGAGTTGGAGAGCAACACAAGCATGAAAAAGTCCATGTGGATGTCAAATAAGAGCTCTGATTGGCTTTTTGGTAGCCCCTATATGGACTGGCAGCCTACAGGAGAGAATGTTTGGCAGGACATCTGTTTTTTATGCAACCAAAACTTGCCTCTAAGTCAGTAATTCAAAAATAAGCACCTGCTTTGAGGCCACTGGGAGCAACATCTAGGGTTGCCACCCGGCCGGTATTTTACCGGCCTAGCCGGTAAAACACCAGCCAAGGCCGGGGCCGGTATTACAAATTTACCGGCAATGTAGCTGCCGGTAAATTTGAAATACAACTTAAAAATGGCCCTTGCCTTGCTTTAAATCCAATGAAAAACTTACCTTCCTCACTTGCGTGGCTCCGCCCCCTTTGATGTCACGTCCCCTTTTGGTCCCGCCCCCCGCCGGCCGGTAAAGAATTTTTCAAAAGGTGGCAACCCTAGCAACATCCAAGGGGTTGGAAAGCAACATGTTGCTCGCGAGCTACTGGTTGGGGATCACTGCTTTAAGGTATATTCTTAGATCTGTATCGTTTGAGTGTAAATTTGAGAGTATTTGTAGATGTTTGCAAATAACTGTGTCTGGACACCACAGTCTAATAGACTTCCCATTTCTTTTGCTGGAAAACAAATTGGGCTGGAGAATAATGAGTTGTTAAATAAATTAAACATTTGTTATAAACTCTCCTCCAATTAATCTCTCCTTTAAAAAAAATAAATAAAAGCTGCTGGGTTTTTATTTAATTAGTGAAGATGACAGAAAATGAAGGATACACTAAAAGCAACCACAAATCAAAGTGTACAGTATGTACTTCTTTCCATGCCTTGTATTGTGTTATCTGGTTCTTTTTTGCCCAAATCAATGACAAATAAATAGCCAATAAAAGATGCCTCACATTTCAGTCAGTATTGTAAGATAATCAGTAATGAGTCTTCATTTTTATGGTATGTTCAATTTATGTTCTGTAGCTCTCAGGTTTGTAATCCTGTAATCCCTGGTTGCTAGGGATTTATTACTGTAATGATTAGGCTGGAAGTTAAATTGGTAGCGAGGCGAAAAGAAAGATAAATTATTAAAAATAATTAAAAGAAAATATAATTGAACTGTCACAGTCAATTAGGTCCTGGCTGCTGGGATCAGACACTCCTGACAATCAGACAGAATCTTCAGTTCTAGACTAAAACAAAAAACACAATTGGAATGCTAAAAATTAAAAACAAAATTAAAAAGAATTCTGGGCATGTAATAAGTCTATTTACTGCATAAGGGGCATTTCACCTGAAGGACTGTAAACTGGATGCACCCCGCCAACGCATTTTTATGGCTCCCAGTCTGCCCATAGATTATGGGGCCATGACAAGCAAGAATTTGAAGAGCAACTTACTTCAGACGGTCTGGATCCAACACAGTTATTTTATAAACATACACATACCTGTGTATGAATGTATTTATGTATGTATGTATCTACATAAAACCTCTGTACCTGTAAAGAATTAAGGCAAATTACGTTTGTCTGTTTTGGTTCACGGTTGTCCTTTGAGTTCCAAAATTTATCAAGAACTCCCATTGAGCTTATAACAAGGTTAAAGAAACTGTAAATAACATGATTTATCAGTATTTCAGCTATAGTTCCAACAATACATGACCACACAAAAAATATTTAATGATAACACAAGTACCTATAACAAGTAGTAATCCCTTGATTAAAACCAACCACTTCCCAGGACTAAATTATTGTGTAACTATCTAAGCATTATAAAATGGGGCACATCCACCTGCTGAATAACATGAATATATGTGTCATTTCACCAGCATATTTGGTATGCATCCAAAAAATAAAAAAAATAAAATAGATATATATATATAATTTAAGCACAATCTAAACACATTGCAAGAATAGTATCACCTCGTGGCATAACTGCACTGAATATAGAACATGAAGCTAACCAATCTGCAGTAATTGAAAAAACATCTTTTCAGTGTACTGGTGCTTTAAGTCGGAACATTATATATACATACATTTTCTGCAGCAACATAAAGCTGTCACAGTTTTACGCAATCAAGTTCTTCAAACTAATAACTGGAATAACAGAAGGGTAGTAGGATCCTGTTTCAAGAGGGGCAGTGTACACGGACATACACCCCAACCAATTTCCAGGACTAAATCATGGGGTTATAACCTAAGCATAATAAATTGAACATACCACCTGCTAAATAAATATAATATATGTATTATTTCACCAGTATAAGGTATACACCCATGAGCATATGTCTATGCTACAAATATGGCTATCCTAGTGTAGGCAGCGGCACATCACATTATTTGCTGAAAACAGAGTCTATGGGCCTTCTTGTAATTGAAAGTTTTGAATCCCATACCTGTAACAGTTTCTTTTCCTTATCAACCACATGTACATTTATCACAATGCCAGTCTATGGGGAATGTTTGCTCTCAATGTCCAAAAAAAAAAAATAAGGTAAAATAACTAATGAGTTAAAAGGAAATTATTTCTCTACCTTTATCTGCTTCTCAAAGTCACTGCAAAAATAATTTGAAGGCCACTTTACCAAGGAATCAAACCAGTGTGTTTTCCCAAAGAAGTTTTAACATTTGGATTCTCAGCTACATGGCTGTGCCTTAATAAGTCTATATATAAGAGCACAGAATTCTTGCAGAACCCTTTGTCTATAAGACCTGAAAATCACTTTTGACCATATTATCATAAGCATTTGTAGGAAATGCAGCAACTCAAGAGTTAGCAGGCAAACAAATTATACGTTTGTGATATAATTATAGGATGCTTTCCCATGCGGATAATTACCCGAAGCCCACAATGGAGTGAGCAGGAGGTGTTAAACAACCCATCTGTTTATGCCTCTCCCAAAGTCCATGAGGCAAAGTTAACTCTGCTTTTACCAGACACACCATAGTACAGATTAATATAATAAAAAAAAAAAATAGACACTTTAAAGTGCTGTACAGAAGGTGTGGGGTAAAATCTGTTCTATGCTATTAGAACTCACAGTTCTACTTACAGTTTAGCCATGAACATAAAAAAAAAAATGTCTACCTCTACAGTCATGATCAATGGTAGTCAACAAAATTACTGAAAGCTTTACTGATATGGAAGGGACTATATATATATATATATATATATATATATAATAAGGATAATCATATGCATTATTTTTTGTTATTTGCTCTTTATACATACACGAGAATAGCTGAATTCTAGTAAGTTTGCTAGGTGGCTAAAATAACATTTAGTTTATGAGAACTGTTGTCTTGTACATTTTATAAGTAGTACTACATGTAGGCTTCTGTGCAGGGCCTGGTGAGAGATGAGACAGCTGTGTAATGGCCATGGGATGCTCCATATTGTAAATATATTACAGGTATGGGATACATTGTCCAGAAACCCATTATCCAGAATTATGGAATGACTGTCTCCCATAGACTCTATTTTATCCAAATAATCCATATTTTAAAAATGATTTCCCTTTTCTCTGTAATGATAAAACAGTAGCTTGTACTTGATCCAAACTAAGATAGAATTGATCCTTATTTAAAGCAAAACCATCTTATTGGATTTATTTCATGTTTAACTGATTTTATAGTAGACGTAAGGTATGAAGATCCAAATCATGGAAAGGTAGTTTATCCGGAAGACCCCAGGTCCCGAGCATTCTGGATAACTGGTCCCATACCTGTACAACTAAGCTGCGGACTTCAGACTTAATAAATGTTATCAATGTCTGGGATTAAAAGTAAACCCACAGAGCAGACCTGTATATTATGTTAGCACGGAACCCATCAAGGATCAAACAACACAAATCCTTTAACTTTGGTAAAGCCAAATGAAACTAATGGCAGTGATTGTGGATGGAGTAAAACAAGAGGGGCGTACAGATATACTTGAGACTAAGCAGATATAAAAAGTAAAGCAGTTCCACTTACTAACAAATACAAGTCGGCAAGTAAAGGCCAAGATTTCAACATCAGGAGCAGGAGATGCATAGTTTGTCAGAAGAAAAGGAAGTGGGACGTTAACTCGTGACCAGAACCAAAAGCACATTCCTCTGTCTGGGCTGCTTTTCCCCCTAGTTAAACCACTATTTATTCTTGGAAATGGAATGTATTTTTTTGTTACAGTGCTTGCAGTTTTTTTTATGGCTGAATTATGGATATTTGTGCCTGCACAGCATACATGTATGCTAATATATGTAAGGAAAAAAATTGTATTTTGAAATAATAGGTAAAGCAGATGATGATTAATGTCAATCTACAGCACAGCAAGGAAGGAAATACTCATGTTATGCTGCTGGGGACCTAAGGACCTCACCTGCTGCTTTCATTATCCAGTAGCTTAAAAGGAGAAGGACTAATCACTGTACGATGCCAGTGTCAGAATATGGCAAAAATTATAATCACTTACCCTAGACCCTGTGCTTCTGTTCACTGAACACTGCACTGGTCCCGGGTACTACTGTAAGAGTGCCACTCTGATACCATCTTCTTCCTCCTATGTTTCTCTATGTTTTGATCTGTATGTTCAGTTGAGTGAAAAGTCAAACCTAGATGCAAAAGCTGGCTTTTCACTTTACTGCACTTGCAAGTTTGACCCTCCTAAAGTGTACCTGGTGCAATTTTTTTAGTAAACAGGAGAAGCAGCCCAGGGTCTCAGGTAAGTCATACTTTTCCTTTTAGGGCTAGGCCAGACGGGAAGATTCGGGGAGATTTGTCGCCTAGCGACTAATCACCTCTTCTTTGGGGTGACTAATCTCCCCGAACCGCTTCCCCCTGCCTTCCATCTGTTTAATAAAGAATTGCATGCGCCTATTCACACGTGGCACTGCATTTTCCGTAGTTGCCTCCTTAGGCAATTTCGAGCGAATTCGGGAAAGCGCAGCACAGCGTGTGAATAGGTGCAGGCAATTCTTCATTAAGCAGGTGGAAAGCAGGGGGAAGAGGTTTGGGGAGATTAGTCGCCAAGCAACGAATATTCCTGAATCTTCTTGTCTGGCCTAGCCCTTAGGCTAGTGGAGAATATCTACCTGTATGAGCAAAATTTCAAAGTCACATCTATGATAGGCACACATTTTCAAATCTGTTAAGAGTTTTCACCTAAAGCAGAGTTCAAAGGAAAATATACCCCCTCTGTGAAGTCCATAGTGGGTGGTGCAGAGATTGGATTACCCTTTGAGACTAATGTCAGCCTGGGTAGCTGATCCCTGCAGCACAGGCAAATTATAGATATAATATAAATGTATAGTATTGATGTCTTTATGTACTTAAGCCCAATTAAATGAGCTCGTCATATGGGGGTGTACTGGAATAATGATAATTTAAGCCCTTGGCAGGGTACAGTGCCATGGTGCAACACTTGAGGAAGAATTGAAAGCTAAGGCTTGAATCCTTGGCTTGCAGTCATCGCCGCAGCAACCCACTTCAAATGAACACCCTGTAAAAAGTCACATGGGGTAGGAAAACCTAATGCAAATGCACATCAGCAGTATTTATATTTAGGACAGAGTTTAGTAATGTGTGGGCTGAATTGAAACCTCTAGAGTTGGGTTGAAACCATGGCAGGTTTGGGTTGGGTTCAGGTCAGACTGGGGAAATACACTCATCCTCTTCTCTTAGAACCAGAGGTACACACAGACGTAGAAGTACACACAGAGTGGAAAGATGCAAGTAGGGGTTGGGTGTGTGTCCTACAGTGGAAATATTTTGCGGGTTAGGGTCGGATGCAGGTTTACCTTACTCACATATCACTAAAAGAGTTGGCTCTTTTAAAGATTCAAAATGTAAGCAATGTTTAACTGCCCTAGTAGGAGTTGTTTTCTTTAACATTAGTAACTTTATTTTTTAGGCATTTATACATAGGATTTATACATAGGGCATCCGTAGGCTAGGACCACTCATTGCCCCCCTTTCTACCCCCACTTCCCCCCCCTTAATATGTGCAGGCACACGTGGGCCAAACTCATCCCTTCAGGTCTGGATACACACAATGGCACAATTGAGATTTAAAGAGCTAACAAAGCTTCCAGTGCCCCCAGTGCTTCCAGTGCCCCCAAGTCCATTATGATTCAGCTGGGTGTCATGCCGTCCCAGGCTTTTGGGGCGTTTACATAAATTTAGGAATGAGAACACCAGAAACAGCCTTTTTTCTTCTCCTGTGATAATGTTTTCATAGGAATACAGTTACAACAAAAAGTACCTTTATATACAGATTAAGTCTGTCCTAAATCATAGTGCATGGTAGCTTCTACTCATATGTGCCAATGCAAATACAGGTATGGGACACTTTATCCAGAATACTTGGGACCTGGGGTTTTCCACATAATACAACTTTCTGTAATTTGGATCTTCATACCTTAAGTCTACTAGAAAATCATGTAAACATTAAATAACCCCAAAAGGTTGGTTTTGCTTCCAATAAGGATTAATTATATATTAGTTGGGATCAAGTACAAGGTAATGTTTTATTATTACAGACAAAAAGGAAATCATTTTAGAAAATTTGGATTGTTTGATTATAACTGAGTCTATGGGAGATGGCCTTTCAGTAATTCAGACCTTTCTGGATAATGGGTTCCCGGATAATGGATCCCATACCTGTACAAGAAGCTTTCCCATGTCTGCCTAAATAGATGTTGTATCCAATGTCTCAATAAATTGATGGGCCATCTTTAGATTTCAGCCCACAAACACATATACTGCAAATTGACCTGATTTACAGAACATTATATACAGTACTGATCTATGCCATCATTTAAACAAAACTAAAAATTTTTTTTTTTAAAAAAGCTACCTTCACAACATTATTAGCATGTATTTGTGTTTTTTTTTAAGCAACTAGTGTACATTTGTTATGAGACAGCTGTAAAACGCTAAAGGCACATGGCCCCTTTGACTACAGGCCCGGACTGGAAATCTGTAGGTTCTGGGAAATGCCAGATGGGCTGCTGTCAGTTGCCATAGAAAGTGACTATTAAGAGGGCAGATATTATTTGACTTGTGCTGTTTGATAATTTCTAAGCTTAACCTCCCAACTGAAGCCCAGACAAGTGCGTAGTCTTGGTCTAGCAAAAATGTTTAACAAAGATACAAGATGACAGCCCCCCCCCCAGCCAAATCTGAAAACATAAATAATTTTATTTAATTAGGCTTCTGGTGAAGTAAGTTTGTTCATGTTTATGTTTAGTATACAGAATACAGCATTTCTAGCATTATTATTATATTTTAGACTTTAGATCCCCTTTAAATTCTCCTTACTATTTATTTTTATTGGTTTTCGAATGCTATTATAAACTTTTGATACATAATAGGGGTGTTGTAATTTGTCAGTAAAACACTAATCGTTGGCACAGACACAGAGGCAAATGTTATTTTTCCTTCAAGAGTTGGGGGGAGATGACTGTTACTTTTAAAACATAAATCATTATGTTTAATTAGGCTTGTGGTGCAGTAAGTTCATTCATGTTTAGTATACAAAATACAGCATTTCTAGCATTATTTAGTTCCCCTTTAAGCACTGATGCAGTGATTGCAAGAAGGTTAAGATCTGTACCAAAATCATTTTTACTTTAGTTGGGATGTAACAGCACTGAAGCTGGATGTTTTTGGGAAGGTTAAGCAGTCCATGAATGCAGCAACTTTACCTGTAGGGAATGGTTGATCAGTGTGAGCAATCAAAATTTTATTTGATCATTCAAAAAAAAAAAAAAAATTGAATCCATTTGGCTGAGCAGGGAACCCTAAAGCTGCAGTTACGCCAGAATGTAATAGTTAAACTTAAATGCCACTGAAGTTCTCTTAAGAAAAAAGTATTTGTGCCAACTGCAGATCCTTTATTTGAATGATAACCATATCTATATTGCTCACACTCTCAGACAACATTTCTCTGGTGCACCAAAGTGATAAAGCCCTCCTCCAGATTTTGCAGAACCTTAAGGTGGCCACACATGGGCCGATAAAAGCTGCCGACAGACAGTGTATGAGGCTCTCCAACCGGCTTCCCCAATCAATATATCTGACCGAAAGTCGGCCAGATGTCGATCGGACGGGATTAAAAATCCCGTCGGATCGCGGCCGCATTTGTTCATTGATGAGGTCTAATGATCTGACCACCCGTATCTCCTCCGTTCTGACCCTAGGTCCCACGATAGGATCAGCCACCCCAAGGCAGGCATATCGGGGAGAGATCCGCTTGTTTGGCAGCATGGCCAAATGAGCGGATCTCTCCATGTATGGCCACCTTAGGATTGATATGGCTTAATTTAAAAACAAACAAAGAAACTGAGCATTATTTAAGTTTCTATCACCAAACTGCTCTCTTTGGTATAGGAGACAGTAGCTAAAGAATATTACCTAAGCTTAACATTCTCTCTTTTTTTTTTTTGCTTGAAAATATTCTTTGTTGACCTCTTGTTACAACTGCTCCAAACACTCCATTGGGTATGAATAAAAGTATGAAGAAAAGATATATTGGGTGTGACTTTCAAACCATTTATGCACAGGGTGTAACCATAACCTTTAGAACATAAAACTACCACTTAAAAAAAACATAAACCTTTTCCGCCTTCCAAATCACTATCTACGTTGCTTCCGACGCAAAAGTTTAAAATTTCTGAGAGGGCTCAGTTACCTTCTTCCTTAGGAGCTGCTAAACATACCTGCCTAAAGGTAGTGTAAAAAATTAAATGTTCAAGAGTTATAAGCAAAGGAAATCACACAGAAATGTTAAGACAAATCCATAGCCACTACTGATTCTTTCAAAACAAAGTGATCCTTATGTTCTTGGAGCTTGTCTACTGTCTGTGCCCAACCATAATCAAAATCCGCTTCCTAGTACAAATAAAACAAAAGCACCCAGTCGCTTCTAATTAACCTGTGCAGGTCCTGCAATCAGGGGCACTGCCCCAATGAGGCGAGTTGAGGAACTGGCCTCAGGCAGCAGTGGCCCACTGGGGTACCAGGGGCGGCAAAAATGTAGCTGCTGGTACTTTAAGAGCCGAACTTCCATTTTTCAAAACGGAAATTCAGATCTTCCAGCTCAAAATGCAATTATGCCCCCTGCATGCAATTACACATCCAAGTTATAAGTATACAGATAAAAGGAGGTCAGATAGCTGGGGAAGCATCATGCTATAGTTGTTCCTACCAAAATACAAAAAAAACTCATGCACTTTATAATTATCTCTATCCCTGCCACAAAGGAGCTTACAGTCTAAGGTCCCTACCAGATGCACAGGAAGGAACACAGGCATATACAGGGAGAATATTTTTCATACATTTTGTAGGTACTGCTCTGGTTGAAATCAAATTTGAACTCCAGTGATTTAGGGGGCACCTCTACAACTCAAGGCATTTCATTTTAATTAACATTTCAATATACATTAACATTTTCAATGTTCTTTGTAAAATTGATTGCTATTAAAAGCAATACCTGTCTGACTGCTTACATTTTCTGCACTACTGGTTCTATCTCCTGAAACAATGTTGCAATCAAATGTATACCTCTTAATTAAATTAAGCCTGGAGATGTCTGCTACATTTTCTTTCATTATCCAACAATACCTTTTTTTGGGTGGAGGTTGCCAACTAATTGTGCCACCAAAACAAAAGTTTGTTCATTCCGCCTGGTCATTCTTGTGTCACTTCTTGCAGGAGCTGGAATTTTATGCATAAAAGGAGTAGGTGTAGCTCTTGCGTAAATAATTAATATACTACTAAGGGCTCTTACTCACAAGCGTTTTTCCCCTGCACTTTTTGCTGTGTTCAGCCACAGGGGAGTGCAGGAATAGACACAAGCAATTCTTTTCAATTGGGCTATACTCACACAAGCACATGTAGTCGTCGAACGCAGGAAAAATGCAGCATGTTGCGTCTCAACCTGCGTTCGGCACCTACATGCGTTTGTGTGAGTACAGCCCCATTGAAAAGAATTGAGTGTGTCTATTCCTGCATTCCCCTGCAGCTGAATGCAGCAAAAGAGCGGAGGGAAAAACGCTTGTAAGTAAGAGCCCTAACATATTTCACACGCACTGGCTTCTGCTCAATAACTTCCACTCAGAATAAAGGAAACACAATATATGTTGTTGTTTGTGGACTAACACTATTAAACCACAGAAGCTTGCCCTTGTTTTGAAATTATTTCATATACCGGCAGTGTCGGACTGGCCCACCAGGATCCCGGTGGGCCAAGGTGTCAGTGGGCCTTCATGCTGCTAAACATTTGGCCTAGTTCATGGCCATTCCCTATTTCTATGAGAACTAAGAGCCTAAATAGATGTAATAATAGATTATAGTATGTAAAGAAAACAGACTAGGAAAATTGAGTTTGAATGAGTAGAGGAAGAATAATAGTACTGAGAGTGGGCCCCTGGTCTAAGATTTTTTGGTGAGCCCCTAGTCTAAGGTTTTTGGGTGGGCCCCTGGTGTCCCAGTCCTACACTGTATACCGGTATTATTGTGATTTTTATAAACAATAAGGACAGACCCACTGCTTTCATAAACACAATAAATTATCATCAGTGCACGCCTTTTAAGAGGATATAGGCATGTGGAAGACTGTGGTAAATAAAAGAACAAAACTTTACAGTAGATATGATCTATATTTTCATGGTTATAATACAGACTTATCTCATGGTACAACAGGCAGAGGAGACATTTGACCTTGCATACAGTAGGATATAGCAGTACAATTCCCAGCAAACGTCAATATGCCCTGTCGCTTATCTAGATTTCTGTTATTTTCCACCTTCAGGCATCACATGTTCTAAATAAGTCCCTAAATGTAGTTGTTATGGGCAAGTACAGCCCACTATAAACAATGTTCCAGGTGTTACTATTCCATGTTAAACATGTTTGCATGCACAGAGTCAAAGTGCCACTTTCTGTAATATTAATATATAGCTTATTGGGATCCTCTGGCCTTACTTTCTCCCCCATGTAGTGACCCTGACAACAACCGAACATTGTGCTCATTCCAGCGAGTATGACTGGGCATGTAAATGATGCAGGTACAGCGGGCACTGCACATTCCTACCCTCACCCTTATGCAGACATACATATAAATGGCCATACTTTCACAAGTCAGTTGTAATCCACAGTGCCGTTGGTTCATTTAGATTTCCTATGTAGCTAGGGTTGCCACCTTTTCTTCAAAAAAATACCGGCCTTCCTATATATTTACCTTTTTTTCCTTTTAATAACATTGGGACCAACCATCAAAAATACCGGCCAGGCCGGTAAAATACCGGCCAGGTGGCAACCCTATATGTAGCGCCAGTAGCTACAGGACAGATACAACATTATATGTACACATATATGTACCATGTGGTCAAAATGGGCAGTACCAAGAATGTCAGACACTACCTGGGCTGACCTGGTAAAAGATGGCAATGGCTGCTTGCTCAAATATAGATATGGTTGTGTTCAGGCCCGGTTTTGGGTTAATTAAACCCAATAGGATTGTTTTGCTTCCAGCAAGGATTCATTATATCTTAGTTGGGAAAAAGTACAAGGTACTGTTTCTTTACTACAAAGAAAAAGGAAATACTTTTTTGAAATTCTGAATGAAATGATTAGAGTCTATGGGAAAAGGTCTTTCTGTAATTCGGAGCTTTCTGGATAACGGGTTTCTGGATAACGGATTGTACACCTGTGCATGGATTCTGAATCAGGCAACAACAGAAAAACAATTATCTTGTTTATATTCTGTGTGTTGAATGGGTTGTTTATTTTTAAATTAAATCCTGCAATTGCAGTTGGTTTTAATTTTTTGTGTGGGTGTTTTTTTTGTGGTTATTTAAACTTTTATTCAGCAGCTCTCAATTTGTCAATTTCAGAAATCTGGTTGCTAGGGTAATTTGGTCAGATTTCTGAAATTGCAAACTAGAAAGCTGATGAATAAAATGCTAAAATAACTCAAACCACACAGTTTGTCATTTCAGAAATCTGGTAGCAAGGGTCAAATTTACCCTAGCAACTATGCATTGATTTTAATAAGAGGCAGAAATACAAATAGGAGTGGGTCTAAACAGAAACAAGGGTAATAAAAAGCAGCGATAACAATAGATCTGTAGCCTTAAAAACATGAATATTTTAAATTGGTCAGAAATAACGAAGAAACTATAAAAAAATTAAGGTTAACTGAAAAGTTGCTTATAATTAGCCATTCTATAACATACCGAAGGCTAACTTAAAGGACCCACCCATTTAATGTTACCTTGTCTAAGGGCCCTTACACACGGGCGTTTTTACCTGCGCTCCCCTGCGTTCCGTTTTGCTACGTTCAGCCGCAGGGGAGCGCAGGTATAGACGCACTCAATTATTTTCAATGGGGCTGTACTCACGCGAACGCATGTAGGCGCCAAACGCAGGAAAAATGCAGCATGTTGCGTCTGAATCTGCGTTCGGCGCTTACACGCGTCTCGTGGGTACAACCTCATTGAACAAAATGAGGTGCGTCTAGACCTGCGCTCCCCTGCGGCTGAACGCAGCCAAACGCAAAGCAGGGGAGCGCAGGTCCAAAACGCCCGTGTGTAAGGGCCCTAACAAACAATCGCTAACTTTAATTACTGCCTTTGGGAAAGATTCTAGTTTAATATGCATGACCTGGTTAAAGCAGTCGTTTCCAACCTGCACCTGTCAACCTGTTGCTAAACTGCAACTCTGAGCTACTTGGCTATCAGTGGAACCTTGGAGAATTAACAAAACAAGGAAAAGGCAGTGGTATATGACAACCTTATTTGATTATTATACAGAATCTGTGTATTCACATCTTTTTTTGAAATTACTCACCACTTGAATGCATTTCAGGATGCCAAAGAGAGAGCGAATATAAGCCAAATCGCAGCGTATGCCCCGGAGTCCCTGACCATGCATCACTGGTTCAGTGGTGGGCTGGTATGGGCTTCTCGCCCCCGACACCATAGATGTGCTAGATGCTTCTCCTTGAAAGCCATCCATGTCATCCCCAGTCACCCTCATGTCTAGTGCCTTTGGAAAGAAGGGAATCAGTGGTGGGTGGCACTGTACCAAAACAGCATGGCACTGGCCTAGGGATTATGTCACCTGGCTCAACAGCAGATGTTTCGGAGGCACCCAAGGATTACCATGCACATCAATTATTATTCCTCTTCACCTCCCATGGGATTTTGGCAGCTGCCAGCAACCTGTTACATAGTCATACCATTATCCAAACAGAAAGTAAAAATGATAGACACATTTAATCCTCCAGAAACCCTTTGTTGTCTGTGAGTTCCAGATTTCAGCCAAAAGATCACCAATCCCAGTAGTGTCTGCTCGCAAGGCAAACCCCGGTTACCTGGAGGCTCGGTACAGAGAGAGCAGTGGGAAAGCTAACATATTCCACACCATGTACACGCAGCCCTCGCCTTCACTAACGTGCACTGTATGTAACCATACAGTGTCCATTTTAGGACATTTGTGTGCAAAATAGCAGTGCGTCCTGCTCCCTCCCCAGTGTAGATTCTCTGTTAATGAAAATTCGTATTGCGCCTCCCAGTTATGGTTTTAGTGATCTTCCTATTTGTAAGTGATTGTTCCAGGCTGCAGCATACTTTTTCTGTCCTGCTCTCTACTCTCTCCTCCTACCTCCCTCCATCCTGTTCTCTACTCCCTCCGCCTACCTCCCTCCATCCTGCTCTCTAATCCCTCCTCCTACCTCCCTCCATCCTGTTCTCTACTCCCTCCTCCTACCTCCCTCCATCCTGCTCCCTATTCCCTCCCCCATCTTGCTCCATCCAGATCTCTCTGGCCCCCTCCCTCCACCCAGCTACCTGATTCCATCCTGCTGTAGCAGGATTTTTACTTCCTGATTCATACCATCTCCCTGATTTCTCTGGCCTGTCACATGGCACAACATCATCCACAAAGCCAGTGAAACATACAGAGTTATTGAGCTTTTTTTTATACAGTATTACATCTATCCCAACAGTCCCATTTTTAGCGGGACAGTCCCTCTTTTCACGGCCGGTTTTAAGCACATTGGACCAATTTGGCCCAATTGGGCCCCGCACTTATGGGGGCCCCGCTCCAGTGCGAGCTCTGATTCCTATTCCCTTAATTCCCCAGTTGCCCAGCCTACCCCCATCCCCAACTGGCAGCCGTCACTTGGACAGAGGGGAAAGCAGGCACTATTTGCCCATCCAGCTCTGTGACCCTGCGACAGACAGCAAAATTCCTTCTAGGGGGCCCCTCCAAAATGGTTCCAATTGGGCCCCACACTTGGTACAGCCGGCCCTGCCTCTTTTGACAGCTCAACCCACAGTTCCCTGTTTGCACTGGAAAGTCCAGTTTTTCTCTGCACTGAAAAGCCAGAAAAAGAAACAAAGTTTCTAACTTATTTGGCTTTTGGCAGAGAGCCACAGCAGCAGATAAGATAATTTTGTAACGATTTCAAGATAAGCACATAAGTAACTATAATAATATAAGAAAATAGGTCCCTTGGGAAAAGTTAGACTCACAGCTTAAATAGCAATTCACCTTCATTAGCAAAACTGTAATAGCTGGAAAAAAACACAGACATATGTTCAAACTTTCATAACCTGCCAAATGTTGTAAAATGAACATGATAATTAGGGGCTGTGGCCACAAAAAATGGTCATGGTTATTATTATTATTATTATTAACATGTATTTCTATAGCGCCAACTTATTTAGTAGCGATGGTTAAAAAATTATGCTGCACTACACTTTTTTGTCCCTCTTTTTATTTCCAAAATGTTGGGAGGTATGGTATTATCTTTTGTCAAATTGCAACTTATCAAATGTAAACATGGATATTAATTATATAATAAAGAAATCCCTTATTTTAACCGTATGTTCTTCCCGGGCTGTAGGGAATGGATTGTTTTGCTTTTAGTAGGGATTCTGTTACATTTCTTTTACATTGTGAAAAATGGTACTGCTATACTAACAATTTCTAACTATAAGTTTATATATATATATACTCAAATTAATTGCAGACAGTGATCAAAATAAAATGTATAGGTTAATTTAATGTAAGGCCATACATCAACGTATAGTTAGAAACTTCAGAGTATTACCAATGAAAGGAACAGGTAGAATACTGCAGAATGGACAAATTCGGAGGGAGGGAGATGGGAGTAGGTCAAATGACGTATAAAAAAAAGTGACAGGATGGAGGGAGGTGGGTGGAGGAAGTTGGGAGCAGTATAGTGTGACATGGGGGGGAGGGAGTAGGCTACAGCCCAAAAAAAAGCCTTACACGTAGTGAGAACAAAGAGCTAAACAGGGGAGGCACAATAAAGATTTATTTTTTAAAAAAGATAGTAATATATAGATTTTAGATGGGAGAGACAGCCAGACACACTAATTGTGCACATAGATGTCTTAAAATGGACACTGTATAATCAGCAAAACATGCTGCGTACCTCAGCCAATCAGCCAACAGCTTCCTATGTGATAAAATGCATGGTCAATGCAGCTGGGCCCGCCCTTTAGGTTAGTAAGTTAACTCTTTAGTTGCTGCTGTGGATTTAGAAATTTCATTTGTTGTCTTGAACATTAATGCAGAAGCACTGTGATGTGTAACTGTTGCTATCCATCTTATTAAATGCAAATATATTATTTAAAACGTATAAAACTATAGAAAAATAATTTATAGTTTAGAAGCAGTATTCACAATTGTGCAACAGGTAAAATACATATTCCTTAACTCTGGAGTTCTACTGGGCCATGAAAGCTTTACTATGCAGATGCTAATAAAAGGAAAAATGATACAAAGCAAATTATGTGAGCCCAGTGGTGATATTCGGGTTAATGTCCATTAAAAAGGTTTTTTTTTTTTTTTTTTTTGCATATCCATTGTTCAAGGTGCCTGTTTTGTGGGCAGTTGGCTTGGGTCACTACTAGCAATGCAGGGACCCCTTTGGGAAAATGCTATAAAAAAGAAAAATATTCACAAGAGCTATATATAACCTGTACATGCTTCTAAAAAGGTGCTTGGTGATTCCATCAGTATTAGTGCTTGTGTCATGAACTCGCTGAAACTACTGTTTACTAAACACTGTGGAAGTCCTTGTTGACATTTAATACCCTATATTTTACAGCGGGGGAGGGACATTATTTCACGTGTATATTCATTAGTGTAACAGAAACTGTGGGACTTTTATCATCTGCAGCCACACTACATTCCACATTTCACTGACAAAGGGAAAAACAGCTGAAGAACTGAAGGTTGTAAATCAATGAATTACATAGTTGTTTCTCTCATTTAATACTCTAGCCTTGTTGCACCTCTATCAACTTCCAAGTAACTAAATATTTGTTTGGTTATTTATAATGTTTTGTTTTTTTCCCACCTAATCCTAACCTTATCCTTAGGAACAGTGTACTTTTATTTCTCTCCCTTCAAGCTACGCCCTTTGCAACTGCCTACCCTGCCTACCCCTAGTTCTGGCACTATGTTTGTGTATAAATCATTTTTGTATTCAGTCCGTTTCATAGGAAAACTGTCCTTACTGTTTCCCTAAAACTAAAAAGAGAGGTCAGTTAGACAGGTGAGCCATTTTAAAAATATTCATTCCAAGTTTTCAGGGACTGGAAGGTTAGGGAGATCAGTACATGATCACCTCCCCACCATTTCATCTTTGTTTTTCTTATTTTCTCTGGTGTGCTGTTGAAGTGCCAAGGGAAAAGGATAACACTATGGCAACCCCTTCAATTAGACTGGGGCCTGACATATTTGACTCATTAGTTATGATCAGCTGTGATATTAAACCACTTTAGAACTATCAGAAAATAAGAAAAATCATGTATAAATGTATAAATAATCTCAGTGCTTCATAACTATTCTTCGGCTTCAAAGCTGACAACCTATTCCTAAATGAATTCCTGAACTTTACAACTGTGATTTGGTGAAATAATAAAGCACAGTAAAGCCAGAACCCAGGATAAATTATTCCAAAGGAGTCAGTATAGTATTGAAAAATGTACTTTCACTGCCCACCCTAACTAGTTTAGGCTCTCTTATACTGTATGTAGAGAGGAAAGGATCTATCTGCTGGTATATCAATTGAAAAGGGATCTGACTTCTGTTAGTAAAATTATGGAATTAGAGAAGAGGGAAAGAAAAAGAACCCTTAACAAAATGTTTAGGATTAGAAAAATATGTCATAAACAGTAAATAATTTTCTAGAGTCTGCCACCTTTTTTAAGTGGTTAAAGAATGCTCACAAAGAATAGGCTGATGTGAGTAAATTTAGCAACTGATTTGTCATATTTCTAGGTGGCAGACTCTAGAAAATTATTTGCTGTTTATGATTTATATACTTTTCTAATCCTAAAGAGTCATCCAATCGTTTGTTAAGGGTTCTTTTTCTTTTCCTCTTCTCTAGCTCTCTTATACTGCCCCTATGATAAACATTATTGCCATCTAGCGACGGATTATAAAAATGCATGTTTAAAATATTTGAATTTGCTATGTATAGTACATTAACAATTATATCCTACAGCCCATATGTTTGCAACTCCTAACCTAAATAGTTGTAAATATTCTTATAATTGTGTCCTCCTAGCCTGAGGACAATTTTTGTCAATAGTAACTAACCAAAACTGGAAAAGTTAAAAAAAAAATCTTCTATAAAACTGCCTCTATAAAAAGTTTTGCGCAGAGGTACATAATTTACTTACTGCAATGTGCAAAGTGTACCTCTTGCCACAATCCAGAATTCCCCCCAGTATTCCATTATTGTTAGGCTCGCAAGTTGGGGCTGATGCATTAAAATTTACTAAATCGTGTTAGTACTTCAACATGACGCAATTGTGGTGAACGTTTTCTACATCCAGTAGACTTAAGAGGCAGATTTACTAAATTCGTGTAAAGGATTCGAATATTCGCTCAAATAGTCTCTATTCGATTGTGCGACTATTCGAATATGCAAATTAAGTATTTTTGACTATCGAATGTTCGATTGCATCGAATAGATTGAATAAATATAAATATATATTCGATTGTTCGACTATTCGCCAGTCGAAGAACTTGCCCTTTAAATTTTTATTCGACTGCCTACTTCACCAGATTGAACCTACCAAATTGCAAAAGAAGCCTATGGGAATCCCCCATAGGCTTTTTTTAAAGTCTTTTGCCGAATTTCAATCATGCGATCGAACGCTTCGAACGTTTGATTTGTACGATTTTGGTGAATATTCAAACATTTTTTCTGCAACTTTTCATAGAATCGTTCGATCGTACGATTTTGGCAAATAGTCCAAAACACACTCAAAACCCAGCAAATATTTTATTTGATTTTGGTGAATATTTATTCACCAAATATTCACCAGTCGTATTCGAGGGCTAAAAACCCTCGACAATTCGACCCTTAGAAAATCTGCCCCTTAATTTCTGGTGTTTGGCTGAAGAGTGATTTGTGCTCACTGGGAGCTGTGAGAATCCTGGAGCTATGTTCTGCTTCAGAAGTAGGGTTTTTCACGAAACTAACTGTACCCGATTAGTGCTCTGTAAACAACAGTAAAGGTAAAATGATTTTGGAACAAATTATCTTTTTACCATGCCTTTCTCGAAAATGAAATTGCCTGGTTGCTAGGGTACACTGGTCCCTAGAATGCTATCTCCCATTGAATGCTGTCACCCAGAGAATTCATTTAACACAAATTATTAAGATATTAAAAAACAACGTTCTTTTTCTCTGTTATAATAAAACAGTGTCTTGTACTTGATCCCAACTAAGATATAATTAATCCTTATTGGAGGCAAAAGAATGAAGAAGAGGAAGAAAACATGCATGCAATGTTGCCACTATAGAAGTAGTTTTCAGCATACAGGAGTACTGGCCTGGGGTAAGTGATAGAGCACCCCAGTGATTATAACATTACTTCTTCTTTAATAGAAATAGGTTTTACATCTTCTTTAATATGAATGCTCTGGCTCATATCTACACTCTGTTTAATTATGAATTTCATCCTCTGGTTATCTTTCTCTAGCACTTTCCTGTGTTGTTGGAATATTCAATTTAACAATAAGTCATGGTTTTAGGTGAATGCAAAGCACAAATAAAGCATAACGAAAAATGCAGATCAATCTTTATTATATTGAATATGAAATTTAAATGTATGCAACAAACACTGCTAATTTGTTATAACATTTCAAAAATTCACTCACACATAATTTTAAGAATGACTACACATACTATATTTACTTGCTTGAGTTAAGAAAAATCAACAGCAATATGTTTCACTTGGGAGTTCTGGTTATGATTCTGTGGAAAAACTTCCGGGAGTACTTCACACTTATTGTACCTTCTGTCTGCACAATGTCTCTTTCCTGTTTTCCTCTTCTTATACTTCTTGTCAGATTGTCTCTCTTCGATGTACAGTAGTAACAGCCAGTATGTCATTGATTGTAGAACCTACAACCATAACCTTTGTTTCCCGTAGTGTTTTGCACCCAGGGCACTTACACATGGGCTCTTATGAGCCCATGATTAACTGCCCCAAGTGGGTGTGAAATGTGGAGGGTGGATGCAGATGTAAATATACATTTTTTAACTTTGTATAAATTAAAATATTTCTTAACTCATTTTCTCTGGTCCTGTGGATCTGTTTGAGTGCCAGTCGGCCCTGTTTCTTCTACACATTGTCTGTCGTACCTGCTGGGGTCTGGGGCTGTTGTACCCGGACCACTTTCACTATTTGGTGAGTCATTTACAATTTATTATGGAGCACCGTCTCTTTAAACCATTATATTGAATGGGGAAGCCCATCGGCAGCTTTTATTGGATCTTGAATGAACCACCTTAAAGGTGATACCTTTCTTTGCTAACTAAGATCATAAGCCAATAACAAGCCATCAGAACATTTCAGATACTTTTTTATAAACCAGTTTTGAAAAAGGAAATTAATTGTTTTAAAAACTTGCTGTGATTATCATCTAAGTTATCCAGTATAGACAGAATCAGTCATTTGTCGGAAAACACTATTGATTTTGCTCTGCCAAAAGCTGATGACACGTTTCAATCTCAGTCCTCTTGTCTGCCAAGTTTATAATGTATAAAAAGATGGTAGCATGTGGGCGTGGCTTCCAGATTTAAAGGGGAAGTTACCCTGATGATGTTGCTCGCCACATAAAAAATGTAGAAAAATAAAAATAACTCTTTTTAAACATAAACTTTTATTACATGATGTAAAATCTTACAGATACTTCCATAGCAAACACCTTTACCATCACTCCAGCACAGACTTATTTCCACACATGCAGTTATAATATTTCAGGACACACCAGAGTAGGGTTGCCACCTGTCCGATTTTGACCCGGACAGCCGGTATTTTGAAGGGCGGCCCGGGTCAATGCTTCCTGTCCGGTTTTCCAAATAAGGAAAACTGGGCGGGATTAGCTTGATTGACGCCGCGATCGGCGATCGTGTCGTCATAGCTCCGCCCCGTGACGTCACGGGCACACCCACTGACGTCATGGGCCCGCCCCCCAGTCCGGCTTCAGCCACAGGGAAAGGTGGCAACCCTACACCAGAGGCCTCTACTTGAATACAGTTCAGCACTTCAGTCCTCATTCAAACATGCGATGGTACATGCAGTGAGGGAAACCAGCATTAAACAGTAGGCACACCTTCTCTTTAAGGATCTTGGATCCCACCTAACTGCTAGTGGTCCGGTTTATGCTTCCACCCGTATCCCCCCCACTCTCCAATAGTGGCCTGATACCTTTGGGTGATACCCCTCCACTCTTCCAAATTAGGACATTTTTCATCCAAGTCCTGGCCTGAAGCCTCAGTGTCCTTCCTACCTAGCCCTAAGCTGTCACTGGTTCCCTAACTTACGGAGTGCCGTAGGAGTCTAACTCCACTTCCCTCCTTGATGGGGACCAAACTGCCCTTACTAAATATCCTAACTGCCTCGAGTACCTAGTACTCGCTCACTTTTATATTGCCTATTCTAGCTTCTTCTATTCTAGCGTCTAAGATGATGTCTCACTCACCGACCAGCTGTTCTTAATTTGGTCACACCTCCCATCAAGACTGCTCACTTTGGGCGGGGCCCTCCTTTTATACCCTTCTGTGTGCTAGAGCTCTGGTGGCTGGGGTGGAAATTACACTTACAAATTAACTTAAAGAACTCTAGTGGCCATTCATACACATAACATACAACACATTTTAAACACATACATTTTACATACTGTACATTTTGTGACTCAAACAGATATCATTGCATACACATAATACTCTCATCACTTTACACCCCCTTACAAGCAAATCCCCTGAATCACCCCCTCCTCTTTCTCACTGTGTTTATTGGGAACAGTGTTAAAAAAGATGGCACAACTATTTCAGTTGGTGAGTTTACCTTCACATGACAGCTGCCCTAGTGCTTGGCTCTTTGGAGGCTAGCTGCATACACTTCAAGATATTTGAAGTATTTAGGACAACTGGGAGGTGTTTGCTTGTAATTTAAAGCAAACAAAATGTCTTGTTCAATTATTATGTTTCCAACAACCTCGAAAAAGCACAAGCTATGCCCTTGTAAAGTAGAACACTAGGGGGTTGCCACCTTTTCTTGGAAAAAAATACCGGCCTTCCTATATACTGTATTTATCGTTTTTTCCAGCATGTGTAGCTTTTTGCATAAAAATGTGCCACCCCCTTTTATCAGGCCACACCCATATTTAACCTACTCCACCCAAGCGGAGTGATCACTTATACCCCAAGCAAGAAACGCTGGTAGTGGGACAAATTATGTAGGATGTAGGACAAGACAGACAGCTGATGTACACAGTTGATTACATCTGCAGCAAATTATACCAGATATTGGTAGCCATTATATTATTCAATGAGATTAGTGAGTCCTGCACCCATGAAGAATATTATACAATGAAGAGTAGTTGATACATGCACCTCAATCAGAAGTTTACAGTGAGAGGAACAATATGGTGAGAAAATGTTTCCATTGGCATCCCAAATCCATTATCTGAGAGCAGTGGATACTGTGGAACAGTGGATAACACATTAGGCCCCTGACACCCCCTTGGCCTGGCACCCCAGCCGCAACCCCCCACCAGCGAGTACCTTCTTTCCTCTCCTCATGCGATTGGTCAGGGAGTGCACCGTCTCAGGCAAGTGGGGGCCACCCAAGTCCATATATATTATGTATAGTTATAAGCCAAGGCTGACAGCAGGGGGGTACAGTTGCACCGGGCCTAAAGGGGGGCTGTGCAGCACTTTCCAAATTAGCCGGGCCCCCATAACAGCATGCAAGGTGAACCTCAAGCGGCGAAGACCCGAGGTGCTGAAGACCTGAATTCAGAGAAGACCTGAAGCCGGAAACAGAACCGAAGCCATGAAAGGACCACGAAAGGAGCCAAAGAAAACTGAAGAAGCTGCCATCAAAGAGGAACCTAAGGTAAGGTAATGTTTTTTTTTTTTAAATATTCTTTGGCCCCTGACTGACAAAATTTGATTTAACTTGTAAGGGGGAGGGCTGGCCACCAATGTCTTTTTTTTTTATTTTGTATGTGGGAGGCGGTGTGCCCACTGCAATGCAATTTTGATTTTAGTGAGGCCCACGCTGCCTGCATAAGTGTTCATCCGGACTGCACGGTATCGCAAGTTGAAACTGACTAAAGCAAGGGCCTAGGGGCCTACAGGGTTTTTTACGGAGACCCCAGCAGACCAGCACGACCATGGGTTTAGGGCAGGACCTGTGGTGGTGGACTCTCTATCTGTCTTTTCTCCTTTACACTCTCTTTCATCCTCTTTACCTTTATATTTTGCTTTCTTATTTCCTACTGATCTGCTCTGCAACCTACTTTTCACCTCTCTTCACCATTTTGTTTCCCTTCCTAATTCTGTTTAGCTGGCCATACATTAAAAGATCTTTTTGATCCAAATATCGAATCATAATCATGTAATGCTGCAAATATGAGCTAGGGCTATGTATATCAATGCATAGCAGATCTTGATCTGACAGAAAAATTGCCTAATCATCATCTGGCCACTTTATTTTTTTTATTCTATGCCCTTCACAGCCTTCTCAGCAAAATATGAGGTCTAAGGCTCATGTGAATTTTGGGGCCTATGGGAAAAACAGGCAATGCCATTTTTAGGGCACTCCCTTCGCTCAACACTCATTCAAGTCTATGGCTACAAAAGCTTACAGTTGTATGATAATTTTATTTGTAACTGTTACCGCAGACAGGTCAACAATTAAGTGAACACTACCATAATAATTTCAAAGGTCAGTAATACAGGGTAACATATGTTATATGAATTAAGGGAAATAAGGGGAAAAAACACTTTAATTTAAATAAAACATTTTCATAAAAAATGTACTGTTCTAGTGCCATTAGCCATTGGAATATTTAAAATAGAATTGTCCATTTTAAGGACTAATGGCCATCCCCTGGCCAGCACATGGAAGGTGCTCTCTCTTAAGCTGGCCATACGCAGGGAGATCTGCTCATTTGTAAGTCACCAAATGAGTGGATCTCGCCCCAATGTGCCCACATTGAGGTGGGTGATATCGGCTTATCCGATCGTGTGCCCTAGGGCCCAATGATCGGTTCAGAGTGGAGGAGATACAGGCAGTCAGATTGCGGGACTGCATCAATGCACAGATGTGGCTGTGAGCCGACATAATTTTTTAACTTGCCTTGATCTGATCTGGCTGATATCGATTGGGGAAGCCCATCAGATGGTCCCGCACACTGGCCAATAAGCTGTTGACTCTTGTGTATGAGGACCTTCATTCATTATCCCTGTTGTGTGGTCTTGTATATAATCTAGTTTTGAGCCCCAGTCCATAAAAAGGTTATATTAATGACCTGGAGAGAGTGCAAATATGTGAAAATAAACCGGTAAAAGTAAAGAAAGAGAACTGTGAGGAAAGTTTGGGTTGTTTTCTTAACAGAAAAGACAGCTATGAGTTGAGTCAATTTCTCTTTACAAGTATATTAGAGATCATTATAGACAGATAGTGGGGGATTTTTTTCCATAGAAAAAATCAATGAACCAGAGACCAATCCTTTAGACTTGGGGAACTAAAATTCAGTTCAGAGTAGGTGGTTCAAGATTTACAGCTAGTTTGTATAGATATTGGTGTATATAGTTTGTAGGTACCAAAGTAAAGTGAAAAGACAGCAATATATAGGGTAACTAACAGCAACTTACTGTTTTTTGCCTGATTTACTGGCAGAATGAACACACAGGTCCTAGCCCCACTTATGGAAGTTATTATTATTAGTGTGTGTCTGTGTGTCTATATATAACCTGTCTGACTACTAGTTGATCCAAAAACCCCGTTTGAACCTTCTCCAATTTCACCCTAACTCCAAGATGGCAATCGGACCAGACTATAAAATATGCTCCATTTTAATTTGTCTAATGCAGCTCTGGCCACGTTTAATGGATGCTAATGCTTTTCCATGAATTTTCCTGTGGCTGTTTGTGCCTCTATGTGGGCTGATTGGGCCTCTGTGTACCCGAGATGCCAGTCCTGCTCACTCATCATGTGCTTCAGAACAGGACGGAGACCTGACAAAATCCACATTGTATGAACTGAGGCTCTATTTTATCTCAAAGTAAAAACTTAATGCGCAATACTCAAAAGTAAGCTTCCAACTTATAGGGGCAAATGCAGGTCAATGCTCAGCTCTTACAACCAAAACTGTAAAATCATTTTATAAGTACGATGCCTTAAGCACTTTCCATTCATAAGGTTCTTCCAACACTCTTACAAAAGGGTATTCCCACTTTGCATGCTGCAGTCTCTTTGCCTTCAGTCTCCTTAAAGTGATCCATGTTATAAAGCAGTGCATTTTGTTGTAGATGAATAAGGGTTAATGTCTGCTCACAAGACATCCTCCTTGATCAATCACATTCCAGAAGGCAGAAATGTTTCAGGTTTTGGAATAATCCTTTCCAACAAAACTGTGCTATCTGTTCCGCTGTTTAACTGCTCTCGGTCAGTCCGAATCAGAATCTGATTCTTCATCTAGGAAAAGCCAATGAGAGTGTGAGTTACCTTCAGCAAAAGAAGAAATACAAAGAGTAACACCCATAGGGTCATAAACATTTCAAAGTGGTTGTAGCACAATTTCTAATGAATTGGCATTCAAAAAGAATCAATGTAGTGCTATTGTTAGCCGTGTGCAATCAGAAACCAATGTTTGTGAAGAGGCAGTTCATCGTTTTCTAAAATGAAGCATTTTTGTAGTTATTTTTTGAATATTTTTGTTAATATTATCCTTCATTCACATAGTGCTGATGTGTTAAAGAGATTTTACATCAATAGCGCATAGTTTTATCCAGCACCCCCCTCCCAAAAAATCTACCCATTCATGTGCACATGGCCCCCTGCTATGGATAGTTGCAGCTGATGCACAATTATTCTGTGGTTATAGAGGAAAAAGACACCATGGATCAGGCCCTCTATAGTGTCACCACTGGTTTTAGCCCCACTCATGGACCAATAGGCTGGCAACTTTATGAGTGGCAAAGTAGGCAGCAATTATTGACATGTTATTGATTGGGTTTTAAACCCTTAGCATATAATATACATTAGAATTATTTGTATGATGTGGATAGCATGTACATTTAGAACTCCTGTTTGTTCCCCCCAATAATGGTTGCAAATGGTCAAGCATCTTCTAACAATTTTACTCCTGTGATAAAGAGGTGCAAAGATGCAGTGGGTGAAGATGAAAGTGTAGTGACTTGGAACTACAATCAGTCTGTACTGAGCACGTTCTTGTGTACACCTGAAACTAGTACTACAAATGAGCAGTGCAAACTTGATTTCAGTGATATTTGTAAGTGAACCCCTATGACACACTTCCCTTTCAGGCTAATCCCACAGATGACATATATTGGTATTCTGCACAACTGTTAAATAACAAACTCTCCAGTGTCAAAGGGAACATTTGCATTAACAGGAAATAAACACACAAGGGTATTACTTCCTTTTCTACACTCTCCATCAGTGCAGAACAGCATTAGTGTTTCTAAATAGGGGTAGCTATAGATATTTTTGTTACTGTAATAATGCGTATGCATATTGTATCTTGTATGCACAGACCAATTTTCTAGTGGTCAAAAAAACTGTTCTCATTTAGTGACTACCCAGAGATATTTGCATAGTTTAAAGGAGAAGAAAAAACCCCTCCCCCGGGCAAATGCCCCTAACTTGCTACTTACATCTCAGTGCAGGTCCTGTCCATGGAGTTCACATGTCTTCTTCCTGGATCCATCGGCATTTGTCGGCGCATGCGCAGTAGGAGCATTTGCGGTTCAGCTCTAATGCGAATGCACCAAAAGTCACAAAGTTTTCTGATTTCAACTTTGTGACTTTCGCCACATGTGCAGTAGAGCTGAGGGAATGCTCATACTGCAGATGCACCACCAAACGCCGATGGATCCAGGAAGAAGATGGCGCCTGTGAACTCCATGGACAGGACCTGCACTGAGAGGTAAGTAGCAAGTTCGGGGCATTTGCCCGGGGGAGGGTTTTTTTCTTCTCCTTTAAACTATGCACCATCTTCTTCCTGGATCCATCGGCGTTTGGTGGTGCATCTGCAGTATGAACATTCCCTCAGCTCTACTGCACATGTGGCAAAAGTCACAAAGTTGAAATCAGAAAACTTTGTGACTTTTGGTGCATTCGCATTAGAGCTGAACCGCAAATGCTCCTACTGCGCATGCACCGACAAACGCCGATGGATCCAGGAAGAAGACATGAACTCCATGGACAGGACCTGCGCCAAAGGGTAAGTAGCAAGTTAGGGGCATTTGCCTGGGTGGGGGAGGTAGGCCAGGGGCCTACAGAGGTGGGAGGGGTTTCCCGAAAGGGTTTCTTTCTCCTTTAAGGTGATTTACAAACATGTCTTTCTTTTCCCAGGAACATCTGAGTACTGGGGTGTTTGCTGAATAAAGATTTTTAGTGAACCAGGATTCAGTTGTTTTAAAATTTGGGTACCCTTGTAATTTTGCTAATTGGAATACATGCAATCACTCAATACTGATTACTGGCAACACCAAATAGTTTGGATTAGCTTGTTAAGTCTTGAACTTCATAGGCAGGTGTGTCCAATCATGAGAAAGGGTATTTAAGGTGGATAGTTGTGCTTCTGTTTGACTCTCCTCTGAAGAGTGACAACATGGGAATATGGGATCCTCAAAGCAACACTCAAAAGATCTGAAAACAAAGATTGTTCAGTATCATGGTTTAGGAGAAGGCTACAAAATGCTATCTCAGAAGTTTTAACTTTCGGTTTCAACTGTAAGAAATGGAATCAGTAAATGGAAGACCACAGGCACAGTTGCTGTAAAACCCAGGTCTGGCAGGTCAAGAAAAATACAGGAGCGGCATATACGGAGGATTGTGAGAATTGTCCTTTCTGCAGTCACTGAGTTGCTTGTTGTAAGACTGATGAGACAAAAATGGAGTGATTTGGTCATAATAAAAAGCACTTTGCATGGCGGAAGAAGAACATTGCATTCCAAGAAAAACACCTTTGATGGAGGTTCCATCATGCTGTGGGGCTGTGTGGGTAACTCAGGGACTGGGGCCCTTGTTAAAGTCAAGGATTGGATGAATTCAAACCAATACCAACAAATTCTTCAGGATAATGGTCAGGCATCAGTCACAAATTCCAACAAGACAATGACACTAAACAGACTTCAAAATCTACAAAGTCATTTATGCAGAGGGAGAAGTACAATATTCTGGAATGGCAGTCACAGTCCTCCGACTTGAATATCATCAAAAATCTATGGGATGATTTGAAGCAGGGTGTCCATGCTCAGTTAACTGAACTGGAGAGATTTTGTATGGGCAAATGGTCAAAAATAGCGCAATCCAGAATCCAGACACTCATCAAAGGCTATAGGAGGCATCTAGTGGTTTTTACATTTGCAAAAGGAGGCCCAACTCAAGTACTGATGTAATATCTATGTTGGGGTGCCCAAATGTATGCACCTGTCTAATTTTTTTATGGTGCATATTGCATATTTTCTGTTAATCCAATAAACGTTATGTCACTGCTGAAATACTACTGTTTCCATAAGGCATGTTATATGTTAAAACTAAGTTGCTACTTTGAAAGCTCAGCCAATGATAAACAAACTCCAAAGAATTAGGGGAGGTTTCCAAACTTTTTTTATATGACTAAGTTTTGTGTCTAGCAACAGTTCCTACCGATATCCAAAAATAGCAACAGGCACACCTACCGACATCCAAAAATAATTCTGTACAGTTGGTTAGAAGATGACATGACACATACTCTATAATGGATTACGTTCCATACTTATTATACACTATATGCCAATGTGTATTCTGTTTGCCTTTTAGGAACTATACATAATAGAGATGACAATGCATACTGATTCCTGATAATAAGAAATCAGAATTAGGTCTGTGAAGCATTGCAAAAACAGAGGTACAGCAAAATAGGGTCAGCTGCAGAAGCTGTAGAGAAAGAATATTCAGTTTTTTTCTTATATTTTATTTAATCTTAGTTCACTGTTTATTAAATGACATATAGATGGAAGATAGTGTAGTTTCTGAGAGGGTTTTATTTGAATTTATCGCCTCACTTGGCTTGTACCAGATGTAATAATGTGGCCAGTGGCGTAACTACCGGGGGAGCAGGGGGTGCGAGTGTACCAGGGCCCGCAACCCCACAGGGCCCCCCGGCAGTATTCGCCTCGCTGCAGCCAAAAAAAAAAATCGGAACGGAGGGGGTGGGCCCGGCTGCGAGGCCCGCACCCGGGCCCGCCCCCACCTAGTTACGTTACTGAATGTGGCTGCAGCATTTATTCCTTTTTATTCAAATCTGCAATATAATACGCAGAGCTATCAAAAGAACATTTTTTTTCAGTCAGTTCAACAGGTGGCATCATTACTGCAAAATAACTTAGGATCACAGTAATCTTATATCTAGCTTTGTTTGCTGGAATCTTTGTGCTCTTTTCAGATCAGTCCGGCGACTCTGAACCTGCTGGTGCATACACAGTTGAAGGTAATCTGGGAGTCACTTTACCATACTGTACTTGTATTCTAAAGTGATGGATGTGCAGGATTATATAATGTAATACTTATGTCATTTAATATTTAGCAATTATAATACTTTCTAACTAGAAAATCAATGAATACTGATCACGGTACCATACCCTCTGACTTTTGTCTTTCTGGATCCTCAGCAGAATCTTCTTTCTTAAGAAACTTGGTCAAGTCATTGAAGATCATGTAGAAATCAATTGCAAATATAATAGTGGCAATAAAACCAAATACCTGGAATGAAAACAGTGACGAATGTATAAATCTAAATGGACATATTCATCATCAATCAGATGACGCAGTGGATAATGGAACTTACCGCAGCAGCTTTGGATGCCACACATGTGTATTTTGACACAGCCACAAGAGACACCACAAAATAAATGATGGCAGCTGACACACAACGAATAAAATCCTATCAGAGGAAGAATGTTTGTGTTAATTAGTAGTTTAAATGAACTTTAAATATACTGAAAACAGTTGTTTCTTTAATCGCAAGTACTTCTAAACATATAAGTTGTAAAATAACGGTAGTATTTATCATAACATGACATTATATAAGGATTTTTATTATTAAACATTATTTGAAAAAAATGATATGTGTTTATGTAAATGCTACTAATCAGAGGATTTTCTTCTCCTAATTTTAGGCTACACCATCCTACACGAACAGCTGAGATATGGCCATAAACTTCTGCTTTCTCCAGAAAAAAAAAGCAGAACATATTCTTAAAGTAAAAGTATATCCTGTTTATATGTAGCTTTAAAGGAGAAGGAAACCCTAAAAATGAATAGGACTAAAAAATGCCGTGTTTTATATACTGAACCTATTGCACCTGCCTAAGGTTTTAGCTTCTCAATAGCAGCAATGATATAACTCAGACTTCAGACTTGTCACCGGGGGGGTCTGTGACACTCACATGCTCAGTGGGCTCTGAGCAGCTGTTGAGAAGCTAAGCTTAGGGGTCAAGCAGAAAATGAGGTTGGCCTGTCATACAAGCTGAGGCTACAGGGCTGATTATCAAATTCTGATGCTAATTGCTCTGGTTTCTGTGCTGTCATTTAGTAATTATCCATATTAATGACTAATTAGCCTTATATTGTGACATTTCTATTCTATGTGTACTGTATATTGTGAGTGGGTCTGTAAGCTCAGTGGAACATGGATTTTTACTATTGAGTGCTGTTCTTATATCTACCAGTGAGCTGTTATCTGGTTACCTTCCCATTATTATACTTTATATTGCATGGGTTTGCACTCAATAGAATACTAAACAAAGTGGTATTTGCTCAAAAATCATTTTACTTCATCACACTGTTCAAGAAAAACATTAGCAATGATGTTTACATGGATCACATAAGTTATATACATACCACCACAACAAGACAATAGTAGCTATAAAGAATGGAAAGCGGATACTCCTGCCTGCAAGTGAGAATCACCCCGACGTTTCGGCTCTAAGGCCTTTTTCAAGGGGAATTTCAAGGGGAATTCTGCTCGGGGAGAAGGGAGGTAGTCGATATCACTCCAACTTGCAGTACAGCAGTAAAGAGTGACTGAAGAATCAGAGCACAAGTCACATGACTGGGGGGTACCTGGGAAACTGACAATATATCTATCCCCATGTCAGATTTCAAAATTAAATATTTGATAGTTTGCTCTTTTGAAAAATGGATTTTGATGCAGAAGTCTGCAGGAGCAACACTAATAGCTGATGCAATTTTAAAAAAAAAATCCCATGACAGTATCCCTTTAAGTCTCCATCAAACAGTTCAGGTATTCTACCAGCAAGTATATCTAGCAATTACTTTTCAAAACTGAACCTTGTCCTCCACACTGAACCCATTTTGTGCTCTGCGTAAAGATAAGAAATACCTGTTTCCTTTTAAACCCATAAATGACAGTACAGTAATATGTCCTTTCAAATAATGTGCCTTGGAGTTTAAACCAACATTATGCAATACTGAATGCTGCTTCTTACCAAAAGAGGCCAAAGTATTCCCTTTAACTGCTCATTGTATTTTAAAGAATAGGCATAGAATGTAAAGAGAGCCCAGAGGAATTCTATGAGTGGAACAGTCATGAGACCAACTGCAGTTGATGCCGCATAACAGATGAAGGTGAGAAAAGAAACAACCTGCAAAATGCAAATGAAAAGTTATTATAAAAGATATATATATATATTGTTACAACATTAGCTGGTATATAAATGTACATTTTAATTGTAAGGGAGTCATTTGAGTAACTATTTATTAAAGTGCCTTACCCTAAATATTAATTTGGCCCATCTATATATAACAGCTGACTGCGCTAAAGTCATGGCTAACTCTTTAGGCTTTGTCAGAAGCCACTGACATAGCTCTGCATGGGAGATGGAGCATTGGCTTTGCTGCTCTTAGTCTGCGTTTTTCTGCAGGCTGAGAGATGCAGATACAATTCCTTCACAGCTCCCTTGATCTGCACTGAAACTTTAAAAGTGTTTAAAGGAAAACTATACCCCCCAAACAATGTAGGTCTCTATAAACAGATATTGCCTAAAACAACTCATGTAAAACCCTGTTTCATGTAAATAAACCATTTTCATAATAATACACTTTTTTAGTAGCATGTGCCATTGGGTAATCATAAATAGAAAATTGCCATTTTAAAAAATAAGGACAGCCTCCTGGGATCCTAGGATCCAACGGTGCACACAAACATACCAATCAAAAATTCATTTTCGGGGTATAGTTTTCCTTTAAGTGCATGTAAGCAGTTTGGCATGAAAATGCCTATTGTCACGTTGCTTGAGTTGATCTCTGCTCTGCATACATGGTTGCCACCTTTCAATACTATTTCCACCGGCCGATGGTGGGGGCGGGAAGAAAGGGGCGGACAGTGATGTCAAAAGGGCAGGGCTGTGCCGTCAAAAGGGGCGGGGCCACGATGCTCAATTGGCCAGACAGCGAAAAAAGGTGTTTTGAGCAGATTGAGGACAGGCCAAGGGATTTTGATAGGGGTATTACAAATTTACCGGCAGCTACACCCCTGGCCTTGGCGGGTGTTTTTACGGCTGGGCCAGTAAAATACTGGCTGGGTGGCAACTCTATCTGCGTACCAGCACCAAAGCAGCCCTGGACTGGCAGTCTGTAGTTTCTGGCAAATGCTGGGGGGGCTGCTTTACTTTGCCATGCAAAGTCACTATTTAGTGGGCTGATTGAGGGCTGTTTGGGCCTCTATGTATTTGAAATGGCAGGGCCTACAGTATTTTGACTCCCAGTCCAGACCTGCACCCAAGCAGAAGCTGTACTTTTCAGTGCACATAAATGAAACTGGGGAAGGGATTAGATCTGCTTCTCTCAGGCTAGAGAAAAAACTGTTTGAGAACGGATGAGCTAATGCACCCTGTGCCCTCAGCCTTAGCGGCAGGTTAAATTGAGTACAGGTATGGCATCCATTAACTGGAAACCCATTATTCAGAAAGCTCTGAATTACGGAAAGGCAGTCTCCCGTAGACTCAGTTTTATCCAAGAAGCAAGAATTTAAATTGATTTCCCTTTTTTTCCCCTGTCATTAAACAGTACATGTACATGATGAAAACTTGGATCTTTCTGTAATTTGGATTAATATATATATATATATATATATATATATATATATATATATATATATAAGGTAATCAAAGGACTCGCACTCCAATTCCTTTTTCGTGAATAAATGTGTTAATTTATTCTTAGTAACATTTTTCCAACGTTTCGGCCCACATTAGGGCCTTTATCATCCTTGACGTTGGAAAAACACAAACACTTCCTCATGGAAAACTCCCTGGGTTCCCTTGTACCTGCATGATCTTTTTCAGCAAAGGAAATGCATGTAGTTGTTATTTGGTGCAAGGTGCAAAAATAGAAGGTATAAGACACCTTTTTGAATCTAATTTGGATTGAGGCGATTTAGCTTGCAATTTGGAGCTTTGCACTGCAGCTTGCTTAGTAAATTACCCCGATTTTTGGTTGCTAAGTTATTTGGAATTTTTTCTTTTAGGATGATTTGCCTAAATGCCCTGTATTTCAGGCCACATAATTATTCCTACATTGCAACACTAAACAGAGGGAAGTATTAATGCTTTTTCAGCATGTGGTTTTTGCTTAAGAGCTGTTAAAATACTTCAGTCAGAGGAGATATACAGTAATAGGCATGCTGACTGCCAGCTATTTCAGTTTTCCAGCCTTGTAGGAAATTACATTTCAAGTTCTCCAAACCCTGATATTTGAGTGCTTAGCCTTTAAGGGCTGGGGCAGACAGGGAGATTCGGGAGATTCGGGAGATTCTGTCACCTGGCGATTAATTGAGGCGACAATCTCCCCGAACTGCCTTCTCCCTGTCCGCCGCCTGTTTAAATCAAAAAGCGCCAGCTCCAATGCACACGCGGCACACCGATTTCCGGAATCGGCCGAAGCTTCCTCACGAAGCAACTTTGTGCGATTCCGGAAATCGCCGCGCCTCGTGTGCATTGGCGCTTTTTGATTTAAACAGGCGGCGGACAAGGAGAAGGCAGTTCGGGGAGATTGTCGCCTCGATTAATCGCCAGGTGACAGAATCTCCCCGAATCTCCCTTTCTGCACCCAGCCTAAGAGGCTTTTGTCTAAGGCTAAGGCCAGATGGGGAGATTCGGGGGAAATTTGTCGCCTGGCGACTTCTCGCCCCCGAACCTCCCCGAATAGCCAGGCACAGCTGCGCACCGGCATAGCTTAAAAACGCCGGCGTGTGTTCACACGGAGCGGCGCTGAGCGATTTTAAAAACCGCGCCGCTCCGTGTGAACACGTGCCTGGCTATTCGGGGAGGTTCGGGGGCGAGAAGTCGCCAGGCGACAAATTTCCCCGAATCTCCCCGTCTGGCCTAGCCCTTAAGGCTATGGTCAGACGTAGCTGTTTCTCAGCCTGTTAGAAACAGCCTGTCTGCTCACCTCTGCAACTACAGGCCTGGGTGATGACACATAGGGGGTATATTTATTTTATGAGTGAAGTTAGAGATCACCACAGTTCACTAGAATGAAATTCCGCACTCTCCATTCATTTATATGGCATTCTGAAAGGTGTATTTATCAAAGGGTAAATTTTAATTTTCACCCATTGATAAAATCCCATAGAAATGAATGGAGAGTGGCGGAATTTCACTCTAGTGGACTGTGGTCCTCTATTACTTCCCTCTTTAATAAATATACCCTATGGAGTGCAGTAACATCATGGAGTATAGGCAGTGTTGGACTGGGAGGCCCCTGCCCTCACAGTGAAGACACGTAGGCCAGACCCTCCCCCCTCTGCAGCTGCAACCTTCCTCTGGCCCCCGGTACTCACCTTTTTATCTGTTTGCGGCCGCAGCCAGGAGGGAAGTCAGAAGGACAGCGCCAATATTGGGACTGGGCCAGCCCTGAGTATAGGTGAATGGACAGGCTGTATCTTGCCAAAAATTGGTGAGATACTGAGAAACAGCCATGCCTGATCATAGCCTAAAGTCGTCAGCTTATCGGCCCATGCGTGGGGCCCTCCAACGGGCTTACCCAATCAATATCTGGCCGAAGGTCGGGACTAAAAATTAGGGATGCACCAAATCCAGGATTCGGTTTGGGATTCAGCATTTTTCTGCAGGATTCAGCCAAATCCTTCTGCCTGGCTGAACCGAATAGGAATCCTAATTTACATTAGCAAATAAGGGCCATGGAGGGAAATCACGTGACTTTTTGGCTCAAAACAAGGAAGTAAAAAATGTTTTCCCCTTCCCACTCATAATTTGCATATGCAGATTAGGGATCGGATCAGCCCGATATCTCCCACCTCAAGCTGGGCATATCAGGGAGAGATCTGCTCGTTTGGTGAATGCTGAAAATATTTTTGGGCGTAGTTTGCTTTTAACTGTAGGCATGTATATGTATATTACCATTTATTTATAGGATTGTTATGCACTATTCCAGGTGTACTCAACATTTTTTTATCCGTGAGCCACATTTAATTGTAAAAAGAGTTGGAGAGCAACTACAAGCATGAAAACCTTTCTGGGGTGCCAGAGAATGGCTGTGATTATACATATAGAAAACTACTAGGAAACCATGTAAATATAAAAAAAAACATGCTAGTTTTGCTTCCAATTAGGATTGATTATGTCTTAGTTTGGATCAAGTACAAGGTACTTTTTTATCATTACAGTGAAAAAGCAAGTAATTTTTTTAATATTTTGGATTATTCAGATAATATGGAGTCTATGGGAGACAGCCGGTAATTTGGAGCTTTCTGGATAATGGGTGTCCAGATAACTGATCTCATCTGTACTACTTGTTGAAAGATTTTCCACTTTGAAAATGTATTCTATTGCATAACTGGTCTGTAGCTGATGGCACACCAAAATATTTCTGCATGTGGCTTTTATATGCTGTGAACTTTCTTCTAATACTTCTCATTGTAGAGACAGTGTATAGCCTGTCTAAATATTCTCTATTCCCATTTATGGATTCTGTAAAACTTCAGCTCTATAGTTCCATCATGATTTAAGTAAACGAAAAAGCCAGAGGATTACATTCCCCCAGCTGTCTGTTTTACCTATTGCTGGCATGAGCCTGAGTGTTTGTATTATATTGGGTAATGGAAACATACCATTGCATTAAATGATGGAAAAATAAAAGGCTGTACGGTGGTATGTTAAGTACCTGGACATCTTTACTCTGTTAAAGCTACTCTCAAGAATAGAAAACACAAAGCTATATCTCGGAGCCCTTTAAGGACAAGGAAAGTGCAGTTTACTGGCTAGGGGGAATCTTTGACCCTGGAGTACTTTTCTCTTGAACACCACCATTTTAAAGGACATACTAGGGATCCTTTGTGGATACACTGTATACGAAATATCCCAGTATTTGTGCTACTACTGTAAATGCAAACTGTCCTGTCTCTGCGCACAGCCCTTTCCTAAATTTGTTAACAGAAATATAACTGCCTAAGGGCCCTTACACACGGGCGTTTTTGACCTTCGCTCCCCTGTGTTCCGTTTGGCTGCGTTCAGCCGCAGGGGAGCGCAGGTCTAGGCACACCTCATTCTTTTCAATGAGGTTGTACTCACGAGACGCATGTAAGCGCCGAACGCAGGTTCCTGTTGTTAAACAATCCCTGTTGTTTAAAGGGTAAGGCATTTTTTAGTAGCTGTATGCACAAAATGTCTCAATGTCTTAAATATATTGATAATGGGTTGAGTGCAGAGGACCTCTTGTATTTGTCTGTATGTATCTTGTGGTCACAGCCTCATTGCACTTTCTTGTGTATATGTGTTTATATATGTATATGTGTGTATATATGATATATATGTATACGTCATCCTAGTAGGAGAAAATATATATAAAGAGATTTTTTTTGTACAAAATCTACATTTGAATAGCCCATTGAATGTACAAGTGCAGCCTCCACACTCGCCGCTAACATAGTGCCTAGGGACTGACCCACACCTAAGTGATGTAACCACGCACTGATTAGGCTCCATAAAACAACATTTCTCAGCCCAAACAAAAGATGAAAGTACAATAACTACTTCCAAAACACTCCCAAGCAACTGAACCTACACAAGTGCTCAATGCTCATTGAGAAAAGTGTCCCTATGCCTTTGTCCCATATAAATCCACATACTGGAGCAGGGACTTACTTTCCATAAGAGAAAAGAGCTGAACCCCCTCTGCTTTCCTGGCTGCACACAAGGATTGCATTAGTCACAATCACGGGCTGTAGTGAGCGAGATAGAACTCATTGTGGCCAAGATGAAGCCGCATTACCCACAACAGCTGAGCTGAAAGGGAGGGGAAGGACGGTAGATTCAGATTAGGATTTCCATCTTGCTGAACTACATATCACGACTCTGTAATTGAACAAATTGCTCCTGCACCTGAAGTAGGGTTGCCACTTGGCTGGTATTTTTGATCCCAATGTTATTAATAGGAAAAAAAGATAAATATATATGAAGGCTGGTATTTTTTTCAAGAAAAGGTGGCAACCTGGAGCCAACAGCATGCAGGAGGGACATGACAACAGTATATGTGCACTCACCCATTCAGCCAGCAACAGCTGTCCCTTGCGTGAGCTCAGGAACTCCCTTCCCGGGATTAGGACGCTCCTCAGGGTGGGAGCAGCAGTGTGAGTCTCGCTCACTTGATCAGGCTCATCCATCCTAAAGGGGGGGGGAGGAAAGGAGAAAATAGTTTAGCAGTCTGTGGGAGAAAAAAGGAAATGGTGGCAATGCGGAAATGTGTTTTAAACTAAAAAGTTGTGAGCGTCTGTGCGATCTGCTGTGGCTTAACCCCTGCAGTGCCAGAGCCGCTACTTCCTGCCCATAAGGCTAGGGGGTCACTGGCTGTTCACTGGTTTCTATTGCAGCTGCTTTTCTTGCTCTTTGCCTTAAAGGGGAATTCCAATCTTAGTTGTTAACTTTTTTCTGTAATGTAGACAGCGATCTTGCAAATGGTCTTCATTTGTTTTTCAAATGTTTTTGCTGAAAATGAATATGGAATGGAGACAATACTGTTGAAGAGCAAGAATTCTTGGATGCCCAGTGACCCCCCCCCCCAACTTACGCATGCAGCGCTATAAAGAAAAACAGTCAATTAATGGAACAAACAGTAGACAATACAAAAAAAAAAAATACTGTTACACATGTATGTGGACAAAAAAAAAAAAGGGTTGAAACCGCTCAAGCTCACCGTGCTTCCCTTGTTAACGGTCCACGTGCTCAGCTCTCAGTGTCCCCACTGCAAAATATGAAAAAATCCACGACAAATGACGGCACATCTGGTCCAGTTTATTGAAACTACTACAGCATACACCTAACGTGTTTCGGGAGTATATCCCTTAATCATAGGTAACCGGACCAGATGTGCCGTCATTTGTCGTGGATTTTTTCATACACATGTATGTGCCCTTTAGTTTCTGCAAATAGCATGGCCCCTTGTATGATATATCGATGAGCCTCACAGGCTAATCATGTGCATACTTGCAGAATTTAATAATCAGCCTTGCAGCATCAGCTTATATTACAGACAAACCTCATTTTCTGCTTGAAATCAACCCCTAAGCTTAGCTTTGCAACAGCTGCTCAGAGCCCACTAAACATGTGAGTGTCACAGACACTTTCTAAAGGTGGCCATGCAGGGGCCAATAAAAGCTGTGGACAGATAGAGTCGGCAGCTTATTGGCTCGTGTATGGAGCCCTCTGACGGGCTTCCCAGATCGATATCTGGCCGAAAGTCGGCCAGATGTCGATTGGCCGGGACTAAAAATCCCGTTGGATAGCAGCCGCATCTGTTCATTGATCCGATCTTTGGGACCTAGGGCCCACACAATGTTACAGGTAGTTACAACCAATAACAGAAAACATACTAAAGGCAGGGGATTAACTCCATAGATGCTGTATAGAATCTATGGGTCCCCCTACACACACCTAACTACTGCACCATTAGACCTGTGCACTAGCAACAGAGAGCTATTGGTTCTTAGCCAGGGATGTCAGATGGAGTAGAGTTTAAAACATCCATCTCTGGTGCACAGTGTCCTTAGTTTGATTATTGCCTACGTCATCCAAGAAGATGAGTGTCCACCATAGGCGGATTTTCATTAAGGCTTGGAGAGGTTAAGCATCCCCAAACCTGTTTGCCTAAAGGATTATAAGAAAAATGAAAAGAAAAAAATCCTCTGTCTCTGTTTCAGCTTGTCTGGTGGAGGGGTGGCTGGGTTCTGCTGACCCAGCATAAGTGGTTTTGGAAGGAATTATTTCAGGAGGTCATTGTGACCAGATCTAACTTTCACACCTATGTAGGTTTCAGTCAACACCTACCTGAATAACTCAATGGAACCATTGTCAGTGGATATTGGATGTTGGTGACAATTAAAGGCCTTTTAACCTTAGCTGCCTAGCAAATAATATGCCATTCCTTCTTATTAGAGCGCTGCCTTCATTTGTATCACAGCTTAGACTGCAGCATGCATGCCTTTATTGTATTTCCCCATTCCTCTCGGTCAACTAGCAGATCAGTTAGGCTACTTTCATTCAGTTTTCATCTAATATTATACTGTATTACTTTGAACCTGCATATACTGTTTTTTTGCAAGGGGACCAAATATATCTGCATTATAATTTCTGCATGTAAGATGTCTCATAAATGACACAGTTACTGTAGCACACCCCTTGTGTTTGATGTGAAAGTATACCAATAAACTTAGTTTAATGTTAGACAACCCAATCATTAGCCCTGATTTCCAGTAATGTGCATGAACTGAACTTTTTATATAACTCTGAAAATTAGAGAGTGCTATGAATATTATTTTCAAAATAGTTTGGGCTTCGTCCACGGCAGGTGGAAAATGACTGCAGTCTGTGGGAGCATCAGCAAAAAGCCACTCCTGGTAAATAAGTGAAAATAAGTGTTCTAAATAGCCCCCAGAACAACATACATTAGTCACTGAATTCAGTTTGATGTTGATTCTGAATAGCAAGCATTTCAGATGCTTCCTGCTGCAGCGTGAAGCCCCCCTCTTCTCTCGGAGGTCTCCTTATCTCTCCCACTATTAGAGTAGTCACAGAGGAGCCTACTGCACGTGCACATGACATCAGGCAATCAGGATTCAGAGTGCACAAGCAAATTTCTTTCAAAGCCTGTTCCTGTCCTTCTGGCTGACTCCCGCTCCTTCCTGTTTCTTCATTCTGCCCCCACTGTTACTGACCTAGACAAAACACTTTCTGAGCAGATCCTAGTTTGTAATGTGCCTGGATTTGAACTTCAAGGAGTGTTTCTACTTGTGCAGTTCATGACACTGATCGTGATTAGAAACTTAAAGACATGTTTTTTTTTTCCAATACACACCAGTTAATAGTGCTGATCTAGCAGAATTCTGCACCGAAATCCATTACTCAAGAATTAGCGATTTTTTAGTAAATAATTAAATAATATCACTACAAGAAATTTTTAAAAAATGGGGTAAGCATCCTAGACATGTATGGAATTATTGCCAACTACGACATTACATCTATAAAAAGGAAGTTATTGGTTGGCATAGAACACCAACAGAATGGGAAGTAATATTGGAGAGTAAAGAAACCCTTAACAAAGCAATTTCTGCTGCATATAAATTATTATTATCAAATATCCCCTTAGTGAAAGCGTACGGAGTGGGAAAAAGACTTAAATATCATAATCACTCCACTAATGTGGAATAAGATTCAGGCCGCAGTTCATAAGTCATCTAGAGCTGCAAGGGTGAGAGAAATGAATTATAAATGAGTAAAAAGATGGTATCTCACTCCAGTTAAAATGAAAAGGATATTCCCGGCAATTGTAGACATATGCTGGAGATGTGGTGAAGAGAGGGGGACCCAAGCCCACATATGGTACAATTGTACGGTTTTGAAAGATTATTGGGATAGGATACTGAGAGTAATAATCGAGGTAATGTCTACAAAAGTCAATCTAGAGGATCCTTCACTGATTCTGCTGAGTTTAGATAGAGGAAAAAACTTAATATTGAGGGATCTACTTACTTTGCATTTGCTGAATGCAGCTAGATCAATAATTCCAAGACATTGGACCCCAAGCCACCGAGGTTTGAGGAGTGGCAGTAGTTGGTGGAGGATACCAGGAAACTGGAAGAAATAACATATATGTTTTACTTTTTATATAAAACATATTGGGAAATATGGGAACCTTGGGTAAGGTTTCTGAATGGTTAGCCAGTTTTAACATAGAAATAGGTTACAGGAGGTTCCAGCGGTAATTTTAATTCAATAAATTGAGAGGAAGTTAAGAGCCCGTTATCTACATACATTTAACATTACTATTGTGGATATAACTACGTAGGAACTGGTAAAAGTGCACGTACTAATTGACGATGTTGAACTTATGCACGCATTTGTCTTACTCACTTGCTATCTTAATTCCTGTGCTTATACTATTTCTACTAAATAAAGAATTGAAAAAATAAAGAAAAGAAATCCATTTCTCAAAAGAGCAAACAGATTTTTTTATATTTAATTTTTAAATTTGGCATGGGGCTAGACATTTTGCTAGCTTCCCCCAGTCATGTGACTTTGTGCTCTGATAAACTTCAATCACTTTTTACTGCTGTACTGCAATTTGGAGCGATATCACCCCCTTCCTTTACCCACCAGCAGCCTAACAACAGAACAATGAGAAGGTAACCAGATAACAGCTCCCTAACACAAGATAAAAGCTGCCTGGTAGATCTAAGAACAGTACTCAATAGTAAAAACCCATGTCCCACTGCGTACTATTCAGTTACATTGAGTGGGATAAACAACAGCCTGCCAGAAAGCAGTTCCATCCTAAAGTGCTGGCTCTTTCTGAAAGCAATATGACCTGAGATGGCTGCCTACTATAATTATTAACATGTATTTATAGAGCGCCAACATATTTTGCAGTGCCTACACACCAATATTATAAATTAAAAAAATACAATTTCTGGTTCAGGAATTACATTTTATATTGCAAAGTATTTATATTGTAAAGTGAATTATTTGTGTGTAAACAGTGTAATTCAATTATTTCAGTGCTACAAAATATGTTGGAGCTATAGAAATACATGTTAATAATAAAATAATAATAATACAAACTACACCATAAAAATCATGACAGAATCCCTTTAACTGCACATGAAAGTGAAAAGCTCCTTCATAGACAGGATTGTTTATTGCAGTGTACATGGAACTGTTGAGCAGCAAGGTTCCCAAATAGAGCACCACTGAGCGTGATCCAGGGGGTTTGGATTTATTAAAGTACAGTAAAAGCTCCTTACACGACAACGCCAGGTACATTCCTAACTACTGCAACTGCCCTCCTTCAGTCTGTGCAGGCAAAAAAGGCAAAAGTAATAACAGAACAGTATGTTAGTCTCCTATAAAGGGGTAAATTTACTAAGTGGCGAAAATTTGCCAGCGACAGCTTCGCACCCATCGCAACACTTTGCCAGCCAAAAATTCACTGGGACAACACTAATTTACTAGAATGCGAAGTTTTGTCCTGGTCAACGGATGCTAGTGAATTTTCGCTAGAGTTACTTTGGCAATGCAAGAAATTCTAAGTAAAGATGTGCTAGCGTTCAATTCTGCCTAGTGCAAATTTTTTAGAGGTCTTGCGCTCAGGTCAATTTGCATACGGAGGGAAATTTAAAGTTGAATGTGCCTCTTTATGGTGCATCTAATATATGACATTTACACTGATAACTAGACGTGCCAAGGGAACCAAGTCAATAGAGTTGTTATAATGCCCTACACACAAGCCCACTGTAAATTAATGCTTCCATATGTCTGTGGAAAACCAGTTACTTTTGCAGCCTATCACCCTGAAAAAAGGAAAAGAAACCAGCATTTTTTTAACTTTTAAGTTTTTCAACTCAGAATATGATGTAAGTAGCCAGTGTTGGACTGGGACATCAAGGGCCCACCCAAAAACCTTACACTAGAGGCCCACGAAAACTTTTTAGACCAGGGGCCCACTCTCTGTACTATTATTCTTTCTCTCCTCATTCAACCTCTATTCTCCTAGTGTATTTTCTTTACATACTATGATCTATTATTACATCTATTTAGCCTCTATAAATAGGGAATGGCCATGAACTTGGCCAAATTAGCAGCATGAGGGCCCACTGACACCTGGGCCCACCGGGACTTTTCCTGGTATCCTGGTGGGCCAGTCCAACACTGTAAGTAGCTGAAGTTTGTGGAGGATCTATGCATTCCATTGCACTTCGCCTGGTCTGAGCTGGTGAAGGCAAGCTGGCCTGTTCTGGTGACTTAACCATAGAGAATGCGCAGATTTGAGCAGAATAATGTGTGTTATTGCCCAAGAAATGAGGTCCAATGTGTGACATAGGCTAGAATTTCAACTTTTGCAAGTATCTCTTCAAGCGACTTGACTAGGATCACAAGGAGTTGCCACAAGGAATGACACTGTGAATCTAGCCACAAGGAATCACCCACAGAGTCTTTAGTTTCAACTTAGCATCAGATGCATGTACAGTAACTTATAGGGGCAAATTCACTAAGCGCTAAAAATTCGCTAGCGACGCCTTCGCCCGCACTTCGCCAGGTGAATTTTTGCCAGGGAGCTGCTAATTTACTATAATGCGAAGTTGCGCTCAGGGAGGCGAAAGCTAGGGAAGACGCGCTAGCGTTACTTTGTCAAGCAAAGCCAAGTCACGCTTGATTAATTTGCATACAGCGCAAAGTTTAAGTACAATGGACGTATATGTAGCCACAAATACATTACACTACACAAGCCTGGAAAACCTTCAACCTATAAAATAAAGTTGTCCTATTGCCCTACACATGTGCCCACTGTTTAGTTAGGTGCCATATATTAGGAAATGTAGGGGGGAAGGAGGTTACCCTAAAAAAATGTACGCTATTTTTCAGACTATCACCCTTAAAAAAGTAAGACACCAACATTTTTTTACAAAATGTAACTTTTTTTTTTATAAACTCATATCTATTGTATTTGTCTGACCTGGTGAAGTAAAGTCTAGCGCAATAGGTAACGTTCCGTAAAATGGTCATCTTAGTGAATTAGCGTAGTTACTTCCCTTTGTCAGTGGCAACGTCTCCTGGCTTAAGGGTGCGAAGTTGCGCTAGTCTATCTACTTCGCTAGCGTATTTTCACCAGGGACACTGCTAGTAAATTGGTGAAGTTGTGAAATGACGTCACGATGGCGAATTTTTGCTAGCGTTAGCCACTTCGCACTTTAGTGAATTTGCCCCATTGTCTTTGCTCACCTTTATGTTAACTTTTAGTATGATGTAGAGAGTGACATTCTGAAACAATTTGTGATTGTTCTTAATTTTTTATTATATGTGATTTTTAAATTATTTAACTTCTTATTCAAAAATTTATTTGGGAAGTTCTACATCTATGTGGTTGCTAGGGTGTAAATTAACCTAACAACCAGGCAGTGGTTTGCAATGGGAGACTGGAATAAGAATAATAGAGGGCCTGAATAAAGAGTTTGGTAATAAAAAGTAAGAATGACAATAGTTTTTTTGGCTGTAGTGACAGTGGACCCATTTGAAAGCTGGAAAGAGTTGGAAGAAGAAGGTAAATTAATCAAAAACCTTTTTAAGAGGCACATTCAGGGGGCTGTGTTAAAGGGCTTGTTAACTTTTAAGTTAACTTTTAGTATGTTATAGAATTTCCTTGCAACTTTTTTTGTTATTTATTATTATTATTTGCCTTCCTCCATATTTCAAATGGGGGGGGGGGGAGGTCACTTACAACCGTCATTACTCATGATTGCTCTGCAAGGTTATATTATACTGCATGGTTGCTATGGTAAACAAGACCCTAGCAACTAGATAGCTGATAAAATTCCATAGCGTAAAGCTGCTAAACATTACCAAAACAAATAACCCGCAAACACACACAAAAAAAAAAACTATGGCAAATTGTCTAAGATCACTGTCTATATCATAGTACAGGTATGGGATAGCTTATCTGGAAACCCGTTATCCAGAAAGCTCCGAATTACGGAATGGCTGTCTCCTATAGACTCCATTATAATGAAATAATCCAGATTTTTAAAAATGATTTCCTTTTTCTGTGTAATAATAAAACAGTATCTTGTACTTATTCCCAACTAAGATATAATTAATCCTTATTGGAAGCAAAACCAGCCTATTGGGTTTATTTAATGTTTATATAATTTTCTAGTAGACGTAAGGTATGAAGATCCAAATTACAGAAAGATCCATTATCTGGTAAACATCAGGTCCTGAGCATTCTGGATAATAGGTCCCATACCGTAATATGTTCATTTAAAGGTGAAGTGCCCCTTTAATACGGGATTGGCGTACGGCATTGGTCTAGAAACGTCTTTTTTTACGTTTCTTTTTCTATCTATTCACTGTCCTTAATGCCGCTCCTTGCCCTGGGCCCTCAGATGCCTTTATAGAAATACAAAGTGCATTCACCTTTTTGTTCATTGGTAGCAAGTTATACGTGGGTTAATTGCAAACAACTTTCCAGTAGGTCTTTATTTTTTATTTTGATTAAATAATTTATGTTTTTTTACCTCTTTAGTAACCAGGGCTTGGCGATTTGGGGAATGCTGGAAGTTCTCAATTATAGCAAAAGGCAATGCAGGCTGGGAGCCCCAGGCAACCTGCCCACGTCACGCTCCGCACCCCCATGCGCAAAACCTGCGTCTCCTTTTTCAGTGTCGGACTGGGGTAGGCTACCTATGAGGTACATACCTGGCACCCCCCACATGCCTCTTATGCCTACTCCTATTTCTGGCCCTGGTAAAAGGTCTGGGTATACATACCTCCCAACTTTTTTGGACACCCCCCAAATACCATGTTAATTTTCCAAAATTTGGCAGCTTTTGAACATATTTCAGTGGTGTTTTTCAGTTATTACAGTTTTGCCCTTTAAACTGTGAGTCTAACTTTTCCCAAGGGACCTGTTTTCTTATATTTTTACAATTACTTATTTGCTTAACTCGAAATTGTTAGAAAAGTATCTTATTTTCTGCTGTGGCTGTTCTGGGCTCTCTGCCAAAAGCCAATTAAGTTAGAGACTTTGTTTCTTTATCTGGCTGTTCAGTGTAGAGAAAAATGTGACTTTCTAGTACAAATGAGGGACTGCGGGTTGAGCTGTCCAAAAAGGGACTGTCCCTCTAAGGGCAGGATTACACGGACGATTCACGTCCGTTTTTGGTGGATGAGCCGCTGGGCACAAACACTCATGCGACAGAAACAAGGTAAGTAATAGAAAAGTCGGATGGTGTCACAGGGTTGATCCGACGCGACACGACTGTCGGATGAAGACGCAGCTTGCAGCATTTTCATCCGACAATCATGTTGCGTTGCATCAACCCTGCAACACCATCTGACTTTTCTATCACTTATGTTGTTTTCCGTTGCATGGGACTCGTCGCATGTGTCACATCCTCCGCAAAAATTGTGAATCATCTGTGTAATCCTGCCCTAAAAAAGGGACAGTTAGGAGGTATGCTGGTTGATAGGCACTACCTTCTCAGATATCACACACTATTCACCCACATAATCTGAGCAGTGAAAGAAACCACACGGGACAGAACTATGTAAGTAGAAGGCTGGGTGAGTAAGGGGTTACTTGTATCTCGGGACCTGAACACACACACACGCTCTCTCTCTCTTTCAGAAGCCATGTTCCAATATCTTGCACTGATGAGATCTAACAAGATTGAAACAGGTTGTCTGCAAGTTCGGATATATGGCTCTGAACCATTAGGCTGGATCTGTGCCAGTGGCGTAACTAGAAGTCACAGGGCCCCCCTGCAAAAAAAATTATGGGCCCCCCCAAC
>CM044438.1:53651654-53661710 GCA_024363595.1 Xenopus borealis | reverse complement strand
CTCTCCTCCAGGGCCCCCCCGCAGCTGCGGGGTCTGCTTCCTCCCTAGTTACGCCACTGATCTGTGCTATAAACCTGGATGCATAGTTGGCCAAAGGGACATAAAGGAGTGATTTACTGTACATGTCTCCACCAATGATGCCTTATGGGAAAATTAAAACTCTCATTTTTGTTATCTAGGCAATGCTATGTGTATGACATGAGACAAGTAAATACCTTCTGATTTCAGAAAGCTTCACTTTGCATGTAATCTCTCTCTTTCACAATGCACATTCGAATGCAGCAGCCTCTCACATACATTTACTGGTCTTTATTTGGTATTTGTGCGACACCTAGCGGACATTAACGTTATAACATGATCCAGGAGGTTTCAGCTTGAAAGAGGCGCTTCTCCACGCCCCTCATTATAGGCTCCTCTCTGCAGCCTATTGGGCAGCTGGTGCTGTCTGACGCTGTCTAATCCCGGAAGTACAATATGCATGCAATCTTCTCAGCATGTCAGTGCCACTAGCTGCCCGGGCATGTATGCGGTTCTGCTGCAATCGACATAAAACAGACGCTCTGGCGAGGTTTAATCTTGGAGCAAATACTGCACCGGCTGTTAGAAGAATAGCAAGCTCGTTGTGCAGCAGCTGCAACATCATGCGGAGAGGAATATTCTCCTCGGGGAGCACAGGTATTCACTGCTGCCGGGAGGCTATGGGGGAATGGGAATGTTTAACTACAGCCTGTAGCACTGCACCTTATAAATTCAACAACTGCAGCAGCACTCTGATCTTTGATTAGAATGTCTTTTTATTTGTGCAAAAACGGCAACGTTTCGAGCTACACGAGCCCTTTATCAATAATAGCTCAAACATTGCCGTTTTTGCACAAATAAAAAGACATTCTAATCAAAGATCGGAGGGCTGCATTTGTACAGTGTGCACCTGAGGCTTCAAACAGTGTAATAGTGTGAGTGTGGCACCTTATTCTGACTTTTGTAGCACTGCTGCACCTTATACTCACCACTATCAATAGATATGTCAAACCAGGGAACAATTGTTTGTTGCTGTTCATACTTTACTAATATGCTGAAGAAACTCTTATATTCATTTTTTACAGTAAACTGGCTATACCTGTACAGTGCCTACTTGCCTTCAGTAATTTGTTTAACCGTGCCATTGCATTTCCTATTTTCTTTAAGGTAATGGTCTAAAAAGCAGAGAGAAGAGCACAGTAGTAAGTAGTTTCTATAGTATGTTTAATCCCAATGTATTTTCACATAGACTTTTGGGATACAGATAATGTTTTCCTTTGCTGTTCCACCATTGGCCATGCCCTAAACCCAGGATCTGACTGAATCTCAGAATTTTGTGCAGGATTCGGACTGAATGTAGACTCTCTGATGCTGACAGCGATGAGCTAGTTTCTACATTTCAGGGGGTTATTTACTGAGAATCAAAAAAATTCTTATTATTTTTCTTAAAACCATTTAGACCAAACTCCCATGCAATCCATAAATTTACTCAAAAAAATCTGGTGCAGGAAAAGACTCGAAAAAATCATTAAAAAGTCAGAATCGTAAATTTGACACCCGAAAACGCCAGTATTTTCGGATTATCGCCCAGAAACCACTAATTAATCGGATTATTATAAGAAACCCTGTGCAGATCATGATATCTTCCAATTGTAAATGGGATATCTGCCATTGACTTCTACATGACCTCTACCGGTTTGAGATGGAATACTTTTTTAACCTCATCAGGGTTCAATAAATCACAAAAAAATTCATACAAAACTGTTCTGTTTTCCTCTTTAAAACGCTGACCAGAAAAAAAACAGGGTTTATTAAATTTGAATTTAGTGCAGCCTGCGGGGGAAACAGTTTGCTTAGCCATGATGATTGCTTTGATGCATCCATAGTTATTGTAAAGTTCCTTTATCCCCATGATGTTTCCTTTTCCCTTGATCAGATTTGTGTGGAAGGGAACATTGCAAGTGGAAAAACAAGCTGCTTGGATTACTTCTCTAATACTCCAGATCTTGAGGTATTTTACACACATCTATGTTAACTTGGTACCTGTTCATCTCCTAAGCTTTACTGGGATGGACCTTCATCTGGGAGTCATCCTCACATCCTAAAGTATGGTCTGAAAGTATACGCTGTCTGATCAAGTACTTTTTGATGTCATCTGAATTATTATTATGCATTATAAATGGCTCTCCTTCCACCAAATCAATTTCCTGAATTTGTTTGTAGATATATCTGTCCTCATGTCTTTTTTCTTAGCACTTGATAAAGTGTCCCTAGAATCAAGTTTTAGGCTGGGGACAGACAGGGAGATTCGGGGAGATTCAGTCGCCTGGCGTTTAATAGCAGGCGACAATCTCCCCGAACGTCCTTCTCCCTGTCCGTCGCTAGTTGAAATGTAAAAGCGCCGGCTCTGTGCACACGTGGTGCGGCGATTTCCGGAATCGCCCGAAGTTTCCTCACGAAGTAACTTCGGGCGATTCCGGAAATCGCCGCACCGCGTGTGCACAGAGCCGGCGCTTTTCCATTTCAACTAGCGACAGACAGGGAGAAGGACGTTCGGGGAGATTGTCGCCTGCTATTAAACGCCAGGCGACAGAATCTCCCCGAATCTCCCTGTCTGTCCCCAGCCTTAGTAGTCAGCTTCATTTATTTTGTCTCTCTTAGCTATACCTATATGAGATCAAACTGATCAATATCTCTGGTTCAATTTCTTGTCCATAGTTGATTTAACATTCAGCGCATTGTAAGGGTTTCCACCCAAAATATATATATATATATTGTACTATTTTATTTTTGCTTTTTTTTTATTTTTTTTTATTTTAAAGCAATATACTTTTGATCTAGGGTTTCAAGCTGAGTAAAACACCGGTAAACAAGCTTGATTGAGACCTCCTTCATTCAAAACCCATCTTTTGCTTCATCTAAAAAATCATTGTCAGACATTTATTTTAACAATATGGCCAACTAATTAATGGAAAATATCAAGTTGCTAAAATATATAGCCTAAAAAGAATGTAACAAAAAAAAAATCCTAGGAAGCAGCCAGCCATCCCTTAGGCCAATGCCACACATATTGTTTTGACTATTGAAATCCTTCTGGAGAGAACAGATGTCAAAAGTTCTAAAGTGCTTACAGCAGCTCTCTTTCATCTTAATGCAAAACGCTGATTATGGCAGTTCCTGACAGTCAGCTGGGGATCAGAACATATTAACATAGTAAGTTAGAAGTCCATCAAGTTCAACCAAGCGCTAGATGATCGAGAGGAAGGCAAAAACCTATTCCGAAGCCTCTCTAATTTGACTAATGGGGGAAAATTCCTTCCTCGCTTCAATCAAAACATTCCCTGTGCCTTTAAAGGAAAACTATACCCCACAAACAATGTAGGTCTCCATAAACAGATATTGTATAAAACAACTCATATGTAAAACCCTGCTTCATGTAAATAAACAATTTTCATAATAATACACTTTTTTAGTAGCATGTGCCATTGGGTAATCATAAATAGAAAATTGCCATTTTAAAAAATAAGGACAGCCTCCTGGGATCCTAGGATCCAACGGTGCACACAAACTTACCAAACAAACTATAAAGTTAGGTCACATGAGCCAATTAACAGACAGAGTTGTGTCTTTTGCTTCTTCCTGTTACAGTTAGAGTTTAAATATTTCTGGTCAGGTGATCTCTGAGGCAGCACACAGGCCATCATGAAATGGTGGATCAAGGCAAGAGATGTGAAAGGGAAATATTTACTTAAATATATATACCAGGTAGGTAAGATTCTTTAATATGTCACTTGATTTGATATAAACTGATATAATCTGTTGCTCAAAAATTCATTTTCGGGGTATAGTTTTCCTTTAAAGCTATTGACATGTGTAGCTTGGGATACACAATTAGTCTTGGGCAGCAAATACAAAGTAGAGATCATTTCTAAACAGTGGGCAAATGTTGCCTGAGGCATAGAGGAGGGGCAGGCAATATATGACTGACAGCTGAAACCTTTAAATGAGTTTAGAAAAGGTATGGCTGTTTTGAAGAAAAAAAAGAACTTGGCTTTCATATTTAATTTGCAAAGAACTTTCATTATCCAGCTTTTTATGTGTGGGCTTCTGTACCAGCTCAAGGAAACAGCCCTTTAGCAATTCAGATCTGTGCTTCCAAAGGTTCCCCCAGCTTCCACCATCTTCTTTTCTGCTGATTCACTGCACATGCTCTGTGCTGCTGTCCCTTACTGAGCTTAGAGACCGACTCAAAATATACAGTACACATAGAATAGAAATGTCAAAATATAAAAGCTGATTAGTAAGTAAGGCCGATAATGACTACATGGCAGCACAGAAACCAGTGCAACTAACACCAGAATTTAATAATCAGCCAAGTAGCATCAATCTCATTTTTTGCTTCATAATTCACAACAACCCCTAAGCTTAGCTTCTCAACAGCTGCTCAGAGCCCACTGAGCATGTGTCATAGACACTTTCCAAGATGGTGACCCCCTGTGACAAGTTTGAAGTCCTGGATCATTGCTTTTATCCACATTTTTAAGGTTTAGTTCGTCTTTAAAGGGATCCTATCATGGGAAAACAAACATTTTTTCAAAATGCATCAGTTAATAGTGCTGCTCCAGCAGAATTATACATTGAAATCCATTTCTTAAAAGAGCAAACAGATTTTTTTATATTTCATTTTGAAATCTGACATGGGGCTAGACATATTGTCAATTTCCTAGCTGCCCCTGTTCATGTGACTTGTGCTCTGATAAACTTCAATCACTCTTTACTGCTGTACTGCAAGTTGGAGTAATATCACCCCTCCCTTTCCCCCACCCAGCAGCCTAACAACAGAACAATGAGAAGGTAACCAGATAACAGCTCCCTAACACAAGATAACAGCTGCTGGTAGATCTAACAACAGCACTCAATAGTCAAACCATGTCCCACTGCATTCTATTCAGTTACAATAAAGTTACAGGAAAAACAACAGCCTGCCAGAAAGCAGTTCCCTCCTAAAGTGCTGGCACAAGTCACATAACTTGGGGCAGCTGGGAAATTGACAAAATGGCTAGCCCCATGTCAGATTTCAAAGCTGAATATAAAAAAATCTGTTTGCTCTTTTGAGAAATGGATTTCAGTGCAGAAGTCTACTGGAGCAGCACTATTAACTGATGTGTTTTGAAAAAAAACATGTTTTCCCATGACAGTTTCCCTTTAAAGATTTTACACCCTTGCTTCATTCCAGGCCAGGCAATACCTACAGATTTTTTGAGGCAAGTAATGCATGTTGTAATTTTAATATGTTTGCAGTTTCTGGAGAAAAACGTTAAATTTTTTTGCTTTTTGGTGGTCCGATCTTTTTTTAATATATTTGTTGCTTTTTTTAAGGTTTTCAAGGAACCTGTAGCTAAATGGAGAAATGTCTGTGGCCATAACCCACTTGTAAGTGTTTTTCTCAGTCAATGAATCCAAGTTTTCTTTTAAAGTCATTGCTTTCTAGAAATATTGCCCAATATCCCAAATTATGAAAATACAGCTATTTGTTTGTGTAGCAATAGTAATCTAAAGAACTCGGATGGGAAGATCATCCAGATTCAAATGATCCCAGTATAGAATTGTATCAAATACTCAAAAGAAGTACATTCGTTCCCTCCTTTGTCTTCAACAAATATTATACTGTAATATTATTGTTTCCTTGTTCCTTATAAGTCAAACGTCCCATCCTTCACTTGAGACAATAAAACACAGGGTGTTTTTGTACTCTTGAAACTGAACATTCATCCTGGCAGGGTTGTTAGGTGAAAGTAACTCCCTGTTGTTTAACCCCTTACTACAACCAATTTTTATAATCCTTGGAAATTCTTTAGATATCGAAATATTTTTACTATTCCTGCCTCAGTAAGATTGAGGCCATATAAAATAAAGATATATAGATTTTATTAGTTTTATTTTTATTCCTAAGTAAATGAAGGTTGATTTTCACCATTTCGCTCAATGTACATTACTATTTTTATGTTTTAGAACCCTTAAAGGAGAAGTCTACCCTCCCTGCGTGAAACCCCTTCCTTTGGGGAAATGCCCCTAAGTTGCTACTTACCCCATCAGCGTAGGTCCTTTCCATGGAGTTTGCAGGAGCCATCTTCTCTCATGCAGTCTTTTTCCAGGATCCATCGGCGTTTGGCGGCACATGCGCAGTAGGAGGCATTTGCTGGTTCAGCTCTACTGTGCATGCACCACAATTAAAACTTTGTGCCTTTCGGCACATGCACAGTAGAGCTGAACCGTAAATGCTCCTACTGCACATGTGCCGCTAAGAGCCGAAGAATCCAGGAAGAAGATGGCTGGGGAGATGGTGCCTGCAAACTCCATGGACAGGACCTGGGCTGAGGGATAAGTAGCAACTTGGGGGCATTTGCCGGGGGTGGGGGGAGGCTGGGGGGGATGGGGGAGGTGTTTAGCACTTTGGTTTCATTTTCATTTCCCATGGGTTACTTTCATCCTTTCAGGATATTAAAATATAATTTCTACTGTTTTCTTTACTGTGATGTACGGTCCACTCTTTTTAAAAAAGAATATCTTACTTGCCTCTAATCTTTCTTCAGTCTCTCACTGTTCTGTTAGGCCCCAGCAATGTCAACATTTGTTACACTTTCAGTTATATAATATATGTGTTTCTATTTTTTTTTTAGGCTTTAATGTATCAAGATCCTAACAAATGGGGCTTAACTTTGCAGACGTACGTGCAGCTCACCATGTTGGACATTCACACCAAAGCATCGGTACGTTTGGGAGGGGTACATAAAGTGGTGTAAAGTCTGACCAAATTTTGAAACATTTAAAAAAAAAAAAAAAACCCTGTTCAAGCACCCACATAAATTTCCTCCTTTTTTAAATCTCATTTTATATACAGTAGTTTGCAGGGTACAGTAAGTTGAATTGTAACCGTTCAGAATCTACTCCTGGTTCACTGAGCTGCTGGACTGAGACACCAGGGAAAGGAACATTAAAATTTCAACTTAGATTTTGGCAAAACAGTAAAAAAATTAAAGATGAAAAGCAATTAAAAAAAAAAAGTATTTCTTGATGGTGAACAATCTGGAAACAACCGAGCTGAAAAAAAGTGTTTGGAAGATGAACAACCCCTTTAATGGGAAAAATGAAGTCCTTTTTATTGTGTTGTGTGTATTGTGTTTCGGCTACCTTTGTAGCCTTTTTCACAGTGTGTATAGCAACACAACATAGATTTTGAAACTGAATTTTTAAACATGATATCAAATTAGATTGCTTTTTTTATATGTTTGTCTCACACTGGTGACACATTAATAACGTAACACACTTGGCCCAAATGCACTTTTACAGTTGAAAAACGTATGTTGTGTTTCAATCTGCACTTTGAAAAAGGCTAGGGAGGTAGTGGAATAGTCAGTCTCCCCACAATAAAAAGCATTTCATCCTCGTTTTTGGCAAAAAATCTGGTTTTCCCTAAATTCAATCTCTTTTTCATAACTAGGTTTCATTGTGATGACCTTTCATCTTTGCTTTTAACCGCAACTTTTCATTGTCTTTACTGCTTCAATCTAAGCTGACTAATATGTTCATGGCTTATGAAGTGTAGTATATTCTTTTTGCTGGATAATGAGTTAATGGTGTTAAATCTGGACACACTGTAGACTTGGCAATGACTTCTTTACTGTAATTATTTGTAGATCTCGCCTGTTAAAATGATGGAACGGTCAATTTACAGTGCAAAATATATCTTTGTAGAGAACTTGTATCAGAGGTAAGTAAAGTTGATTTTCTTGTGTTTGGCCAGCATACACATTGCATTTGCACTCAACTGACAGCACCTTGATACCCCATCATACATCCCATTGCTGTTAACCTCCCCGTTGATGTCAGGCGGCTTGCCTATTAGCACACACAATATGTCCATCCCCTAGTTGTTGGCAGTACACCAGAGGTATCTTTGCTTCTCACAGAAATTTGGTACTTGCTTAAAGAATCAGAACTGAAACCTCTTAGGAAAAAGTACCTTATGTTACAGTGTTACAATGGGTTGCTATGCCTGTCTTTTCTTTGGTTATAATAATTATCTCCCCCCTAAACAGAATTTCTCTTCCCCTAAATAATGACTGGTTTAGTGTAAACTAGAGCACATTTACATTTAAGCAGTGTTTTGGACGTTTTGGGTTAACTTACAACAAGGTTACAGATAACAATATAATGATGATATGAAATATATAATATGATAATAATGCTGTGTCCACCATTAAGCCACATTTAAAATAAAATCTAGGTCATGTAGTAATTGTTTTTCCTTCAACTCTTAGGGTAGGGACAGACAGGGAGATTCGGGGAGATTTTGTCGCCTGGCGTTTTTAGCAGGCCACAATCTCCCCGAATTTCCTTTTCCCTGTCTGTCCCTACCCTTACTCTAACCAGCATCCTGAAGCAGACATTAGTGAGACAGAGCAGACATTAGTCTTTGCCTATTTATCATGGAACTCTTCTAGATTAGAATAATGACTGACTGGTAACAGTATTTATTTAGTTTAGCTTTTGCAGAACTGACTTACCATGACAAATACTATTTTGTACCTGTTGACTATTGGGTCCAAACTTGGACACAAAGGAAATACATTTTTGATCCTTTCTGGCAGATATTACTAGGGATTGCCTGTTTATTTGTAGAATACTATTCCTTATTTCATTAATAGAATGTCTAACTTAGCCAAGAGACTTCTTTAGTATATTAGCACTCTGCACATACTTATTGCCATCAGATGCTATACGCAAATACTATCCTGCCAGACCCCAACTGGAATGTAATCCCCTGGCTTTCAGCGAATAATATGCCCATTAAACTCCTTTCCTTTGTGTATTGTACAGCGGAAAAATGCCAGATGTGGATTATGCCATTTTAACAGAGTGGTTTAAGTGGATTGTAAAGAACACCGATACCTCGGTTGATTTGATTGGTAATACCCTCTGCAGTGGTGATGTATTATATGTACAGTGCCTGTGACTGTTATTTTCATGTTCTTTCCATTTCTCTTTTTTACACAGCTCCCTTGGCAGTTTTAGAATGTTGAGCAGTTTCTATATATTGCAGTGCTATACAGAAATATACTTAACAATTAACGTAAAAAGGTTACACAGTGAAACAGGAAGTTTAAAGAGCCGTTTTAGCAAGAATGTAATATAAGGACGCAAGTGACAGATATTAAAGCGTGGTTCACCTTTACGTTTACTTTGTTATAGAATGCCTAATTCTAACCAACTTTTCAATCGGTCTTTATTTTCTCTCTTTTTTTTTTTAATAGTTTTTAAACTCTTTGCCCTCGTCAGGTTTAATAATCCAGTCCAAGGACTGCATGGGGTTGATACAGTCCTCTGATGGACCAGAAGGCCCCTCTGATGGGCCAATTATTGGATCAGACCTAGATCTGCGATTTTTCCATAGGCTGCAGTGCTGTTTTAATTTTTAATTAGCCTATGGAAGGATTACTCCGCCCCCAGCCCAGCATCACTGAAGAAACACAGAAGATCTTTACACAGTGTTGGAGGGTCAGGTCAATGCAGGTTTGCGGGGCTGGGGGCGACTTTGAGGGGAAATATTCCAGGTAAAGAAACTACTTGATACTGACACGGTCCTATGATTCTTATAGGAACGTGTCAGTATCACTTTAATTCACTCCAAACGAGTGGATCTGGTGGTGTATGACTAGCTTATTAAATGCTCAAATGGGAGTAATTGTCGATTGTGCCTCTCTGGATTATAAATTTTCAGGGTTGGGAACAAGCTTTGCTTGTTTAGGAATAACTTTTGCAGCCTGTAAATATGCAATACTAGCCCATCCTAATCTGATTGTGTTTACCATTTCATCGTCAACTGATGCAGCATTCCTTTTTTTAAACAAACAAACATTTTTCTCAACAGTTGTTGTGTAGCTATCAGACCTGGAATTTGATTGCTAGGACTTAAGATGAAGATGAATAGTAGAGGGCTGTAACAGAAATATAAGCAATAAAAAAAAAAAAAAAAAA
>CM044438.1:53606925-53645496 GCA_024363595.1 Xenopus borealis | reverse complement strand
CTCCAACCTCTTGGCCATTCTTTCCCCTAGCACAGTGGACCCCCTTCCATTGAGGTGCATGTTGGTTTCATAAACTGCAATAGTTTATGAATTGGTTTGATTAGTATGTTCATATTTAGAATATCTGCTGCATTCCTGTGCCTATGGTTTCAGTTTAAATTTCACTTTTATTTTAAGGTTTTTCTCAGTTATGTTATGACGGGGAAAAGACAATGGTTGATTTTGAAAGTCAAATTACATTTACAGGGATTATGTATATAGCAAGATTACTAAAAATAAATGGTCTGTTATATAGCTGCCAGAGTCTGTCTATGAGTGCAATGACCCTGATTTTATGGATGGGTTACAAAACACTAAACACAATCCTTTCTATTCAGAAGCATTGGAATCCCTGTATCCCTGCCAGCAGACTTTATCTCCCTGCCAGCTCACAAGTTATGTTTTAACTTGTAAAGTATTTATGCTAGTAGGGATACAGAGATTCTAATACTATTGAATAGGAAGGTATTTTTAGGGGTTTTGTCTCAAACCTTCATGTCAATTTCATGCAGGTGACAAAATGACGAATCTGCCATTAACCTTAAAAATAGTAAAAATCTATAGGTGATCTTGACATACAGTATGGATTTGTGACTGCCATGCATAAATAAAAAAGTAATATTTGCAAGTACAAATGCAGAAAGAGCAATATAATAACTAGAAGTGTGTTCCTTCTGCAGACCCAGCCATACTCTGCATTGAATGACTACAATGATTGTATGATGGGTTTTTTTTCCCCCCATACACAGATAATAGATGCTAATAAAGAACTAGAGGAATTGACTCAACACTATGAAGAGAATCGCACCAGCATCTTGTCACTGTAACCCAATTCATTGTGACCCCGACCTGCAAAGAGCATCGACTACTCTATCCCAGCTAAAGTTGCCACAAGCAATACCCTGGGGGCCAAGCTAATGCACCTAGTGGGGGCCTATTCATTGCAGAGCAGCTCACTTGTGAAGCAGAGGATCTTCAAACATGACTTTTCTTTAACATTTCCAAATGTTATTGTTCATATATTTTTCTATTTCTTTCTTTTTTTTTTGGTACTATTGAACAATTAACCTTTAAAGTGCCACGGAACATTTAATGCTACAGTGTCTGCATCGATTTATAGATTCTGGTTAATTCAGGAACAAATCAAAGAGGGCATTGACCAGAATACACAAATGGGTTAAACCTATTCTAGAGGATTCCCCCTTCAACATTTACATTTATCATCTGCCTACGTCTTGCTAAAAATAGAAGACGACACATGTCACGGAGAAGTTAATTTATCTGTGGCAAAGTATTCACAAGACATTGCTACTGGATGTATTTAAGTTCTAAAAAGACTTTGGAATGATGAGATAACCGTTAAAACATTCCGGGAGGCTGGTTGTTTAGACCATAACTATATATTTAGACATTCTCATGTAATAACATTTTAGTAAGATGTTGGAAATGGTCGATTTAAATACATTTTGTATGGATCAGTGGTTTTGCCATATGAGGAAATAGAACATCTTCCGCGGTTAATTTTGCCAGATTACCTTGTTAAATAACATAACACAGCCCAGCATTAAGGGGTGCAAAATAATGCCCCTATACAGGCTCATCCATTGGCAGCAGACACAAAGCAGTCCTGTTCTTACCACCTGTCAAAGGACAGAAGTGACTGTAAGTTTGGATCACTTGTTCAGCCTGCACCCACATTTCTGAATGGCCCACAAGTTAAGGGGGTTGACAGGATTATGCTTATGTGTCTCCATCTACCTCTTCATGAATGCAGCAATGGTGAACACATACAGTACTGAATTCATGTGGGGTCCAGACCTTGCAGGGCAGGATCAAAGTGGGAAACACTTAAAATGTTCCTGTATCTTTGCAGTTGTTTGCCATCTTTTCCAGTAAGCAGGAACCTAAGCTACAGGGGCAGGTTTATTTTTCTTAATGTACATTTTGTTTATGTCTGTTGCTAAATTAGTTTACCAGCTTCCAATGTAACATTGCTTCCCTAAGGATACACACACACACAGAGCATAGTTGCTGATCAGTGGGAATCGTGGTGGATGTTGCACAAAACCTTATTTCAGAATTGCTGGCTTAATCGTATTTTTATGGTTGCACATTCGCAACGAAGTCAGTGCAGATATTTATCTATGCCGTTCTTTTCAAAGAATGCATTATTTCACACTGTGCAAAACTTCCACCTCTCATTTGTAACTGTAAATCCCAAAGTGGATCTGAATTAATGCAAATCACACACAGCATGAGAAATTAAAAAAATCCTGCGTTGAAAAAAGGATGATTTGATGGACCACTGTACCATTGCTTATTCACTAATAATTCATCAGAGACTCAGTATCTGCTAAATAAGGAATGAGTAGACTGCATTACAGGATTGATGTTGTCTTCACCAGCGGGTCTGCACAGGCATCCCCACGTGGATAAGCCTGTTTTGCTTCTCACCTATTGACCAGACTGGGCAAATATCTACCCATTTAGTAACTACTCCAAATCTTTGAACTAGATCTTTCAGTGTATTGCTAGCTTTAAAGGGCAAGGAAAGTGTAAAATAGAATAAGGCTAGAATTGCTGTATTTTGTATACTAAACATAAACATGAACTTACTGCACCACAAGTCTAATCAAACAAATGATTTATGCTTTCAAAGTTGGCCACAGGGGGCTGTCATCTTGTAACTGTGTTATCCATCTTTGTCTGACACTGGCACTGCACATGCTCAGTAAGGTCTGCTTGAGTTCTGCATGGCTGGTAAGTAAGACAGGGGCTCCCCCTGCTGTTCATAAGTGATTGTTTCCCTGCCAGAAGCACAAAATGAAGGGAGAATTTCACTGCATACAGTCAGGTTTCTTATAAAAATGGTACACATTTTAAAATTAAAGTATATTGGAGATAGATTTCTTTTTCATTAAAGAAAGTAAAAATGGGATTTTATTTCTTTGCCTTTCCTTGCCCTTTAAAGGAGAACAAACCTGTAATAAAAAAACCTTCCCCTCTCCCATGGGTAGGACCCTCCCTCCAGCCCCTGCCTACCTGCCCCCCCCCCTAATTTTTTACTTACCCCTTCTGTAGATTCTTGGCACCAGAGTTCACAGGCTCCATCTTCTTTCTTCGGTCTGTTTTGTAAGTAGACAGGGGTTTTTGGCACATGTGCAGTTGGAGGAAATTTCAGACTACTGCACATGCGGCGAAAGTCACGAAAATGTCACATGCACATGCGCCAAAACTTATGAAAAAGACCGAAGAAAGAAGATTTCTGCCGTGAACTCTTGTTGCAAAAGGTAGGCTGGGGGGGGTAATGTTTATTGCATATCTAATGATTTTACATTTCCACACCAGTTCTTCATTATTCATTTGTGGCCATAAAACATATGCTAAGCATAAAAGTACTAGTTTTTTTAGCACTGATCTTGTTTGATATTTTTGTTGTTTTGACATGTGCGGATATGAAGTTGTAAAAATGTAGCAACTATAATGTATCTGCCATGAAAATGTATATGCACTATTTTCATTTTAGGATCCCTACATGCCATATACTTTGATTATCCTATGGCTATTTGGCATCTGTTTCATACCAATTTATAATAATGTTTTTTTCTTTGTACCAGAGGACATGGAAGACAAGACATTGTTTTCTAGTTTTTCAGTTTGGCAGTTCCAAGTTAAAGTTAAAAATTGTTGGCTACTGCAAATCAAGTTCAAGAATAGGTTGGCACTGAAAGTGTTAGAGCCAAATAATTCTGGCTGCTCAGATTATTAATAAAATATCCACATTCCTTTGTTGCCTTCATATGTAACATTAAAAGTGGCATATGTCTACCCATTATAGCAGGATCATAATAAGCCTCTATACCAGAGACATGCAGTAAATCATACAGACATGGCAGTCACTAACCCTTCTAGGGGTAGGGGAAAACATTTTTTACTTCCTGGTTTTGTGACAAAAAGTCATGCCATTTCCCTCCCTGCCCCTAATTTGCATATGCAAATTGGGATTCGGTTTGGCAGAATCCTGGCCGAATCCCAAACCGAATCCTGGATTCGGTGCATCTCTAATTTCAGGCCTATAAAGGGCCCTTTTTATTCTTTTGATAAAGAATTAGAGAAAGGTTAAAAACAAATTCCCAAAAATTGTAACTTTACATGTGAATATGTGTCATTAATATTATGCACCACTAAAAACAGGACTACATACGTAATCCAATTTAAATAAACATTCCTGGGGTATAGTCCTTGTTAAGCCCTCAAGGTCAGATAGTATCCTGTCAATGTATCCACTGTATCTCCAGTTTCTTTAGCATAAGGATCCTATCACCACCACGTCTAGGGATCCCTATATCCTGAAAGCGCAACTGTCTTACTGTGTGTTTAGCTTCATGAAAATGTGCTGGAACAGGAAGGGCAATCAACTGTTTGCGTATGGTGGATTTATGTTTAAAACCTTCTGTGTGGTTTCCCCAATATAAATAAGTCCACATGGGCATTTCAACAAATACACAACGAATGAAGATTCACATGTGTAATAAATAGTCATATATGTTAAATTTCCTACTTGAGTGAGGATGGTAGAAAACTTTCCCTTTAATTACTGAATTACATTGTGTGCTATTGAGACAAGGAAAATGCCCAAATTTGGGGTTACAGAGATAATATGTGCTGTTTTAAAGGACCAATATCTGCTTTCACTAGCCGATCTCTAAAGCTAGCCATAGATGCAAAGATCCGCTTGTTTGGCCACCGCCAAACGAGCGATCTCTCCCCGATATGCCACTAACTGGAAGGACTATATCGGGGTAATCTGAACGTTCGGCCCTATGGCCCAACAATTGCATTATGAGAAGTGCAGTGAACTTCCAACGGGTCGGGTCGGTCGGAAGAAAATCCGACCTTCCCGATCGATATCGTGTCCAGATATCGGTTGGGAAGACCCTTCTGAAGCCCCATACACGGGCAGATAAGCTGTCAAATCGGTGTAAACGACCAATATCGGCGGTGTATGGCCAGCTTAAGACTCCTGGCCCTTTTGTATGCCATCAGGAGTGGATGTTGGAAGGCTGGTATATTAGAAAAGCATGATGCAAGTGCAATGTTTATCTATTATTCTATGGACATTTACTGGCAGTGGAGGAATTTTTTACGCCTTGTTTCACCTCGAAAATGACACCCATAGACTTGAATGGCGTCAAATTCGCCCATCGCTACCTGCGACTCTTATTTTCAATTAATGACAACCCCTTATCCAAAAACATCATCAGGGTACCCTCTTTCTCTAAAACTATTTGTCATTTGTCTTTTCCTTGTATTTGTGTGTATTTGACTTGTGGAAGGGAACTTTTGAGACAGTATGGGTGGAAACTATCAAAATGTAACAGACTATTCTTTTTATTTATCTCTCAACAAATCGGTTTCCAATTGCAGTCCATTCCTGGTGATATTCACATCCAAAAAACTGATACACATAGGGGCAGATTTACTAAATTCACATTAATTCACATGAAGGATTCGAGTATTCGATCGAATTTTCAAAAAGATTTGAATTTCGAATATGCAAATTAGGCAAATTCGACCATCGAATATTCGAATTTGAATGATACGAATATTCAAATGTTATTCAGGAAATCAATGATTCTGAGGTGCCTTCCCATACAATGAGCAGGTCATCTGTGTAACGTAAATATAACCGACAATGGGTATTGTATAGGGCAGGGGTGTTTAACCTTTTGGCTTCCCTTGGCCACACTTGAAATACACAAACACTTTTGATTTGTAAGTAAAGAAAATGCACAGAAAATAACTACAATACAAGTTGGATAACCAGGTGGAACTATACACTGGAATATGGGACACCTGGATATTAAATAGACTTATTATTATATTATTATTATTACTACTAACTGGGCAATGGGCAGCATCCCCCCTCCTGCCTTTCCTCAGGAACTGAGCATTTCCAGCTGGGCCCCATTTATATCCATCCTGGGCCACAGGTTGGACACCCCTGGATAGGGAGTATACATACACCTAATGTGTTTCCAGATGCCATAAAAAGGGTGGCATAATGGTGCCAGGTTACTGCCCATTTCAGTACCCTCCTATCGTAATTAATGAGTCTCCAAAGAGAAACTAATTTTGATGTAAAATAAATTCCAAAAGATAAATGTTTTCTGGGCTGAAGTATAATCAGTGCTGTCAAAAAATTATTTGACAGCTGTTACCAATGAACAATGCTTAATTGAAGTGTATAAAATGGAGACATCCAAACTAACTAGAAAAACATCATGTGCTGGTAATTGTAATGGTTCGGAGATATTAATCAAATGATTGGTATCTATTACAAAAGAGGTATTGTGGACCAGAGGTTGTAAAATTCCACATAAATTGAGAGTACAGAATCTACCCTTGCAACAATTGGATGTCCATGGGTTTTTTGTTTCCATATTTTTATGGATTAATGGAACAATGTAGAATACAGGGGTGACAAGATTATCTTTTATGAGAAAATCATTTAGCCGGTCATCAATTAAACCTGGTGCATCCTCTTCACTATGCAACTCAATGGGTTAGCAGGGTTTTTTTTTTTTTTGTACATTTCATTATCTGATAACTGACCAAAGATTTAAGATAAATAATAGTCCTTATCCATGACCACCAAATCACCACCTTTAACTGACCAGAAAGGCGCCATCTCTCTCTACCCGTCATATTGGATTGTTGATCAAGCATAGGTTTACGGGACAGTCTTTCTTTAAGTTTGATTATGTATCTACCAATTTCACATATGCTTCCACAACATCAACATTATTTCATGTGGTTGGGGTGAAGAGACTGGGCCCGGTTCAAGGTCCCTATACCCAATACTGTACTTCTCAAAGAAGCTAATCTTAAAATCCTTTATAATTGTAAATTCATTTTATGAACTAAAGGAGTTTGAATATTCAATAACTTGCCTCTGGTAGGGATTATTATAAATGTTCTTATGAAGCAGTATTCAGTTATTAGAACATTTATTTTATACAATATATCAGGCTCTGTATAAAGAAGATATTGTGAAAAAATATTTTTACCTAGATTTGTTTTTACGTTTTTTTGGGCAAAAAACTACAAATTTTCTCTCTTGGTGATAAGAACAAAGTCCTCTCTTGGGTCAACATTCATCTTAAACAAGGACTGATCAATCATATATGTGTCTTCAGGTGAAGGGGCTTGGAAGTGATTTTCTTCAGGGTGCATGTCTATGATCTTAGCACACTGCCTCTCTGCCCCACCAGGGGGTATGTATGTGGAACTGGGAGGCTCTCGTAGTCGACTCATACCAAAGGCATTTGCATTGCAGTTTTTTGTCTCATTACCGTTTGCAGATTCAGCATTTGGAGGTGCTGTTTCTTCAATAGGATACGCTAACTCATCTACCATATTCTCAAGCTTCAGCTTGTTCACCAAACGTTCAGAGTGATTACTCTCCTTTTTGCTCAGGCCTTGGGCACAAGTTATTATCTCATTGCTTTCAGAGATTCCATCAGTCACGGTTTCCTGAATGACATGTTCGCTTGAGGGTATGTGGCTTCCTTCAATATCAAAAGCATGGGAGTGTTTGACCTGTGTCAGGATGTCATTCATGCTTGATTCTTCAGATACTGGTTGCACCCACTCATCTTTCCTATTGTCTTTAGTCTTTGTATAGCTTTGCCTGCTTGCGTGTTTAGGGAAAATCGGCTTCTGGGCCAGGTTTAGGTCACTATATTGGTTCAGAAATTCTTCACTCTCCGAGCAGTTGCTGTAAAAATATACAGAGTCCTGTGTGATACAGGTACTGGACAAATCTTTGTGCATTTTTGAATCCGGAGGCACGGCAACATTATCAGTGTGATTAAAGTCTGGTTCTTTATTTTCAGCCTGATTTATTTGTACATTTTGTATGCCTTCTTGGGTTGTTTTTGAATTACCAACAATCACTTCTTCATGATCAGGTTCTGCTTTTAACTCATTGCTGCCTTCAGAATTAAGGAAGAGTTGCACATGGTCCATGTTGCCTTCTTGTATCAGCCTGATTAATGTCTCACACTGTGTCCTGGACAGAAATAATTCAAAGGCAGCTTGCTTGGCTTCTTCTGGGTTTACTATTCCTCCAAAGATATACTCTGTGTCTGTGACCACTGTATAACCCACTCTCTGGAGGATCTGTGTCACCATGTGTTCTGGAATCACGGGTGCAACAAAGTACACAAAATTACCAGTAAATTTCTGGAACAGTAAAAGAAAAGGATGGTCAACATTTTTTGTTTTAATAAATACATTATATGTTAATATAGCACTGGAGGGTGCCAAATTTTTGAGCCCCTAGTAATTATAATCAGTTACCTGATAACCCAGTCTGGTGTTCCTTCCTAACATCAGATTAAGGGCTCCTACACACGGGCGTTTTTGACCTGCGCTCCCCTGCGTTGCATTTGGCTGCGTTCAGCCGCAGGGGAGCGCAGGTCTAGACGCACCTCATTTTGTTCAATGAGGTTGTACCCACGAGACGCGTGTAAGCGCCGAACGCAGATTCAGACGCAACATGCTGCATTTTTCCTGCGTTCGGCGCTTACATGCGTTCGTGTGAGTACAGCCCCATTGAAAATAATTGAGTGCGTCTATACCTGCGCTCCCCTGCGTTTGAACGCAGCAAAACGCAACGCAGGGGAGCGCAGGTAAAAACACCCGTGTGTAGGAGCCCTTATACTTTCCATCTTCTTAATTATTAGTATATTAATATATATTAGTTCTCTAATTTTGATTAATACACACATAGGTTCTTTTAAGTGAGAATTTAAATGATAATTTGGGATATAAGACAAACATATTAGATTATTGATGGCTAGGAATCGGTAAAGAGTTTCTAATTAAAGAGAACCTACATTGTTTCCTCCACTGGAGGTGTTGGCTAATAAAGCCTGCACTTGACTGGGGGAATTAATAGTTTAAAAAAAAAAAATGGCCCCAGCGGGCGATAAGAAAATATTCATTAATGGACGGCATTCTAATGTACAATATTTATCATCAATTTAATTAGCTTTGGGTGCAATCAATTCAACTCTTGAAAAAAAATTTAGTCGAAACGTTGGGGTAATTCATTTGGGGCAAGGGTATCGGCTTCCTTTTTCTGAATGACTGTTAGTGACCATATTTGGGTGGTATGCATATTCAAATTGTACATGTTTGCCATATTGTGTGTATATATGACCAGACTTGACTTTTCTGTGATTTTTTTGATCTTCTAAAAAATACATATTTTGCAAGGCTTGTATATGATATTCAGCCCAGCGAGCAATAAGCCGCCTTTACCAGGGTGGCAATTTGAAGCACTGACTATTTGTGCCACAGCTTTCACTCATCATGTGTGTGACCTCACACACATTTAAAACGAGTGCGTAAAAACGAGGATCTCCCTCCTGGTGAGGCCAGCGAAGTGTGGGCTGTTAGCATAAGGTAATACAAATGCATGGGGCTGCTGAGCTTGGCAATCAACATAGCAGCTCGCAACAAAGACACCAATTTAAGCAAATATTTCTTGTGCCTTGATGATAAAGCAAGATATAATGCTACAAAGTGTCATCATTTAGGGTGATGGCACATGTGGAGATTAATTGCCTACAATAAATCGTCGTTAATCTCCTGCAACTGCTTTGTGTGTAAATTGCCAGTGGGAAAATGTGTTGCTTAATTTTCCTGAGAGTCTGAATTTGCCTCACAAGGAAAATTCAGCTACTTTGAAAAAACAAGAGATGTGTGCATCTTGACTGACATAGCACATAAGATGTAAAGGTCCTGATAAGTTGTCTACTATTTTGTGAACTATTACTTATAGAGGGAAGGTAGTCACTTGAATGTCAACTTCACTGAGCACCACTAGCCTTCTGAGACCCCTAAAATCCAACCCCGGCCTAATTGTATATTTTGATACAGATTAAGGAGTTCAGATCTTTAGGCCAAACTGGTGATATTCTCTCGAAGTTTCTCCGTCAGTATCAGGCCTGGATTTGTGGAGAGGCCACCTAGGCCCGGGCCTGAACCACACCCGCATTGGTTCAGAAATGTCAATTTCCTGTGTGCCAATTCCCATTGCTCCGTCCCGATGATGAAAATTTGAGCAAATAAAAGGGAGGGGACAGGGGCGACAAATGACAGCAGGCCTAGGGGCACCTGCTATGTAAATCCGGCCCTGGTCAGTATACATTTTCCAAGAGTGCTTTGCATCATCATATACAGAAATATCTACCCAAGGCATTGTCCACTCCCTCAGGGAAAAGGCATTAACCGTACCCATTGAGACTAACCTAGCTCTAACCTGCAGACAGAAAGCCTGTTCTGATATCTGAGCACATTCTGTAACTTAGCAAAGCAACCAAAGGAAGACTGGTTTCTAGAGTTAACTGAAAACCAGTATTCTTAATCTATATATATTTACTTTTTTACCATGCATTACCATGTATATTTGTTAAAAGTGGTACAAAGACCCTTACACTAGCAATGAAAACAACACACTCCAAACAGCTTGAGTACTCGTTCTATATGGAATATTTGCTTTGCAAATTTAAGATTCAGATTCTCCGAAAAAACTTGAATGTCAGGAAGGCAGCAAACAACTCCAAATTGATGTCCCACATAGGCTAAAACAGCAATTTGGCAGGTTTCAAGTTGGCGAAAAGTGAAATTCGAATTCTTAAAGGGACAATGTCTGACCAATATCGTAAATCGAATCTGTAAAGTAACCGGGTGAGGGCCGCGCAGCTGGGCCCCCACCCCCCTCTGTGACGATTTTCTTTGTGGCTGCAGCAGTCTATAGAGGTGAAATCTGCCGTGGATGCGGGCCCTGGTACACTCGCACCCCCTGGTCCCCAGGTAGTTACGCCACTGAATCGAATTGAATTTTTACTATTTTTACCGAGTCGAATTTCACTTAAAAAAAAATTCTAATTTCAAAATTTCATTTTTTTCCCCACTTCGAACCCTTGATAAACCTGCCAGATAGTACTGTTTTCTCGTGAAAACTATGTAGAACTCTATGTGAAAAATGAGTTAGGAGTTACACTTCTCTCATTGAATTGAACCTGGCTCTTTTTTCTTAATGATATAAATCAGACGTCATTTGATCACACAGCATGGGCAGAACCAGCAATTTGACACCTGTGAATGAACCCTGGTCAGTCATATGGGTACTTCAGTATTTCCAGTATAAGTTTCTTAGGGCAAAAAACCCCCAAACATTTATGTTTGATTTTGCTATTTAAAGCAGCCTGCCTAGTCTGAACCAGGAAACAAATTATTTTAAAGGGCGCCGATCAACTTGAATTTGTTTCCTCTAGCAGATGTGCAGGCTAATAAAGAAACTATTGTTTCTCCCAACTGGAGTGCAGGTTCCATTAGCCCACACCTCTGCCAGAGGAAACAAATTCAAGGTGATAGGTGCTCTTTAATGCTCTTAATCTCCCAATTAGTTATATTTAAGCAAGGGAACAGACTAGTGAAGATTTTCAGTCACTGTCAGTGTAAAAGGTGGGAAAGTGATACCCAATCAGCAGCCATCAGATACTGGGAGTTGTAGTTCAGCAATGCTGGAGATCAGCAGGCTTGACATCACAGACCAGTTTCTGAAGATTGTAACCTGATGAAAAATAAAGGTTTCCTTAAAACGTGTTCAATTTAGCAAACCACAGAAAAAGTCCTTTCCCTTCTGTCCACATTTATATGACACTGACAGACAGGCAGCTGCTACTAGTGATGGACAAATCTGGGGCGTTTCGCTTCGCGAATTCCTCAGGAACTGCAAAAATTTTGTAGCCGGCGTTTTGTGAATTTTTTGCAGCAAATTTTTCCTGGCGTCTTGGGAATTCACGGTGAATTTGCCCCAGGCGAATAAATTCGCCCATCACTAGCTGCTACATGTAGTTTGTCCTAAACAGGATCTATTAGAGAACAAGGCGAGGCAGCTACATGCATCACATCCCTAACTCACAGGCGTTGCTTCTTACCTTCAAAGTCCTTATCTCTTTCCTCCATGGATAAAGGAAGACATTGACACAGACAAGCTCCAAAATGGCAAAGCCCTTCATGAGGCCTCTGAGTAAGGAAGCCTGCTGCCCTGCACCCATATCATTCTCTTTCAACACCTGCAAAGACAGGCTCCCTAACCCCGCAACGAGAGGACACCCTGATTGAAAGTGGAGGTCTCCCTTTGAGCCCAATGTGTCATACAAAGTCAAGTTTCCTTCTCGGCTTTTCCTTTCATAATAGGAGACAAATTCCCGGTACTGCTCCTGCCGTTCCGCTTCTCCCTTCATGTTGCACCCAGCAAGTTCTCACAACTGCAGCATGAGGAAGTTCGAAGTTCAAAAGCTCTCATCTCTGCCTTTGGAACTTGTCGTTCATTGGCCAGCTGCCTGCACACTGCCACATTTGATTGGTTCCAGCCAGCATCAGTCAAAGTGCAATATACGGCTGCAGTTCAGGAAGTTAAAAGCAAAAGTGAAAGAAGTAAGGAACATTCCTGCAACAGTTTAGTGATGTTTAAAGGGGAATTATTGTGAAATCAGTAATCACAGCCATGAATCATTACATCAAGTTATTGAAGTCTCTAAATAAAATGTATTTTAATTTTGTACAGATAATCCCACAGGCTGCTGCTGCTGCTCTAGTACTCTCCTAACTGCCTCTGACCAGCTCTGAGGTCTCTCTCTCATTGGCTGTAAGTGCTGTCAGTCTTCAGCTGTAGAAAGCCAGTGTTGATAGTTTAGAAGCTTCAAAGGCTCTGTTTCACAGATTCACACAAAACTCCTGCTCTCTCCTTCTTTAGCAACCCCCCCCCCTCAGAAAAATGTGAAAAGTCGATCAGTAACTTGTGGCTGGAATGTAAAAGTGACCTACACTGGCAGATTAAAGCTGCTCCGTTTCGGCAGCTTATTTGCCATGTGGAGACCTTGTATGTATATTTATATTTGTATAACGCAAAGCACTGTACAGCAAAACTATAAATTAGTAGTAACAAACAAGGGGTCATTGAAATAAAAAGTAACAATAAGTGCATTATCAGAAATACAATTCACATAAATATAAAAAAAACAATTACAATACAGATTAAGTGCCCAGTGTCAAGGAAACAAAAGGATAGGGGAACCTACCTCACAGGGCTTACAGTCTCAATGGGAGGGTAATTTATTAAAGTGCTGTAGGTTACAGTGTGTGACACTATCCTATAAATTCCAGTTCCCAGTTCAAGTGTTAGCCAGTGTAAAGCAAGCTGCAAGTAGAACAATGAATGCAGCAATTTGATTGGTTGACATGGGTAACTGCCTATGGGCAATTTTGCCCAGTGTTGATAAATGACCCCCTGTGTCTCTAAGGTGATTTCCTCAATTTTACTAGTTTTTATTTATATGACTTTCACTAGAAGCAATGTAAAATAATGACGTCATATCTGGCGTTTGCATGGTATAAAATTACACACACAGCTTTTTACACTGTTTTTTTTTCAACAAATTTTGTTTTACACAGCATTATAAATGTGCCCCAAGGGCTAGTGGCACATAGAGCTGTTGATTGGCTTTTCTCCACTTGTGTTTTCTATGCAGAGAGAGAGCAGCTGATTTTCTCCCATCCTCTGCTTCTTGGCAAGGCATTATTGCACCAAGAATAAGGAGAAATAGGACCACATCTGCTGTACAAGCCATAGTTATGAAAGCATACACTTTGCTTTCTACAAATATAAATACGATTTCTTTTATCTGTATTCTATCATGAAAAGCGCTGAGATCAGGTGTGTACATACATGCAGTAAGTAACCAGAGTACCTCGGTGCTAGCCGTGCAACCACCCCCCCCCCCGAACTAAATTTTGGTGCTGGATTCCTGATGGCTCAAGCATCCTGCAGATCCCAAGGGGTACGGTGCAACCTCGGTATTTCCGCCACTGCATACGAATAGAGTAATGTAATTGATAGGATTCATGGCAATGTTTGTTGGAAGGATGCTTTGAATTCAGCATGGGGGGGTGGGGACAAGACATGGCTCCATGTCCAATTATTTTTCTTATTTTAAAAAGTAAGAATTTTTGTTAAATATATTTGAGAACATTTTCATCATAACTGTCCATCTGTACAATTTGATTTTCACGTTAGTTCCCCTTTCAGTGATCATTGTAGCTCAGAATTCAGCACAGAAAGCTTTGTGTTGGGCTGTGGAACTGCTTTGTGTCTATACTTGTTCCTAGCTATATATTACAGCTCTCGCAAGTAGAAAGGCTTCAAATCCTAGTTAATTAAATGTATTAAGACACAAGTTAGCTGCCCTATTGTTGTTTTCCCAACAGTCCCCAATGTAACCCTGATAAGTGGTCCTGCATATAATAAATACTTTGCAGCAGTGTTGCAACTGCATAGGTTCCCTGCATTCAGAATTTGCTGTATGCAACACAGTGCTATCAAGGGGTTCACTGCAAAATTAATGATCTCCCCTGATAAAAATGAGCTTGATAAGTCCTGAACCCCGTGGATTGGCTGTTCCAGCTGTTGTCACTCTATAGGCTCAGAACAAGTGATGGGCCAACAAGTGGCACTGGTGTACAATTCATGGGGCAGTTTATATACAGTGGCGTAACTACAGTGCACTGGGCCCGCTTGCAAAAAAATCTTCAGAGGGGCCCACTGCACCCCGAACCCCATCTTCCTGCCCACTTCCCACCCTATATCCCGCCTCTGTCCGCCCACTCCCCACCCACCCTAACTCCACCCAAACACATTCGTCATGCGTCCCACCTTCCTCGCCGCAGGTAAGAGAGCGGTTGGGGAGGAGGTTTTTTTAAAATTAGCTATAGAGAAATCAGGCCCCACAGCCCAGGCCCCCTGTGACTGTAGTGTCTGCTTCCTCTATTAGTAACACCACTGTTTCTACAGCTCTCTGCTGTGTCAGTTAGGTTTTGGACAGACAGGCATAGAACAATATTACATGACTTCCTATGGTATGATAAAAACCTGGGCCACTCTGTAGTCGTATGCAATGAAAACAAGTCCAGACTGGGTTTCAAAATAGGCCCTAACATTTTAAATATACAGAAGCTCAAACTGCCCCCACCAGCAGCCTCTGTGGTATTTGCCAGAACCCACATATTTCCAGTATGAGAATGAATACTAGCAGCTTGTATTGAGAATGAGTACTTTCCCCTGATAGTTTTGGAATAATGTATACCTCTCCAGACTTGAAAAATTAACAAATAACTGCAGAAAGTTTAATGGTCCCGTTGTGAATGCATTGGGTAATTTTTTGTTGTTTTTAGATACGTTTGGGTTGTCATTGAATGTCAAATCCAAATCCATGGGCATCACAATCACAAAGTGATTAGTGCAAGTGTCTATGTAAACTACCCTGTTATGATTACTTGGATTACAGTACATGATATATGTAATTTTCAGCACACTCTACATCTTAGAAATCTACAAACATCTCATAATTTTTATTGACTTTTAGTCATATGCCACTTTTTAAACAAGACAGAATATTATTCTATATCATCATCAGTGCATGATACCCAGTTTACGCATTAGACCTTGTTAAATAGTGCTTCTATCTGTAACAACCTGCCTGGAATTTAACCTGTGACTTGGTGTTTTCTGCCTCTGCTCTATGTGGCAGGCAGTCATGGTCCCGGTTCACTACTATTGTTGTCTTTCAAATTGCAAGTAGGCATGGCTTCATTCATCTGTTGCCAATCTGGCCACAGGTGATCTGTGTAAGCCATTAGGCTGCCTATATAACCCCTGTCCTGACTTATTGCCCGTCATAGATCTATGTTCCATAGTTCCTGGGTGTGTGAATCTTGTCTGATCCTGTTAACTGACCCTTGCTGTCCTGCTACCTGAACTGACTTTGCCTGATTACTGACTATTCTCCTGGATCCTGATTCTGTACCATGCTGCCTGTTTGGTAATTGATACTGGCCTGTTCCACCAATATGTTTACTCTTTCCCCCATCCTTCCTTCACACATGTGGTTCCCTTGCCTGCCCAGAACTCTCTCCTTGCTCCTCTCACTTTAAAGGTAAGGCCAGACAGGAAGATTCGGGGGAGATTCGTCGCCTAGCTCTAATTGCCTGGCAACTAATCTCCCCGACCGCTTCCCCCTGCCTTCCAACAGCTTTAATGAGTAATCACCTGTGCCTATTCACACGCGGCCCTGCGTTTTTCGAAGTTGTCTCCTTAGGCAATTTCGAGCGATTTTGGGAAAGTGCAGCACCGCGTGTGAATAGGTGCAGGAGATTATTAATTTAAGCCAATGGAAGGCAGGGAGAAGCGGTTCGGGGAGATTAGTTGCCAGGCGATTAGACGCCAGGCGACGAATCTCCCCGAATCTTCCCGTCTGGCCTGAGCCTAAGACCTGGCGGCATCTGAGTAGCGTAGGGCTCCTCCCAAAGTTAAAGGCGGCGGTTATAGGCAGAAGTTTGAGCCGAGACAGGGACCTTGGGGTTTGTTCTGGGTTTTGGGACACCTTACATTAAACTTCTGCTCTGTTGTATACTAGTTGATATAACCAGCATTGCCCAAGAAATTTGATGTTGCATAATTATTAAAGTTAAAAAACACTCTGAATTGCATGACTTTTACACTGCTAAGAAGCTCTTTAATACTATTGGTAAGATACTGTACTTGATTTCAAAACAGTTCCTCACACTTCTGCATAGTTGGCCCTGGTGCCAGTGCATCTATTTTTCATTCTGTGTTGAATCAAGCTCAAGTGAGTAGGGATGGCGCGAACTGTTCGCCGGCGAACTAGTTCGCGCGAACATCGGGTGTTCGCGCTCGCCAAAAGTTCGCGAACTTCGCACAAGGTTCGCCATTTTGGGTTCGCCAAATTTTGCGCTTTTTTTTTGCCCTCTCACCCCAGACCAGCAGATACATGGCAGCCAATAAGGAAGCTCTCCCTCCTGGACCACCCCCACACCCCCTGGACCACTGACTCCCCTTCCAATGGAAGCTCCCTTGGTGCTCGCTCCTCCCTTCACATTCCCTGCAGCCAGATCCAGCTGTTGATCAGATTGGCCAGCCCAGCACTGATACTGCCCTACAGTTCCCTGATTTCAGCACAGGGAAAAAGAAAAAGGAAGGAGCTGCTATACAAACACTGCAGCCTGTGCAGTCTGCTCACCACCCTCCCACCCACATGGTCAGTGGCTCTGCTTTTCTATTTTAGTTGTGCCTGGATGATGTGCTGGCTACTGGTCCACTTTCCAGTTCTAGGGGTATTTATACCTGAACTGGCCACTTTAACATCTTTGTGTGAATTCTGGGGGCATTTATACATGAACTGCCCACTTTGCCATCTTTGTGTGAACTCTGGGGGCATTTATACATAAACTGCCCACTTTGCCATCTTTGTGTGAACTCTGGGGGCATTTATACATGAAATGCCCACTTTGCCATCTTTGTGTGAACTCTGGGGTATTTATACCTGAACTGGCCACTTTGCCAATCTTTGTGTGAACTCTGGGGTATTTATACATGAACTGGCCAAGTAGTAGTGTGATTTCTGCCCTTTACAGCACAAAACGCAGCGCTGTGTCAACAATGGATTTTTCAGATACATTTTTGCCCTTGATCCCCCTCTGGCATGCCACTGTCCAGGTCGTTGCACCCTTTAAACAACTTTAAAATCATTTTTCTGGCCAGAAATGTCTTTTTTAGCTTTTAAAATTCGCCTTCCCATTGAAGTCTATGGGGTTCGCGAACCGTTCGCGAACCGTTCGCAATTTTCCCGAAGTTCGCGAACCTGTTTGCGAACTTTTTTTCCGACGTTCGCGCCATCCCTACAAGTGAGTGTATTGCATGCAGAAGCCTAATGAATCACATGCCAAGTACTGGAAAAGGCAGGGTTGCATCCAACACAACTCTTGCACAACCTTACGCTGCAATTATGCTGGAATTGTTGGAATAAACAATGCATTCTGGGTAAAAACAAGGACACATTTAATATAAATGAAAGCAGTAGTCTTAAGAAAATATTTACATATTTTAATTTCAAAATTTGTTTCATTTCAAAGTTTGTTTCTTTCCATGGGCCATGTAGTAAAGCCATGTGAAGGGTCACAGACTACAGCTTAAGACGAACAAGCCTGTGTTATAAGCGTTTTTTGGTCATGTAGAACTTTATGTAACTGACCAACAGATGGAACCTTCAAAAACACTTGAACACAAGCAACACAGAGAGAGAGAGAGAGAGAGAAAATAAGTTAAATAAAACTAAATACAGGCATTAGGGACAGCCACGGATAACTAGATTTTGGACACTTACACTCTACTTAGTTTTCAGGAAGACAATATATTATAAGGCAAATTGAAACATAGTTATTGCTAGAGCTGGTACAGTGAATACTACATAAATGGTGGGATTAGAATTTTAATCTACTTATACAGCACCATCGTTATCCACAAGTAGCTCATCATATAGTGAAAAACTGACAGTAGCAATATGGACTGCTTTGCTTATGGTGACTCTCAAGTCACATGATCCTAAGTGGTTTATACACAAGTACAATGTTTGTTTAGCAGACACATGTTGCTTTATTTTTTTGTAATGTTAAAGTCGTCACAAACCCAGGGGTTTTGTAATTGGGCAAGTGTGGCCATTCACTCGGCAGCCTATGTTAAAGGGGAACTACCATGAAAATAAAAAATGTAGTATAAGCTCCATCATACTGAAATAAGAAACATTCTAAATCACTTAAACTTTCTGTACCGATTCTGAAATAATCAAGTTTATCTTCACTATTCCTCTCTCAGTATGTCTTTCTCTTCATTCACTCAATCTTCATTCAGGAGTTGGGTGTCAGAGGAATGATCCAATATATCTTATAGGGGGGCTCCTTTTGCCTCTAAGATGTATTAGAGAGCTCACGCTACTAAAATCAAAATAAATAATCTCTCTCTACATGCAGAATCTGTGCAAAAGACAGTTATTTTTTTAGATTTTGTTTGTACTGGAATCAGTTAGTCAAGTGAGCTCTAATACATCTGCTAGGAAAGTAACCCCCCCCCCCCCCCCCCCCCCCATATAAGATATATTGGGTCATTAATCTGACACCCAACTTGCTGCATGAAGACAGAATAAAGAGAAACAGATGAAGAGAGAGGGATAGTGAAGATAAAATGATATTCATTCAGAAACAATGCAACATTTTTAATTGATTATATTTATAAGGTTTCTTACTTCAGTATGAGGAGGTTTATATTTAACTTTCATTTTCGCGATATCTCCCCTTTAATTACACAAGGGTGGCTCCCATACTGGTTCAGGTTGGCTTTTCACTTTCCCATGACTAAGGTTGAAATCTAGTATGGCCTGCATTAAATATAAACAGGACAGGAGGGAGGGGGTATGTCGTAGTATAACTCCTGCTGTGCAAGGTATCGAGTCCCAGGAGGTGGAGGCCCCATAATAAGGCAAGCAGTAAGTACTGACACTGCATTTTGCAAGGAGCACTGGATTTTTTGTTCCCTGGTGCTGAATAAAAAGACCAACACACTCCTGGGTGCAAGTGCTCCAAGGATGAGCACTAAGGGGTTCTTGCACCCAGGGGCTTTGAAAATGAGCCCTTTTGTCTTTATGATTACTTGATTACTGACAATTCTTGTATGAACAAGAAGTGCTTAAGCAATTACATTATGTTTAGTTTATGCATATATCTGTAAATGTTCCAAACTGATATTCTATGTTTTTATTTCAGATTTAGTTTTGTTGTTTAAAATGCCAACAAGAATCTTATCACCTTCTGTATTAACGGTTGGTTTCTCTATCAGTCAGTCACTACCATAATACTTCTGATCACATACTAAGCAAAAATTAGCCATTGCTAACATTTAAAAGAAACATTTACTCCTGAATGCCATTTTGCATTGAATAAGTGGGTATTTCTAATACTTATAAGTACTGTGGTTGATGGTGTCAGTTAAACGTTCCTTCTTGCAAAGGGGTTTGTGTGTTTTTTTATGCATCCATTGATAAAGCAGGGCTCTTGCTTCTAGTTCTATATGGTGGAGCAAAGTTGAGCCAGAGGGAGGACAACAATGGTGTAGGAAGTAGATGACCTGTGCTCTCTTGTATTGACCAAGGTGTATCTTCTGTTCCAATGCTCAGGGCCAATTCATTACTGAGATGTGGATTTTCCAAAGAGTAGGGTGGAGGGTCATCTGTAGGAGGGTATAGTTCCATGGCCCCTGCCCCAACACAGTCCTCATAACTGAAAAAAAGGTAGACACAGATACAGAATCATGTTATTCTCAGGCAAGGTACAAGCAACTGCAAATACCAAATCATTATCAACCACTTTTAATTATCAGCAGAGCATTAATTGGCAAAAAAATCTTCCTTGTATTAATCAGAATGACAACATTTCTGAATCTGCAGAATTTTTACAAACAAATAACCTTTTATTTATTCCCAGATCTTGCAGCACTGGAGTCCTATATATTTAATTGTAGTGCATTATATGCAAAAAGTATGTAAATGCTGTGCTATTCAGTTTCACTTTTTGCAATCAGATTTTCCTGGTATTATACCCCACATGTACAGTTAGGGATTCTAGTTCAGGATGCAGCATAGGTGATTCTTCATGGTGAGGGCAGTGAGGTTGTGGAACGTCCTGGCTTGTGATGATGTTATGATGGCTGATTAATGCCTTTAAGAGTGGCTTGGATGATTTGAACAAGCATAATAGCCAAGGTTATTGTGAGTTAAGATCTACAGGTAGTTGGTATAGATATTGGTATATATCAGTGATCCCCAACCAGTAGCTCATGAGCAACATATTGCTCTCCAACCCCTTGGATGTTGCTCCCAGTGGCCTCAAAGCAGGTGCTTATTTTTGAATTACTGGCTTAGAGGCAAGTTTTGGTTGTATAAAAAACAGATGTCCTGCCAAACATTCTCTCCTGTAGGCTGTCAGTCCATATAGGGGCTACCAAAAAGCCAATCAGAGCTCTTATTTGACATCCACATGGACTTTTTCATGCTTGTGTTGCTCTCCAACTCTTTTTTAAATTTAAATGTGGCTCACGAGCAAAAAAGGTTCTGGACCCCTGGTATATATAGTTTAGATATGTGTGTGTGTGGGTACTGGGGTTCATTTGGAGGGGGTGAACTTGAATGGTCCTTTTTCAACCCAATTTAACTATGTAACTCAGTAAATTTAATTAACTGTTCCTTTGTTAACACAATTTTAATGGACACAGTTTTAAGTACTTGCGAAATAAGCCCAAATTACTTATATTAATCCTCAGATGTTATTTATTCTTATTCACTAAATACTTTCAGTATTACTTGCCCTTTAAGGACCTGATTTCAGCAGTACTGTAAGGAGGGCTACTCTTATTTTTGTTCAGGACACTGAGCAGCAGTCTTGTTATCCTACAGAATAAGCCAGGTGGGCCATTAATGGAATGATCCCTTACTTCAAAGAACAAGTAAAACTGTCTAAAAGCCATTAGATATTGGTTGAGATGATTTCTTTGTGACAGCAGATGTTCGCAGCCCTGAAAATAATGCAGGGCTTGTCTTCTATTTAGTAAATCAAACTGCTGAACAGGAGGAGGGGTGGTGTTTATGACAGAAACGTGCTTCCTAGGACCTTTATTTTCACAAGTACCAGCAGTTGCTAAATAAATAATGAGCAGTGGAATATTAATGTCAGGTAGAGCAAATATTAAGCTGCAAACAACAGGGTGCTCTGGTACAGTCTTACTTTAAAGTGTTCTGGAGATTGGCTTCAAGGTGATCACATTTGTGTGTTATTTGTAATACCATTATGCAAACCTTTAGGGTAAGGCCACACGGGAAGATTTCGGGGAGATTTGTCGCCTGGCGACTAATCGCCGCAACTAATCTCCCCGAATGGCTTGCTAGTATCTTGGACTAAAGTCACCTACGCCTATTCACACAAGGCAATTTCGAGCGACTTTAAAAAACGTATCGCCACGTGTGAATAGGCGCCGGCGACTTTAGCGCTAGCGGGTGCAAAATACGAGCAAGCCATTCAAGGAGATTAGGCGCCTCAAAGACGTGGTGTTTTGTCGCCAGGCGACTAATCTCCTCGAATCTTCTCTTCTGGTCCAGAGCAGCATCCATACTTACGTACCTACCGCATTCTGCAGGGCACACAACAGGGTCAGTTACATCCTGAGCTAATTAAACATGTCCTTTTGTTTTTCTTCTAATTTCACAGTCCAGAGAGCCAGATCTGTTGGGCACCTTTATGTATTACTGATTACTGCCATATAAGTTCTTGTTTTGTAAAAGTGAATGAAATGCCATAACCCCATGAAGCTGTAAAAACTAGGTAAAATATAGGGGTCATTTTTTAAAAGTTATTGGAAATTTACATCTCCATTTAAAATTATTTTAGCTGTTGTCAGGTTTACATATTGTTTTTGTGACAGCTGTGAAAAATTGGGACGCAACTCATTTCAAACTAATTTGAATAAACTCACCTAGTTGAAACAGTGTTCCAGGTACACCAGCCCCAAACCCTCAGCTGGGGGAGCAGAAAACGTCAGCTATGCATTGACTAGTCCATGATTAAGTGCCTACTGGGCATGAAATGTAGATGGCCATTGGGGATGCTTATAGTTTAATCATATTTCAATAAACATATTTTTACTTTTATATCTGTGACCCTGTGGATTCCGTAGAGTGGCTGGAGGCCCCCATTTGTTAGCAAAAGTGGGAAACACCGTATGCAGAATTCAGCAGCATTCATAAACATTTGCAATATTAGACCTAAACTTATACAATTCTAAGACTATCATACATGAAATTTTATAAGATCACACATGAGCATCTCTGGGAGAGCATTATTCTGTGGTTATGGACTGTTTGGTCACACTTTAACAGTTTCAAGTCTGAGCCAATACAGAGACTAGGAGTTAGAATTAATGAGGTGACATTACAGGGCTCATTTACCACCACTGGCACAATTGCATTTGCACAAAAATGGAAGGAGTACTGACAAGGTCCAAAAATACCCCTTGAACTTCCACACGATTGGTGCCAGTGTGTCCATCCTGCATTATATTCCTAAACTCAAGCATGTGCACATGTTCACCTTGGAGCTACAGCCAACTTTGAGCTGGTGGTAATTTCAATGTTTCTGCATCAATTTGCTACTTTAATGTTTACTTGTGAAATGGTTTGAAATTAGAAAACATTGCTATGAAATGTTTCATCTGTTTGATAGATTGGCTAGACTCTTATTCTCAGCTATGATTCAGACCATGCAATCTAGGATACTGTGACACAAAAATACAGAATATAGGTCATTTTCACAGTCACAATAAATGTCCCATTTATGTCCACATAAAAATGCTTTCTTATTAGAATTCAGAGGCATGTTTATGGTGGAAAGGCTGAGGAAAACACACTGAATGGAGCCAACATTACAGCTAGTACACTAGTGGCTGTGTAAATTCCAGTGCAAGTAAGGGATTTTTTCTCTATTGCAGTATAATTCTAGGAGAAGATTTTAACTATGGCCATGGACCAGTGATCCCCAACCAGTAGCTCGGGAGCAACATGTTGCTCTCCAACACCTTGGATGTTGCTCCCAGTGGCCTCAAAGCAGATGCTTATTTTTGAATTCCAGACTTTGAAAAAAGTTTTGATTGCATAAAAAACTAAGTATAGTGTCAAGTAGAGCCTCCTGTAGGCTGCCAGTCCATGTAGAGGCTACCAAATATTCAATCACAGACCTTTTGAGGCTACTCAAGGGACTTTTTTATGCTTGTGTTGCTCCCCCACTCTTTTTACATTTGAATGTGGCTCACGGGTAAAAAAGGTTGGGGACCTCTGCCATAGACTGTACTATAACCATCATTTTGGGGTCTGACTGAATACTGTGTCCCACCAAAACAAATCTGTAAAACATCTCTGTTGTCTGAGACTGAGTAAACCAAATCCAAGACAACAAATCAGCTGTCATCTCAGCCTATACCTCACACCAATTGCTTTGGGCCCCTGCAGCTGGCAGAAGGCTTACAATATGGGAACTTATTCTCTAAATAAACCAAGATTATCTTCTCCAAATACAGCTTTGTTAAAAAAAAAAAAAAAAAGAGAGAGAAAAAAAAATCATCAAAAAGCAGACCAATTCCATATGTGATTAACTTTTAAGTTCTAAAATATGTTGCCTAGTTAAGAAGCATATGCATCAAATAGAGTGTAGATGTAATGAAGGTCACCTCGAGCTCCCATGCACTGTCATTAGGTTAATATTACCAGCACACTCAGCCATCAACCCAGTTTATGTATTACATTCTGTGGCCGTTTCATTAAAGCTTAATTAACCATGAAGGGCAACAAGTAACCCCCTGCCTAGTCATTTAATATTTTCCAATCTTTTTCACATTAAATAAAACAGATAAATGACAAGTGATGTGCACTGGGATTGCATTCCTCCCTAATAGGATGTATTAGTATGACGGGCATTTATTTTGGCTGTCAGATATGATTTACCTTAATGCTCCTTTTAGTGAGTCACTGGAAAAAATACCATAAACCAGATTTAAGCAAATCTAATTTGAAAAACCATGTAAGAAATAAATACATATACTCCCCGCCAAATCAAATACTGTTTGTGTCTCTTACCTTAAACCAATTAACTTGCTTGCATCCTGACATCCATTACAAATCAATATCTTAATAAGAGACTCCATGATATCCAGGGCTTTGAATAACTATAACCATGCCTACTTTACTTTGAGCCTGGGGTACGTTGAGATTGCCATATACTTAGGTGGTCATGATTGCTATAGCTGGTTAATTGCAGACACCCAATCAGAAACCCAAAGTGATCGCTCACTTTCTTCACCATGCCCAAAACCTGTAACTAGATTAACACAGTTCAAGGGAAAAGGCAGCCATGTTCAGAGATAACTTGGATATTTGTAGTTAACTACAACAGGCATTTTACATGAGGTTTTCCTTATGCTTGATGTCACTATTTGCTATATTTCAGTCTAGCAGACGTTAAGGATTAAAGTAATATATTAATGTTTATAAATAAATGGTTAATGGGCAAATACTGTTATTCGAACTGATAGTAAGCATTTAAAGAGATGGGGGATGTCGGGGGATGTCTGTGTGTGCGGTTAATAATAAAATGCCAGGAGAGGAGACCTATTTGCACACATCCTGCATCTGGACCCAACCAAGGATTGGTTACTGTGTAAGGTCTAATGCTGGGAGCAATTATCATGTGTGGTAATGGGTGCAAATTTGTATGTATTGTTGTACAATACACATGCTTTGCCTTGTGCTAGTAGCCATAAATGGTAGATTTGGCCAACAATTACAGGTGGAAGGGACTTTTTGAGTGCTTTGAGTTCCATGATTTTTGTATCATTACTGCATGCAGGAAAAATGCATATGAAGGAGTACCCACACTCCTCCCATGTGCCTCCCTTTTTTGTAAGCAACAATCTCACCAAACAGAGAAAAGAGTTGTGATGGTCAGTAGCAGCAACAACTATCCGAGGGGTTGTTTAATTTTGTTGCTTCATGTCTACCCTTTCACATCCTGCCCCTCTGTTAAAAATAAAATGCAGAGTTAAAGCAAGGCATGTAACATATCTGGGAGATGCTTGGTGTATATGTAACTGCAACTATCTCTCAGAAATGCCAAATCTTTATTAAACTTAGAAAGGAGTTTTATGGAAAGCACTTTTTCATGAGAAGTTGATACAATTAACCTTAGTAACAGTCAGTGGCATAACTAGATCTTACTGGGCCCCACAGCAAATTATTTTTCAGGCCCCCAAAATGTCCAGTGGTTGACCTGTTTTACCAATATTTATTGTATTTGTATATGAATTAGGGCCTCATGGGGCCCTTATAGCTCCTGGGCCCCCCTGCAGCCGCAGAGTCTGCTTCCTCTGTAGTTACGCCCCTGGTAACAGCAGTGCTAGAATACTTTACACAATTTCAAGACACCAGGCATTAACAGTCTAATAAAACTGACAATGTTATGCATTGAAAAATTCCTACAGCTAACAACATTTGTGAATAATTTAACATTTAAAATCCACCATAATTTTAAACCATAGTTTATTTTAAGAAAGATAAAGGAGAAACAAGAGATTATGGATCACAATTGGATGTCGAAAAGAGGCAACTAGATGATCACTTGATATCTATCTATCTATCTATCTATCTCTCTCTCTCTCTCTCTCTCTCTCTCTCTCTCTCTCTCTCTCTCTCTCTCTCTATATATATATCCCTTATATTGTAGCAAATGGAAGAGATGCACTGAATCCATAATATGTGTGAACAATATAATGTCACATTTAGAAGTTTAGAAGCTAAAATTTAGATGACTTATAGGGTCTGAGTGTAGTTCATCTACCCCAAACCTTCCAAGTGCCCGGTTTTCTGCTAGATAGTGCAGACTTTGACAGCTCAGTCCACAGTGCCAGATTTTTCATTAAAAAGTCTCAAGTTTATCTTTGATCTCCTGCACCAATGCCAAAAAATGTTTCTGAAACTTAATTAAAATAAGAGGCTTTTTGGCCCAGAATACGCAGCACCTGCACTTTGATACATTTTGTAACAATTTAAGATACACAATTCTCTTGGGGGGAACAGTGACTCACAGCTTAAAGGTTAGGTCACATGGGGGGTGTTTTAAACTGGTGTTTTTTTAAAAACACCTGGTTGAACATAAATATGAAAATGAGACCGCAATTGCCTGATAATGTGCATTTTTCAGCATGCATTTCTGTTTTTGTCTCATTTCCACAATTATGCCCGGGAGGTTTTATTAAACTTTTAAATGCCAGTATTGGCGTTTTTCATCAGAGATTCCAATATGCCAAGGAAGCACCATATTATTGAACTCTATGGGATCCGCAGGTTTGGAAATACATATACGGACAAGCCCTCACTATTTGGATTGCGCATAGACGTATTTGCTGCATTGTATTCTGGTGACGTAATTATGTTGGCCATTTTGCATGTACAGTATATATAGAACTGAAACAAAGCTCAAAGAATACATGGTAACTTCAAGGTTTAGTGGTTGACTGCTTACCAAGGAGGGGCATCTGGGTAGGAAACATTAAGCTCAAGGTAGGAACCAAATCCAAATGTTGGGGTTAAGTCCCCAGGGCAGGCAGATCTCAAGTCTCCAATAGATGCCACATAGGAAATTCCATCTGGGGAAACAATATAAGGAAAAGGTCAGGTAATGCAAGATACTACAGTGCTAAAAAATATTCCCAGCTGCCCCAACTCATGTGACTTGTGCTCTGATAAACCTCAGTCACTCTTTATTGCTGTACTGCAAGTTGGAGTGATATCTCCCCTCTCTTCCGCCCAGCAGTCTAACTACAGGACAATGGGAAGGTATTGTCCTGTTGCTCCCTAACACAAGATAACACTTGCCTGTAGATCTAAGAACAGCACTCAATAATAAAAACACATGTCCCACTGTGACTCCTTCAGTTACATTGAGAAGGAAAAACAGCAGCCTGCTGGAAAGCAGTTCCATCCTAAAGTGCAGAAACAAGTCACATGACCAGGGGCAGCTGGGAAATTGACAAAATGTCTAGCCCTACAGTATGTCAGATTTGAAATTGAATATAAATAAATCCATTTGGTCTTTTGAGAAATTGATTTCAGTGCAGAAGTCTGCTGGAGTAGCACTATTAAATTATGAAAAAAACATGTTTTCCCAGGACAGTCTACCTTTAAGTTGCCCCTATGGCTTTAATTTCCTGCCCTTCCTCCTTCCATATATCTATTTAGTTTATATTTGCAGTTTATATTTGCATATCTATGTTATAGGCCAAAAGATGTAATTACCACTTCCTGCCACACTTTAATATAGTGTGTGGAAAGGGGTGGCTCTTCCTCTTTGGCTCCTGGTGTCCTAACCATCGAGGTGTTTCCCATTGAGCCTGGGTGCACCAAGGACCAGTAAATCCATTGTCCTAAAGGGATCAGCACCTTTAGCTGTCGGGAAAGCAGGGACCCGTGAACGAGGTTAGCTAGAGACATGGTTATATCTATTATAGACTCTCTAGGAAAGTGAGATAGAGAGTACAGATAGTAAGAGCAGCTTTGTGCTCCATCAATGATCTGTAGCAGTGAATAGCTAGATTGCCTATAGTGAAGGGACCACAGTGGATAAGGTGCCAGGCTTAGATTCTTCTCCCTGACAACTCCGCTGGGTGAGATCCATACCACTTTCAAGGTATATCTAACTGATGATGTACCTTACCTGTCTCATCATCTGCCTGCTTCTGGCTGCTGATATACTTGCATATACCTTTTGTAACCCTGTGGAACATATGTCATGTACAAATAAACTGTTAATCTTTTGTTTTCATTACAAGAACATTCTGGCCTGTGGGAGTTGTAGTTTAACTACATCACAACTTAAATCTTCCACCTAGCGAATGCCCTAGCCTGAAGTGTTAGAGGTACATGTAAACCCATGCTCTAATCCCTAGCTGGTCATTAACCCTCTTTGGGTTGCCTAGCCCAAAAAAGCGTTGCATAAAGTTTAGAATATAATAATGTAGATATTGCAGCACGCTTTGAAATAGCCTTTTTATATTGTTTAGTTAAAAAAAAGGCATTTATTAAACTATTCTGTATTGTATAGGTGAATTCAGCTAGGACAGAGTCACCTCTGTATAATCAGATACTTAACTACTGTAGCTGTGTTAGAAAGATGTACTGTATATTATATTTTTAATAATTACCATAACTCGGTTCTGCCTCAAGGTGCCAGTCTCTTACTCCTCCATCTTTTCTCAGACTTCCGATAATGATGGTGACGCAGGACAGAAATAGAACCAAGCCTATCACTATCCCTGCCACGACCAAAGGAGAAACCAATAAACTGGTATCATTGTTGTTCCTGACATAACCAAGATACTCCGGAAAGGCACTATGGTTTGAATGAACTTCTGTTGGAAGAACGAGTAAAGTATTACCAAAATGAACTTCAGAAAAGAGACATTAGTAGGCTTATTTGCACAAAAAAACACATTTTTAATTCTTTTTTTTTCATATTGGCTCTGTGTATATATATATATATATATATATATATATATATATATATAATAATAGTCTCCTGTGCTATCTATTCACTATATTTGCAGATTTAGAGAATTTATCACCCAAAACTGGCTTTAACTAAGGGGCAGATTTACTAAATTCACATGAAGGATTCCAAGTTCAATCGAATTTTCAAAAAGATTTGAATTATAATTTGCGAATGTTTTTGAAGACCACTTCGACCAGTGAATTTAGAAAATTCTATCGAATTGAATGATTCATTCCCTGAATGAATTGTTTCTGTTTTTAGCTGTTTCTGAGATATTTGCATGTTTAAATATAATGCTGGGCTTTTGGCTCAACTGAGATTCAGCAGCCATAGGGTTAACTGAATACAGGAATTGCATAGAAAGTAGTTTAATAGAAAAGGTTTGCATAGAAAGGGTTGCTGACACTGTGGGCCTTAAATAAGTGGTTGAGTGCTAGCCTAGCAGTATAAAACTGCTAATATCTGAGAAAACATTTAGGTTAACCAATCAGAAGCACTTACAAATTAATGCACATTATAAAAGTGCTCAGAGGACCAGTTAAGTAAGTTTAAACCAATTTATTTTTGGGGGATTTTGTTTTCTTTTCAATAGTTTTTTTGCATTTTTAGGGTTGGGGCAAACGGGCAGATTAAGGGAGATTTGTCGCCTGGCGATTAATTGCCTCTTCTGCGGGCAGACAATCTCCCCAAACTGTCTTATTCCTGCCTTCCGTCTGCTTGGATGAACAATTGCCTGCGCTAATGCACTCTCAGCGCTTTGATTTCCGATGTTGCCCGAAGTTTCCTTGTGAGGCAACTTCCGAAATCGAAGCGACGCGAGTGCATTAGTACAGGCGATTCTTCATTCAAGCAGATGGAAGGGTGACGGAAGGCAGTTTGGGGAGATTGTTGCTCCGCAGAAGAGGCGATAAGTCGCCAGGCGACTAAATTTCCACAAATCTGCCCGTCTGCCCCAACCCTTAACTTCCACAAAATAAACAAAAGAGAAGAACAATCATATAACACTTATCTGAAGTATAAGAAAGATAAGAAGAGGGGGTTTCATTTTATAATGTTGCAAGTGCTGTACTGAATCTTGGAATGTAAGCAAACATTGTTATTCTAGCCCATGCAATTGTCTAGCTGATTTTAAAAGGCTATAACTCAGGGTTGTTATCTCTTGACTCTCTTTTACTAACGGTTGATGTGTAAAACATTCTTGTTCCTTCCTGAAACCACTAATGGAAAGTTTGATATTATAGTGGCATAGGCATAATATGCCCATTTAATAAGCCAAACTGTGGCTTAGTAAACCTATTACTGCATATCCAATGTTTATTCTACACTGATATTTCTGTGTCGAATTTATGTGAAGCTGCCACTACCAGCAAACAAAAATATGAATTACGTAGCTCACTATGCAGAAGTGAAAGTTGAAACCACAGGGCCCCAGCTGCACAATTGGAGAAAGAAAAAATGGAACTTGTGGCTAAACTCTTGTTACAGTTCACTAACTACAGCTGGTACACTACATTTTCTTCTTCTGGTTTGTAAAATATGGGAACCTATACAGTTAACTTCAGACGATATTTACAGTAGTTAAGGAGTTTGATGAAACTTGTTGGATAACCTGCTATTCTGAAAGCAAAGAACTACGGAAAGGCCCTCTCCCATAGACTATTTTATCCAAGTAATCCACTTTTTCTCTGTAATAATAAGACAGTACTTTGTATTTACAGTAGTTAAGGAACTTAATGTAAATTTATGGATAACCCGATATCCTGAAAGCAAACTACAGAAAGGCCATCTCCAATAGATAGGGCTACCACCTTTTCTAGGAAAAAATACCAGCCTTCCTATATATTTATCTCTTTTCCCTTAATAACATTGGGATCAATCATCGATTTTACCGGCCAGACAGGTAAAATACCGGCCAGGTAGCAACCCTACCCATAGACTCCATTTTATCCGAATAATCCAAATTTTTGAAATTTATTTCCTCTTAATAATAAAACAGTAGCTTGTAGCTGATCCCAAATAAGATACATCTGAACCTTATTGGAAGCAAAACCAGCACTTTGGGTTTATTTAATATTAAAATTATTTTCTAGTAGACTTAAAGTAAGAAGACCCAAATTACAGAAAACGATTGATCAATTCTTCAATGTAAAGAAATTTCAGTCTACGGAAGGCATGCTCTTTGTATGCAATAAGCTACATTCTTATTATCTGAATACATGAACTCTAGAAAAAGCCCTCACTATGCTTTGTCTATAACCCAATCTTTATAAAAGTGGAACTCTAAAATGACTAGTTTGTGCTGCATATAGAAAACATTTGGATTAAGAAATCTGAGCATCACAGAGTGGCGAATATCTTCGCACTTTCTCAGTTTTGCTGAATGACCTTGAAGAGTTCACACTGGGCTAGAAATAATTCTGCAGCCACTGAAATGTTTAATTGCTCCCTTGAGCATTCTGATAACCAGATTGCCATTTTCTTCTTTTAATTGTTTCATGTGCTTTTTAAGTGGAAAGTTACGATAATATCTGCTGGGTTCTCCAGCTTCAAGAAAAAGAAATTGTGGTTTGATCAGTCTACAGGTCTGATGCTGCTAATATGGAAGACAGGAAAGAACACTGGCACATTCATTTCGGCTAAAGCCTTGGTCTATACAATTAATTTTTTAATTCTGTATTTTTACATGTTGTTTCCTTTGTAGAGAATGTGCTTGCAACTATTTTTCTTGTAAAGCTATTTATTTTAATCATAAAGCCCATTTGGACATTACAAGTCATATATAAAACAAATCCTTACACTTGTATTTTTTTTGCCAGCTGCTGAGAGTTGCAATTAATTAATTCCATTATAAAATTACCCTACTAATTACAAGAAAAAAAATTGCTTTTCTTGTTTGATATACCCCAAGGATTATGTTGGCATCTGCTTAGTGTTACTGTCTAAGACTGACTGGGAATTAGCACATTATGCTCCAAAAATAAGTTTGAATATGAAAAGGATGTTAAGTGAATCTTAGAGAATGGTTGAAGGAGATGGCTGCTATTTCAAAGATGGTGCAAGTGAGCTGTGAACATTTGCTGCTATGTGTGTGTGTTCTACTGAAGTCAGATGTGAGTCAAATGTATGATCTCAGACATGGGCTCGTGCGGGCTTTATGCCAGGGCTGCTTTTAACTAAAACTAAAGAACCTAAAAGAAATGCTGAAACACATTTTTATAACAAATGGTATCAATAAGACATTGCTTTCAAATCAGTATTAGTGCTGCAGGTTCCTAAATACAGATACAACAATATGCAAAAAGGAATAATAACTGTTCATTAAAACATACAGGCATAGACATTCACTATTATTGGTCAAAGCCCTCTCCCAGTCCCCAGGCCTCCACCTTCTAACTCCTTAGGCTGTACTGCCTGCAGAGCTGTCATACTGGGCTTGGAGACAATAAAAAGCTGAGCTGTCTGAGGTGTTACAGTCTGAGGAGTACTGGAGACCAATAGTATTGGAAACCAAGAAGGCAGTGTCATTGCTGTTGATTCTTGAATGCCCGTGATGTTCAGTGTCAGACTGGCATGTCTGGGCCTACTGGGGGTGCCACCACAGGGGCCCACTACTGATGGGCAAATCTGACCTGTTTTGCGAAAATACTTGAAATGTCGAAAATTCACCAATATGCTTGAAGTCTATGGGCATCAAATTATTTTTTTATTGTGCGACAATTTTTTTTCACCCAGTGGAGTCTATGGGCAACATTTTTGAGGTGAAACATTTCGCTCATCACTACCCCAGACATGGAGGCCCCCGCACTAGTTCAAATACTTCCCAACCATGTACCTGTCTGCATCAGCTGGGATTTGAGCTCTGAGGTGTGTGTTTCTAGGACTGTGCACTTAACAATTGAGCCACTGGAGGCTATCATGACTGCTCCTGACCAGTCCTTATACTCGTATTCATTGTTCCATTTGTTCCTCATCCCCTAATCAAGATCATTTATAAACCTGTCCCTGACCATTGCTCCTTGTTTGGTCATTGTGATTCATAGCCAAGATATTGTCGATTTATATGTTCATTGTGCACCTGTTTAGTTACTTTGTCTCATTAATTCCTGCATATACTCCACCAAGACTCGGCTCTGCCATTTACAGGTATACCTCGGTTTCCCTACCATACATGCTCCCATTCAATTGTTTTACATTAAGGTCATTACTGAACCCTGAGTCAAACCAAGTACTTCCTCTTGCTTGTAGAGGCCTTTCCGAGGCAGCCTCAGTCTAATCTCACTGCAGGGCAAGCAGTGAGTCTGAGCTGTGGGACACAAGGGCTGGGGACCTCCAGGGTTTTTTCCTGGTGCATGCATGTTCATACACACTATTATGCTTGGAGTATTCCATTACTTGCCCCACTCCCTGTTCAGACACCCATCTGTACCTTAGAATGCCCTTTCTAAGAATGCTCTCTAAGACGGTTGCTATGATGAACACTTGGCAGAGGCATGCCAAAAGCTTTAACAGCCCAACTTTATAAATACAATCTCATTCCCTCTTTATGCAATAAATTAATTCAAGTGCTTTTTTTACATCCCCATTTCACAGTCCTCTTCTACAAAATTAACAGCCCCTATTAGGAATGTTATATTTTATGAACATATGTATAAAGACAAAGAAAACATTTTTTTTTTTTTTTAAAGAAAGAACAGTCTGTTCCCCCAAATGTTTTGTTGCCATATGCCACGTCCTTTGTGGCCTCTCCACAATCTGAATTTAATTAGATGTTGTTTGACTCTGGCTAGATAAAATAAATTAAGCCTTATGCTATACAATGAAAGAAACCTGTAACTTTTTTATTTATTTTAGCTTTAAGATCTTTTTGTCTTTATAAAAAGAAATGTTTAATTTGACAGGTCACAAACGTGTCAGCAAAAATGTAGGTTAAACAGGTCTCCTGTCTAGATTCAGGAAGGATTAAAGACTTACTACTTTTATTATAAACATAAAGATGAGGGATAAGGATGCATGGGGATACTAGAGAATGACATCAACTGTCAAATCCAACAAAACCTGGCTTTTGCTAATGTGGGTATATGTAGCTCTTTATAAGCTTCTTTTTCAGTATGACTCATATAGAATACAAATTTGCACCAGACCCATAGCAACCAAGGCATCACATTGATTAAATCTCATTTCTGACTTGTTGCTATTGGTTACTACATGGGTCAAATGTGCACCTCTACATTTATTCTTTGGAACATTAAAGTTGATCTTACTTGTGCACGTCAGTTTGATGGACATGTAAACTGGGTGTGATTCCTGGCAAGGGCAATTCATTCAAGTAACAGTTAAGCCCTCCTTTTTGGAAGGGTGATTCTCTCTTCTAGCCAGACCTGAAATTAAATGAGAAGTATTACAGTGCATTTTTGGCAAAATACTGTTTATATACATACATATGTATTATATATATGTTGGATCATCTATAACTGAAATGGCAATACAATAAAGATCCATTAGAGATTACTTTAGGGTAATGTTATGTTGGACCAAAAGGTTTCTTGAATTATAATGCAAGTAGTAGATGCATGAGCTGATTGGGTTTATAGGCACCATAATATAAGTCTAATATATAGTTATGGGCAAATTTATTCGCCTGGGACGAATTTGCGGCAAATTCCCACATTTCGAAAAATTCCTGTTGAAAAAATGGTTTTTTTCAATGCCAGCAATGGGAGCCTGCGTCCAAAACGCCCCAGATTCGCCCATCACTACTAATATATTATTCTCTGTAATAAATTGTCAAAACACAAGTTATTCTATGCCCATATTAATAGTTATATGTTATTAATATGCATTTATAAAGCACACACATATTCCCCAGTCCTGTGGGATCAAATTTAGTTCAGTGCCATTTTTCAAAGAATATCCAACATGCCAGAACTAAAGAGATCCTTTCCATTTGATATGGCTGAAAATGTACAAACTACTTAACTGCCAGTTAATAACATTCAATATTGGAAACATGGCATTCATGAGCTCACCTATTAACCCCCCATGGCAAGTGTTTAGGGTACTTGGACAACCATGAATTGTATGGTGCTGTGCTTTGGTAGTCACCCAGTCAGCTAACTCATGGGGCTTAGACCATTTCCATCTGTGGTTTTCCTCAGCTGATACCATTTAATTAGAATATGCACATGACCTTATATTTAGCCATGTATAATTGTATCTATTTCCTTGCCCACCCGACCAAACTGTCTAGGGCCTTCTGCATTGATCAGATGTAATGCTCTGAACAGCGTAAAATTGTTTAGTGTTATATTGAAATATCAATAGTACACATTGAATATATCTGGGAACAGCAGTATAAGTAGAAACCAATACATGTGAGTAAAGAACTCAGGTAGAGAACGTATTGTGAACTGTGGCAAATCTATTTTCACTTCCTGATGTCCCATAGACCTTGGGTTGGATGGAATGTCCTGGCCCTCTACAATGAATACAGCACTATCAGCGTTAGCACTGGCACTGATGTATTCATGAAGGGTAGCCTGGGGACCTTTGTTACAGACGAGTTAGGGAGTGGCAATGGGCAACGGGTGCTAAGAATCCCTATTACAAGTAAAGGCTGCCTTATGATTGGGAGTACTACATATTTTCAAGTTGGTGCAAGGTACAGAGTGCAGACAGGCCTTGGATGCCAGTGCTAAGGGGTGAAAATTTGTACCCATTAATGCTCTAGCACTTTGTTCCATGGCCTTCAAAACAGCTCTTCCTGTATACAGTAGTTGTGTGTTGCCAGGCCAGAGGTGGTGAAAACCTAGTAACATTTGCTACATTACCCCCCCCCCCCCATATGTCTCTGCTGTGTAACATAATATATATTCTAGTCAACACAAACTGTATATGTAATAATAAACATAACCAATTTGTGACTAAGAAGCTACATATGAATGTGAAAACATAGGAGTTTTATATTAAAATAAGCCCTGTCCCAAGGAGCTTGCAATCTTGATTCACAGTACTGTGTTAAGAAACCACCAAGTCTAACCATTACCATATTTAACACATTTATAGTTCTTCATATTGGGCCTGTGTAGGGTTGAATGCACTATAGCTTACTAGAAATGCCAATGCATCTTTTGGATGTTGGCCATGAACACAGACCTTTTCCAGACTGACTTTTCTATTCTAAGTGCTGAATGGAATAGATTTCTGTAACACCGACTGAATACAATCACATTTAGCTGTTAGGATAATGTGTTCCTCTCTTGCAAATGTCACTGCCACTCACTGGATAGAACAGACATTCTCATCTCCAGCCTAGTTTGCAATGGAAACCACTAGCCAGGGAAAGGCTCAATTGAAATAAATATATAACAGAACATCATAGCACTGTAGATTTTCAATACAGAACTCGTAAATCCATTTGCTGACCAAAACTGGAAGCACACATTCTCTGTTATGTTGCCAGATGGGCTTGTTTCTATGTAAGAAATATACAGACATGTCTCTGTATAGACATTTTGCTATGCTTTATAGCATATTTGTAGTTAAAACACTGAGGGAAGTCATGAAATGCAGTCAAGTTATGGTCACTATAACCTGGCAATGGCTTAAATATAAATGACAGGGTCCTTCGACAACATATTTTTGCCCTGCAATGATCTGATCGATCGATGATCTGATTTATACCTATACACTGTGCAACAGTTACAGATTCCCTAGGGCTCTGTGTTCTTCTGGGCTCTCAACAGCAGCATCTGGGCGTGGTGTGTATATTATTACTGTCCAGACCCTGGGCCTAGTACTGGAAAAAGGAAATTGATAGGTTACATGCCTGTATTATTTTCAAAGAGTGGATTTAATGAAATAGGCATATTGCAACCACAACCTGATGTTGAAACTTCCATTACAAGCTAAACTAGACAATGCTAATTTAAGGGCAGCAAAGGGCAAATGCATGCTTGCACAAATAAATATATGGACACCATGATTGATTAATTAAGCAGGTACATTGATTTACTCTTTCTGCAACAAGTATCCCTTTTTAGCTACAATAGGCACCATTAATTCTGCAGAAACTTACAGTAAGGTTAGTATGAGTTGTTGGCACTGCAATTCTGTTCTATAGCATGCTCATCAAACATCAAAAAAGGTAAAATCAAAGAAATGAGAGAAGACAAAATGGAGCACAAGACATAAATGAAATCCTTTACATTACACAGAACATGACTTACCACTGTAGTGCAGAAGTGTGTTGGCTTCCCCCATGTAGTTCAGTTGCAGCTTTTGGATAAAGGGAGTCTCATTTGCCATAGGAATCAGTGACAACAACAAAGGGAAGAGGAGGCTGTGTTTCCTGTTTGAAAATCTAGGGCAAACATAGATTAAATCCCAGACAATTTCATCAGCATCACAGTGTCCTTGCAGGAAGTTAGGATTGCGTATAGTATTATTTAAGCTACATGTACACTATAGTCAGATAGCAGCAATGCAGGGAGACAGACACTGGCTGGGCGTATGCATACTATGTGCTGGGAATGATAAAAAGGGGGGGAGGGAAGGATGCAAGAGAGAACAAACCTATGCTCTTCAAAGCCACCTCTTAACATGTAAAATCAATAGGAGGGGGAGAGGTGAACAGATCTGAAGAATAATCATCCATGAGATCTGTTGCACGCTGCCTTTCATTCGACCTCTTTTAAATCCGGAGATGAAAAATGCCAAGTGAATTAATAGAGAGCGATGATCTTATCTGAAAGGATTATGAAATATTCATTATTGGTCTTTGCTAGTTCAGGTTAGAAAAGGGAAACATTCTGTATTAAAAATGAATAGAGATAGGAAGTCCATTTTACATTTGAAAAGCAAGTTTAAGGAGCTTTTGTAGCATGTGCGTGTTACTAACCTGCGCATTTTAGTGTGATTTGAAGGGCTTCCAAAAACTCTGCTAAACCATAATATTACAGGTACTGTTTCACTGGGTAAAATTTTGGATTATATGAAAGAAGGTAAGTAAAGCTATTTGAGGACATATGGATGCTTTATTTTTGTCAACATACTGGACTTTATTGAGGAAAAAATACTACATCAGCAGACATGATGTAATTGGACTTTTATGTGGCAGTATGTGCAAGGTAGCTTGTAGCAACCGAACACACAAATTACATTCAGTCACAGTTAACATTTTTTTCTTGTATGGCTGGTTGTTGAGCTGATGGCTATAGTATACTCTAAAGGTGGCCATACACAGGCCGATAAAAGCTGCTGACAGACCAAGTCGGCAGCTTATTGGCCCACGTATCGATCAATATCTTTTCGTTGATGCGGCCCCACGATCCACCCGCCCATATATTTTCTATTGTGATCCGATCGTTAGGCCCTAGGGCCCACGATCGGATCACCCCGATATCGCCC
>CM044438.1:53562415-53606825 GCA_024363595.1 Xenopus borealis | reverse complement strand
TAACTTGTAGGGGGGCCCTGACCACCAATGATGTTTTTTAACTTGTAGGGGGGCCCTGACCACCAATTATTTTTTTTAACTTGTGTAATAGTGTAAGCTTTTTTATTAGTGCCCCTGACCACTAATGTTTTTTTAAAAACTTTTATGTGGAACCCCTGCCGCCAATTTGTTAAATTATAAGGGGGCCCTGACCACAAATGGCTTTTTATAACTTGTGAATGAGGAGGTTTACCGTTTTTAGCAGTGGTGTCTTTGTGGACTTTCTACTGTGGTCTGGGGTGGACAGGATCTGGGGTGGGGCTTGGGGCAGGATCTGGGGTGGGCGGAGACCTGGGTCCCAGAAAAATTTGCTGTACGGGGCCCCGTGATTTCTGATGGCAGCCCTGCACACTATTAAAGGACTTAGCTTCAATGGGGACCTGTGCAAAATCAAAGAAGTGGGGTAAAATTACACCACTGGTTGTGAGAAATGTCACACAGAACCATTTTTCAGACGATATGAAAAAATAAATAGCTTGAATGAAAATCCGGATTTTAGGGAGCATGCAGCTTTCACAGCAAATAACACTTGTTATGCATTCATATACCCAATCATTATACAGAAACATGTTTTTCTTCTGTGTAAATTCATACACTCTCCATTAGTTCTATGAGATTCCTAACGTTACATCATCATTTTTAACAATAAAGTCAGACTCTTGTTATATTTCATAATTTAAAAATTATATAAGCGTATATATATATAACAAAACAGTATAGAACTATTATGAGCTATTAGGAAGCACTATGAAACATTACTTTGACATTTAGAACTAATATAAATGAAACAAAAAGAATATGAGGAAGTGGTTGATGGAGGAACACACTGCCATCAAGTGTTGATGTATAAGAATAGCATTAATACGACAGTATTATGATTTCTTCTCAGATGGCTGCCAGTCAGATTTGATTTAAACCTCAATCAGTATATTAGCACCATCTGTTAATTGCTTTTCCTTGCTTGGTTGCAGCCTGAAAATTAGACTCTCAAAATCTCTGTCTGCTTTTGGAAGTTCCATTTCAAGTAAAAAAAAATAATATCACATTTTATTTAGCATGGCTGTTGTAAAAATTCACCCCTCATGAATAAAATTTTGCACTAGGTTAATTTATGCTGATTATAGCACAGCAATGAGCAAAAAGCAGCCATCATAGGGCTATTAATGGTAAAACTGTATAGTGATATATCAGGGGCCCCCAACCGCTGGGCCACCGAGCCTAGCCCGCAATTAACGAGGTGCGTCTGAATGTTTGCCTCAACACTGGTCCATGAACCAAAAAAGGTTGGGAACTCATCAGGGGAGCTCCACCAATGAGTCTAGTTAAGGCACCTGCCTCAGGCGGCAGCACCCCCCCTGGTTACCAGGGGCGGCAAAAATGCCTCTCCTGGTAACTAAGAGACGAATTTCCAGTTTTCAACCCGGAAATTCGGCTCTTCTAGTGCAGAGTGTGCCGTGGGGTTGTGGCAAATTCAAGGCTGCTTCAGTCGGCGAAGTGGGCTGGATCACCTCTGGGACTCATGCAATACATCCACTGGGGGCCTATGGATTCTATTGAGCAATATGGGGTTGACTGCCAGACTTGAACTCCTTAATATTGTCACCTTATTTACCAGATATACAAATAGCTGAGGAAGCTGTACATATGGCTAAAATGTTTTAAATCTATTCTTTGTTGCAAGGAGTTTCTTTAAAAGGGTGGTTCACCTATAATTTAACTTTTAGTATATTATAGAATAACAAATTCTAAGCATCTTTTCAATTACTCTTCATTTTTTTTTCTATTAATTAATTAATAACTGCTTCCATCTAACTCGTTCCAGCTGACCCTGTTTAAAAAAACAAATGCTCTGTTAGTCTACACATCTATTGTTTTTGCTGCTCAGACCCTCTCCTATTCATATTTCAAGCTCTTATTCAAATCATTGCATTGTCATTTGGACCCTAGCAACCAGATTGCTGAAATTGCAATCTGGAAGTCCGCTGAATAAAAAACTGAAAAACCAAAAATAAAAACAAATTGTCTCAGAATTGTATGTTCTATGTCATACTAAAAGTTAACAACCCCTTTAAAGAGCATGGGCAGGGAAGATTTTTTTTTTACATGTGATGTATAAAATATATAAATATAGATATATATATAAATATAGGAAATATAGAAAAAATAAAGGATTCAGAATCACTTCTGTGACTCACTAGGGAGGAGTAACACTGATGTGTTGGGTGTCCCAATAAATTGCTGGCTGCAGTCTCCTCCAAGGCATATTTTCTATTGAAAAGAAAGAAACCAAGGTCTCAGCACTCCCAAGCATTGGATTTAAAGCACAAAATCTCTATTCCAAAGATGTAAAAAAAAAAACATACAGCAGTATCAGTTACTTGAATTTTATTTGCAACTGTCCTTCATCATCTGCCTATGATTAAAGGTGGTTGCGTCGAAAACACGTCTGACTGATGCTGCTGTATATTTTTTTTCTCCTTCTTTGTAATAGTTTCTTAATTATTTAATTCTTACTTCATAATTTATCCACCTCCTCACTTTTATGGAATGTATACAGACAACTGATATCAATCTTGCCAATGTAAAAAAGATTTGGATTCATATAGGGAACAATATTAATAATGCAATGTAGTATATTTAAAATTAAATTCAGACAAACTCTATGTTTGATTTCTCAGTCGTTTATTACTATTTTATTTTAAAGTGAATACAAAACCGCTTCAATTCTAATGTTTTTTTTTAATTTTTTTTATTTTAATACAAATTTGTGTACAGACACAAGTGCCTGCTACAAATGCAAAGAGGCATCATACATATAAACAACCTACAACAAAAACCAAATGGGGACAGCACACAATTACAGACAACAACAAATACTACTAATACTAAATTCATGTTTGTAAAAAAAAAAAAAAAAAGAAAAAAAAAGAACATTAATTACTGTTAGTGAGAAATATCACAAATGATGATGACAGTGTAACATGTGCCAATGAATTTGCAAATGAGAAGATATTTTATCCACACCATGTAAAACTTAGCACTTCTAATTCACTGTTACCCAGAAAGGAGGCCATTACATTAAACCGGTGTGTCTTATTCTTACAGCACCAATTAAATGTCAGGGGCAACTGATTAGAAGAATCTAATTTCAAGTAATTATTTACAAATGTATCCCTGAGGAAGGACAGCTTAATATATAGTGTTAATAGTAGTCAGCAGACTAAAAATTGCTTAAAGCAAGTGAGAAAATTTGTGACAGCCATTTATATGCAAGATTATTACAATTATTTTTATTCACTGTTTTTTAAAGGTGGATAGAGATTAACGATGCTTAACACCTTCACTGGCAGACATTTCTCTTCCGCATGTTATGAATAGCACTACCAGCCGACTGATTTATCTGAAAGCCATGTAAAAACATCAACTCTACATTCTGCTTGATTTGATTCATGGAGGTGATTAGTTATTGCCCTTCTTTTTTGGGTAATTTCGTTTTTGGTCTCAAACTTTCTCAGTGCATGCTCATGTCTTTTTCATCAAATAAAACCCAAATGGATGACAAGCTGATGTGTAATATTCAGAATGACAAAAAGACCTATAAGCTGTGTGCGTGTGGGGATGGGGGACAAGAAAAGGAGACTTGATTGATGCACATTTGTGCAAAACACCATCTTCCATATGGTTTTGAAAAGAGGAGCACCTGGAACATTTTCCTTTGGGAACAAAATTTCTTAGCCACTCTTCAATTAGGCACTGGATGGCTACTGATCTTAAATTGTATTATGTTTTGTAGTGCTGCACTAATAAGGAAAGTCTCCAATTGGTTCCATTCCATAAAGATCAGCTAGCATCTTAAATCTAGGCCCCCAGTTATTAAATACATCATAGTCTATATCTGATTCTGAAGACCCAGATTCTATGGAGCTAAGTGAGTCCACAATAGATTCTGGCCCTTCATACCCAAATATATGAAGGGTATCATATGGTAATCCCTCCCCATCATTGTCTGCTTCATCCTTCTTTACTTCAATCATGAAAGACATGTCTCCATTTCTTGCTGGTTTTTGGACATGGGCATACAAGTTGGGACTTGTCTCCATGTCTTGCCTGGGCCTTTGAACATTTCTGCGCACGGAATTCAATACAGATACATCATAACTGTTTGTATCCATTTCTCCTCCACCTTCTTCATCATAAGTGACCAGCTGCTCATGAATCTCCGCTGTGTTTTTCCCTAAGATGTTGGTATCTTTCTTCTGCATTCTCCTTAGAACTGCCAATATGGTGACAACTGTTGGGAACAAAAACAAAAAAAAAAACAAATTCAAGGAATTCATTATTATACAGTCATCAAAATGTTATTCATTTGTGGTAGTGCTTTATAACATAAAATTAAAATGGGAATTATGTATTTGCCTGCTTGTACTGTTTGGGAGCCTGATTGTGTTTAGAAAGGCAACTTCACAGAAGACCACTGGACTGATAACATATTGACCTGCTTTTCTCATCTGGGGTCTTATTACTCTTGCCTTAATGTTCAAATGCGGTATTTTCGTAAGGCACAAGCCAGAGGTGTACGTTGAGCACGTCATTTAACCTCTACCGTGATATATTTTTATGAATCAAACATCTACAAATTAAAAGAACTTTAACAGCTTTACACTTACATATTCAGAAATGATTTTTTTTTTTACAATGAGAATTGTGAAGATGTGGAATTCTCTCCCTGAAGCAGTTGTACAGACTGATACATTAGATAGCTTTAAGAAAGGATTGGTTGGCTTTTTAGGGAATACAGGGTTATGGAAGATAACTCATAGTACACGTTTATCTTGGAGTCAGGATGAAATTTTTACCAGCTCTGAGGCAAATTGGAGAGACTTCAAATGGTTTTTTTTTGCCTTCCTCTGGATCAAATAGCAGTTAGGCAGGTTATATATAGTTTTAAAAGGTTTAACTTGATGGACGTATGTCTTATTTTAACCTAACTTACAATGTTACAATGTTAAAGGAGAAGGAAAGCTACCGAAACAGTTTATTGCCAATAGATAAGCCAAAATAGTGCAAGCTTATTTATTCTACAGAATGCTTTACAATACCTGATTAAACAGCTCTAGAAACTCTCTGTTTATTTAGGACAGCTGCTGACATATTAGCTTGGTGTGACATCACTTCCTGCCAGAGTTTCTCCCTGCTCCTGAGGGGAGGAGGGAGAGGGCGAGAGAAGCAAACTGAGCATGACAAGCCCCAGCCCTGAAGGTTTAAGTTGAGGACAGGAAGTCTAATACAGTCCATGTATACACAATAGAAGGAAGTAAATGCTGTGTTTCTTTTGACAGAGGACTCTGAGCAGCATTACTTTGAGGGTTTACTTTTATATAGGCCTTTCTGATACAGCTTACTTAGTTTTAACCTTGACTTCTCCTTTAAGTATGCCTGTCTGAATGTGTCTTTGTGCAGAAGCAAAGTAATAACAGATGCAAAGTTTACTACTAGTTTAAGACATGTGCCCCAACGTGCAATAAAAGGTAGTGAAGCCATAAGATGCTGATTGGTTTAATAGCATCAGTGAAAACCCAGCACTGGATTTTCCATAGAACTTACCCAAAATAATTAAAAACAAAGACACAAATATGATGATGATCGTTGGAACAGAAACCGCAGTCTGCTTTGCAGACTCCTCACAGAATGTGAATTCTCCTTTTTCATTGCATTTACACACAGTGATTGTAAGAGTATTGGTGCTGCTCTGCTCTGGCTGTCCATTGTCTGAGATCACAATAGGCAGATAATGGAACTTTGTCACTTCTCTGTTAAAATATCCATATTTGACCAGGATTGTAGCTGTGTTGTCTGAAACAAAAAAAGGACATATATATATAAAGATATATATATATATATATATATATATTTATAAAGAAAACTTTGAGAAAAAAGTAATTAAGTATGATTGATAATTGATAGATTGCTTTTCCACTGTGTGTTATTTTATCACATAAAAAAATTTTGATTTGAGGTTGGCTTTATTTTTAAGAAAATTCACAGTAATCCCCACACTGAGAGAAGCTTATTCATATCTAAGAAAAATATTATGCTCAGTGGTAGAAATACATAGCTCATTATTTGAGTCTTTCATACCTGCTATGTCTGACCTCAAGTGTTAATTCTGGTGGGAAAAGTGAAGTTGGCTACCCTGATATAAATGTATGATAACATGATTATTATTATTATCAGTCACAAAACATGAAAAGTTGCATACTGAGACACAATTGCATGTTAAGAAATAGGTGAGAGTGAAACAAAGGTATAGTTCAAACAAGCGGTAATTATACAATATAAAGCATCAAAATAATAGTCTCTGTTAGATTTTCATACTTGCGATAAACAGTGAATATTCACATTTTAGTCAACCTGATAATTTAAAATGTCATCCGAGAGAAAGCATTAAACCAAGGCATATTATTTTCAGACACTTATTCAGACAGGATTATTCTTAAAACAATGAAGTATAAATATTGCATAGGCCGTTGATATTCTAATAATTATATTAATTACATTGGAGGCACATTGTAAAGGGCTTTAGATGGTTTTTTTCCTTCCTTGCATAAGCAAAAGCTAGACAGGTAAAGGTAGAACTTGAAGGATGGATGTTTTTCTACTATGCAACTATAATTTGGACAATAGGGCAAGGCCAGGGATGCTGAGCCAATGGGCAAAGTTGAGAAACTTGTCTCTGGTGGCAGCACCCTGCTAGGTACCAGGGGCAGCAAAATGCCACTCCTGTAACTTTAAGAGCCAAATATCTGAGCTCTTGTAGCGCAGAGAATGCAATTGTGTCACCCTCCTGGACACCCCTGGACCCCTCCCCCAGCATTGTAGACTCCCTCAACCCACTCCAGCACAAGATGAGGGGGGGTGGAAGCCGCAAGCTGCCTCAGGTGGCAGCGGGTTATCTTTGATGAAACACAAAGGGATTCTATAATTATTTTTATGAAGTTTTTTTTATTTCTAAATTACACTGTTTACACTGCAAATAATTCAATCTACAATTTAAAACCAGCAATAGTGATGGGCGAATCTCCCGCGATTCGCTTCGCCGAAAAATTTGCGAAACGAGTCGCGGGACAATTTTGTCGCGCGTTGCGTCAACTTTGACGCGTCGCGTCGTTTTCGGCGCGCGTCGGGTCGACTCGTTTTCGGCGAATTTTCGACAAGCGAAATTTCGCTGGTGATTCGCGAATTTATTCGCCAGCGGCGAATCGCGGGAATTCGCCGCGAATTCGACCTAGGCGAATAAATTCGCCCATCACTAACCAGCAATTTTATTTTTTTTAGTTGTAATATTGGTGTGTAGGCGGCCATCTCAGGTAATTTTGCCTGGACATGTGCTTTCAGAAAGAGCCAGCACTTTAGGATGGAACTGCTTTCTGGCAGGCTGTTGTTTCTCCTACTCAATGTAACTGAATGTGATGCAGTGGGACCTGGATTTTACTATTGACTGTTGTTCTTAGATCTACCAGGCAGCTGTTAACTTGTGTTAGGGAGCTTCTATCTGGTTACCTTCCCATTGTTCTGTTGTTAGACTGCTGGGGGGGGGGGTAAAGGAAGGGGGTGATATCACTCCAACTTACAGTTTATCAGAGCACAAGTCACATGACTGGGGGCAGCTGGGAAACTGACAATATGTCTAGCTACAGGTCAGATTTCAAAATGAAATATAAAAAAACATTTGCTCTTTTGAGAAACAAATTTCAGTGCAGAGGACTGCAGGTGTAACTGATGCTTTTTAAAAACAACATGTTTTCCCATGACAGTATTACTTTAAGATGCAAATTAGGGGAATGCTCATTTACTGTCCCGCTTACTCCAGGAAAACAGTGGGTTGGTTGATACCATTTCATTTCCTATATATCTGCCAGAACCTTTGAGATTCTGACAAGAGGGGGCTTTAAAGGGGTTGTTCAGCTTTGAGTTACCTTTTAGTATAATATAGAGAGTAAAGATGATAAAAAAATAGCAATGACAATACATGTTTAGCCTTAGAGCATATGTTTTTGAAAGTTAGAGTCAGAAGTAAAAGGCAAATAATGAAAAAAACAATAAAAAATAAATAATGAAGACCAAACGAAAAGTTGCTTAGAATTGGTCATTCTATAACATACTAAAAGTTAACTTAAAGTCAAACAACCCTTTTAATAAGTCCAAACAAAAAGCACAGTGGAAACTATTAAAAAAAAACAGTACTATACCCTACAGATCTTATTGCATTTACAATGTTTCTTTTCACATATAAACCCTTTTAGCATTTAGCGTCTACAGTATAATTAGGCTTTTTTCCTTATCCTATCTTTATGTCCCTCAGCCTCTGTAATTTACTTCTGGAAACCTATTGATACCCTTGAAAAATCCTCCGCCTCTCATTTCCTTACATTCGCAGAGCGAGTTGTGAGGTTAAAATTCACAGCTACAGGGAGCTGTTAGAAAGGAACCGGGAGAAAATGGATTAAAAAAGAGTCACTTGCTGTATCACACTGTGTTCCTGACACCCACTGAGATGCTATTGACCAAAAGATAGAAAACCAAATTCAAAGCTTAAAGGAACACATTTTTTCTTAATGCTTCCACACGCAGTCATGCTTAGCCAGTGAGCAAAGTACAATACCGTGATTATCTTGCACTGTGAAATTGTTTTCTTTTTTGGCCGAATAATATGTAAACTTCATCCCTGGCTTCATTTCATCCTTATCAGTAGCAGAAATGTTTGCTATGACCTGCAAAAATAAAAATCTAACATCTGAATTAACAAATCATTACAGTTTATGGAAATATATTACCAAAAGCAAAAACATTTACTTAGAAACTAAAAATGCATCTAAGCTAAGATGACTGCCCATTCTACTAAATGTATAACTTTTATCTGATTTAGATACTGTATGTTCTATTTCCTTCTAGATACATGCCTCATAATTAAATGTTATCTATTTGGATTAGATGTGATCTATTTGGATTTTGCCAAAGCGTTTGATACCGTGCCCCACAAACTAAGGTCTGTTGGGCTTAATGAAGTTGTTTGCACATGGATAGGAAACTGCCTACAGGATCGAGTATAGAGGGTGCTTATTAAAGGGATCCTGTCATGGGAAAATAATTTTTTTCAAAATGCATCAGTTAATAGTGCTGTTCCAGAAGAATTCTGCATTGAAATCAATTTCTCAAAAGAGCAAACAGATTTTTTTATATTTCATTTTGAAATCTGACATGGGGCTAGACATATTGTCAATTTCACAGCTGCCCCAAGTCATGTGACTTGTGCTCTGATAAACTTCAATCACTCTTTACTGCTGTACTGCAAGTTGGAGTGATATCACCCCCTCATTTCCCCCACCCAGCAGCCTAACAAAAGAACAATGAGAAGGTAACCAGATAACAGCTCCCTAAGACAACATAACAGCTGCCTGGTAGATCTAAGAACAGCACACAGTAGTAAAACCCATGTCCCACTGCGTACTATTCAGTTACATTGAGAAGGAAAAACAACAGCCTGCCAGAAAGCAGTTCTCTCCTAAAGTGCTGGCATAAGTCACACGACCGAGGCAGCTTGGATATTGACAAAATGTCCAGCCCCATGTCAGATTTCAAAATGAAATATAAAAAAATCTGTTTGCTCTTTTGAGAAATGGATTTCAGTGCAGAATTCTGCTGGAGCAGCACTATTAACTGATGCATTAAAAAAAAACATGTTTTCCCATGACAGTTTCCCTTTAATGGTAAATTCTCTGATTGGAGCAAGGTTCTTAGTGGGGTCCCTCAGGGCTCTACATTGGGTCCACTTTTAATTATCTTGTTCATTAATGACTTGTGGAGAGTATTGTAAGTAATGTATATGTGTTTGCAGATGAAAACATATTTCGAAGAGCTGTGATTCAATGTTGATAAATGTAAAGTCATGCATCTGGGATGTAAAAATATCCACTTATACCCTTAATGGGACTGCACTAGGCAAATCCATTATGGAAAAGGACCTTGCAGTCCTTGTAGATGATAAACTTGGCTGTAGCAAGCAATGTCAGTCAACAGCATCAAGGGCAAATAAAGTCTTGAGCTGTATTAAAAGGGGCATAGAGTCACGGGAGGAGGGGGTCATTCTTCCACTTTATAGAGCACTTGTAAGGCCACATCTAGAATATGCCGTACAGTTTTGGCCTCCACCACTCAAAAAAATTATTGAATTAGAGAGGGTACAGAAAAGGGCAACTAAGCTGGTAATATATGGAAAAATCTTGTCTATGAGGAAAGACTGACCAAATTGGGGATGTTCACACTGGAGAAGAGGCACTTAATGGGTGATATGATAACTATGTTTAAATCTATAAGGGGATTGTGTAATGATCTCTCTAATGCTTTATTTACTAGTAGGTCTTTCCAACTGATGTGAGGTCACCCATTCAGTTTAGAAGAAAGGAGGTTCTGCCTAGATATTCGTAAGGGTTTTTGTGAGTGAGAGCTGTGAAGTTGTGGAATTCTCTCCCTCAATGAGTCGTACAGGCTGATACATTAGATAGCTTTAAGAAAGGATTGGATGGCTTTTTAGCAAGTGAGGCAATACAGGGTTATGGAAGATAGCTGATATTACAAGTTGATCCAGGGACTAGTCCAATTGCCATTTTGGAATCAGGAAGGATCTTTCCTCCTCTGAGGCAAACTGAAGAAGCTCCAATTGGGGTTTTTTTTTGCCTTCCTCTCGATCAACTAGCAGTTAGGCAGGTTAAAATCAAGCCAAAGGGTTGAACTTGATGGTTTTTTTTTTTTTTCCAACCTAACTCACTATGTAACTATGTGATTACAGCATAAACACTACAGACCCAAAGTACCTTTGAAAGTGCTATACTTTAATAAAGGCAAATAGTGAATGTCTTGAAATAGGCACTTACTGTAGTTTGGAGTATAACCAGCTTCTGTATCTAAAAGTAATGTTTACATACATGACCTAATGCTAACCAGTGGTTGACCTGTGATCCAGGGCAAATAAATGTGTCCAGAAGGAGGCCTAATGACCAAATTTGGCTTTCTGGTGTATTTTATGCCTCCTAGAACTCTGACGGCTTAATGGATTTCAGTAGTAGTATTATTATTATCTATCAGTAGACATATATGTGCTATAATGAAATGCTGAACGTGGGGGATTTTGGAAAGGGCTGCTAAATGAACTGACTAATGATAACTTTGAATAACATAGATCAGCGCTACGCAACAAGTTGGCGCTATAGAAATACATGTTAATAATAATAATAATAATAATAACATAGATCATAACTTACTTGACACAAGTGCTTTGAGTAGCTGAAGTAATAATAATGGCTATAAAGCAGAACTAGCTGTAAATTTGTGTGTTTATTAGTTTTAAACAGCAATTTTCCATAGAAATTTGTCATCGCCAGTTCATGTTTGCACTGCCGATTTACTAAATTAACGTGAAAGATTCGAAGTTCGATCGAATTCGATCGAATTTCGAACGTAGTATTTATTCGTTTGGTCGAATATGTGAATTTTGGCATATTCGATCATCGAATAGGGAATGGTCAAACGATCGAATAGATTCGAATAGAGTCGAATGGACGAATATTCGATCAATTGAACAGCGAAGGATTTAAATTTTTAAGTTTATTCGATTGCCTACTTCACCAGATTGGACCTACCGAATTGCAATAGAAGCCTATGGGAGAAGTCCTGATCGAATAGGATTCCTATGATCGAAGTGTTCGATCGTTCGAATCGTACGAATCATTCGAACGATCGAATGATTTATTCGTTCTGACGAATGATCAAATATCGAATAAAAGGTAGCCTAGAACTATTCGATTAACATTCGAAAATCGAATGCTAATTGAATATCGAATAGAAACAAATTATTTTTGGGGAATAATAGTAAATTTGCCCCTTAATGTATGGTGTGAGTAGAATCAGCTTTAGGGACACTTTTACATTACTTAGGTAAATTTTCTGTTTGATAAGTATATAGTTGGTTATGCTACAAAGTACCAATTTCAAGATATTAACCATTTCTTATTACTAAAGCATACTTATTCCAAAGGCACATAATGATTTCTGGAAACCAGCAAAAATCCATTGACCATGACTTAGGAACACTTTTACAGGCAGCTCTGTGCTTCCTAGACCTATAAATGTCACAGCCTTATCAAAGCTGTGGGGTATAGTCCATATTTGTAGAAGAACTACCGTTGATGTAAGGATGACTATTTTCGGTTTGTTCCAATATGTACAGATATAAACTAATTACTGTGCAAAAGTAAAGGGTTCCAAGGTGGTAGAGGGCACCAGATGGTGTTGAGGATGGTTTAGGGAAAATGGTAAAGTGCATGGAAGACATTATTATTATGTTCATGCATCTTTTGTTTCAGCAGCTGTCTTAAAAACAGATTGCTGACAGGGACCCGTAAAACGTATTGACTTAATAACAACCTGCATGGTTCATAAGATGAGCAAATACAACAAGGTGTCTGATCCATTCAATCTAAAATATATTCTGTTTATACTGCCTGTTTATATAATGCTTACACATGTGCTTGGTGTAGTTTGGTCAGAACTGGTGAAAATATTGACTCATGTAACACAGTCTTTAATGTATAGCTTCTTTGCCATTAACTATCTGTCCTATTTATATCCCTTCCCCTTGTTTGTGTACCTATCTCTCAATGCAACTTTGATCAATACTGTATCTAATCAATTCCAGTGTACGATAACACTTTTCTCAAATGGTGTTCTCAAATATAGCAATTTTTATGTTTGTTTTTTTCCCCACTTCCTTAACTCCTTTACCAGAGCTCTGTTGGTATAATGTTTTTTTTTGTTGAGAAATCAATAGTAGCTACAGAAGAAATTTCCTTTACATGCTGAGCAGCTGAGCAATGCAAACTGACTCCTGTTACTGAACATATTTGCAAGGATAAAGTAAGAAGAAGCATATCCATGTGTATGACATAATGAAAAAAAAAAGATGATACCGTTTGGTGGGCTGCGTTTTCACACACTCTAGGCGCATAATGTTCTGCAAATTCTGGAGCATTGTCATTTATGTCAAGCACTTTTATGAAAACAAGTCCCAATGACTCTTTTTTAATAGGAGGGTCTGCAGATGAAAGAAACAAGACTGTAGTATACATACTGGAGTAAGCATTAAATCATATCAAAGTAAACTATAACAAACTCTATAAAGACCCTATGAACTACTTTGTCTTTAGGATACAGTAAGAGAACTTAACACAGTCTGCGGTCAATTTACTAATGTTCCTTTTTTTGTGGTTCGTATTGTGGATAATACTAAGTACTGAAAAACACACAAAAATTATAAATTATCCACTGCAAAACCAATGAAAAACAAATAAAAAACATGTATCAGAAGTTTTAGAGTTTCATGGTTTGTAATAAGTGATGGGCGAATCTACCCAGTTTCGCTTCGCCGAAAAATTCCCGAATTTCCAGTAATGCGCGACTCGTTTTTTTAGTGAATTTTCGCTAGCGTTTCGCAAATTTATTCGATATATTACAAAAACAAGGTGTTCAAGGTTTTTGTATTCTTTTTCAGATTCTTTTTGGTTTTTTATGTTTTTGCCTTTTATATTAGGATGTTTTAATAAATTATTTAAAGTCCAGCACAAATACAGTTCACTGCTGCACATCACTTACTTACTTATAGGGTGCATTCATTTCCCAGACTGCCTCCAAGTCCAATAACATCCAGAATATACAAGGGAAGAAGCACACCTGTTCACACGGGTTTAGGCCTTCATGTCCTTTATTGCAGAAATTGTGACACAACTGTGTCACAATTTCTGCAATGAAGGACATGAAGGCTTAAGCCCGTGATAACAGGTGTGCTTCTTCCTTTGTATATTCTAATAAATTAGTTGACATTTGTTGGACACAGTTATCACAAATACACGTGATCAAAACCCACGATCCTGGCTGAATTCACAAACAAGATACTTACGCTCCTGTACAAGATCAGCTGAACGAATGTGGAAGAAATCCTGTACGCAAGCAGACTTTATTCACTATAAATTTCTACTGTCCTGCCTCAATTCTGCCTTGTCGAAAGCCAAGCAAGAATACTACAGTACCCTTATAATCAATCACAAATCCAACCCACGACGCCTGTTTCTCTATTCAATACTCTTCTCCATCCGTCATCAACAGTATCGGTCAACCTAACTCGCTCTCCTCAGGACTTTGCTGATTTTTTTAAAGACAAAGTAGAGTCCATCCACAATCAGATTCCTACCTCTACTAATGCAAACCAGCTCCTTTCCTGAAACTCTACAGAGAGAATCCTTCTTCAGTGTTTTTAAAACGAAACTCAAAGAATTCCTCTGAGGGCACTTGGATAAAACCTGAACTGGGAACAGGCACTTATATAACAGTTTAACAAGCTGTAACCTACAGCACCTTAATACCCATCCAAACTGTGTCTGTATGTTACCCTCCCATTTAGACTGTAAACCCAATGGGGTAGGGTCCTCCAGCCTTTTGTTTCCTTGACACTGAGCACTTAATCTGTATTGTAATTATATTTGATATTTATGTGAATTGTATTTTTAATAACGCAATTATTGTTACTTTTTATTTCAATGAATGCTTGTTTACTAATTTATTTTCTGTACAGTGCTTTGCCCTCAAGGAGTGCTATACAAATAAAAATATACATGCATAGATCTTCCCCACAGATGTTTAGGGCCAATGCATTTTAACTTTAAAGTACATATTGCTGAGGGGTTGGTTTCTCCAATGCTGGCATTTGTAACCTGAGACTGGAGAAGGAGTTTCCTCTTGGTATTACTTTGTTGGTTTTCCTTTACCAGCTAGGTCCAGACAAATTAAATGAGCAAACTTCTATAACTTCTATAACTTCTAGCAAGTAAGTTAGGGATCACATTCAGCTCAGATTCAAAAGCAACAGCTATGAAAAATATGGCCCTCCCTCAAGTCACTGATTGGATACTGCCTGGTAACCAGGGTAACCACTCAGTGTAAACCAAGAGAGCTGAAAAGCAAGAAAGTAGTGTCGTGTTCTTTTGGGTTAGACTTACAGTCACGCCAGCCTTTATACATTACATTATTGGCTAACTATATTGATAACATTTTTTATTTTGCACAGTCTATCTATTTACCCAGTTTTTACTTTTATACTGAACAATTGCTTTAAAGGGAAATCCCAACACTATTTTTTCAGTGATATATATCCTTTTTATTTCAGTTAAATAAATAGTATAACATCAAACACTTTTTTTTTAATCTTTGGGCGTGTAACTACTGAATATTTTATGTTATTATTAACTAATCATGTCCATTTATGTAAAGTTTTTGGCCATGATCAGGTTTGTACATTCATTCCTATGTCATTTTTGGGAGGTACAAAAACATAACAGTAGCTGGAAGTTTCATCACACGCAGCTTTTTTTGTAGGAAGTAGTAAATTGGTGCCGCCACTTATAAGTTCCTAAATTAAAAAATAGACTTTTCCAGTAAATGGAAGTAGTCTTGATTTATCAAGCAGAAATTTTAAATATAAAATATTCAGGTACAGGTATGGTTATCCATAAACCTGTTATCCAGAAAGTTCTGAATTATGGAAAGGCCGTTTCCCATAGACTCCATTATAATCAAATAATCCAAATATTTAAACATGATTTCCTTTTTCTCTGTAATAATAACACAGTAGCTTGTACTTGATCCCAACTAAGATATAATTCTTACTTATTGGAAGCCAAACCAGCCCATTGGGTTTATTTAATGTTTACATGACTTTCTAGTAGAATTAAGGTATGAACCAAATTGCGAAAAGAAACATTATCTGGAAAACCCCAGGCCCCAAGCATTCTGCATAATAGATCCCATACCTGTACTAGTATTTTGATTCTGTGCAGCTATGTATGCCATATAATGTGGAAACAGATAATGCATGGATCCAGAAGAATTTGTAAATAGTTAAAGGAAAAAAACCTGAGCAAACAAGAAAAACTTACTACTCGGGTCAACTTCTTCAGCTACTATAGTAAAATTGTGCCAATCTGCAGTCTCTCTGTCAAGCATCTTGACATTGATAATATTTCCAGTGCTTGTTACCTTGATTGGTTCATCTTTGAAATTTCTCATAGAATATCTGCAGATTACAATAAAAATACAGATCATAATTTACTCTTCTGAAATTCTCATGCAGTCTGTTGTGAGAAATGTTCATTAGAATCAAATAATGCTGAAAATAAGCCAGGAATGCTCATAGAGTTCAATTCTGTACACGGGCAGTCACAGCCGATCCACATTGGCCAGGCACCCTAGGCAACCTGGCCGGCTGCCTAGCCGGCTGAGCGTCCATATGCGGGGATGACACCAGCACGCATGCACAGAAGCACCAATCACATGCGAGTAGGCACTAAAAGAAGATGGGGTGTGTAATGGTACCAGACTTGGGGAAGACTACAGAGCAGGTACGTGCCTAGCACCCCCCCCAGAGTGCACCCTAGGCACCTGCCTACTCTGCCTACCCCCTGGCCTGGCCCTGTGGGCAGTTTAGGACTAGGCCATCTGTAAACCAGAAAAATACCTGATGGGCCCCAGCCTTCAGGAGCCCTACCAAAATGGTTTTCTCCCCCACCAGGACCCAGGCCTGTTCCCCCACCTGATTCATCAAGTCCATCTCTTCAAAATGGAAAAAGTTATGGCAGGAATTAAATTACTCTGCCATCCTTATATAAATATATAACTCACTAGCCTTTCTATCTACATGGTTATCAAATATTATTGACAGTATGTTTATAGAACTGATCTAAGCACAATCTATTATGTAGGTTAATATATAAAATATGTTTCTACCTGATGTTTCTGTTGGCTGCATCAGGATCTTTTGCTGAGACAAAGCCAATAATATTGTTTAATTTAGAATCCTCTGAAATTTCAAATTTGTAGAATGGTTTGGAGAACACTGGGGGCTCATCCACATCAAGAACATTAATGATGACATTTGTAATACTCTTGGGTCTTGGCTGTTTTGCCACACGTAGGTCGATAAGAGGATCTGTGGCTTCAATGTCCATCTTATATTGTTTAACACTCTCGTAGTCCAGGGGCTACATAAAACATGTATAAAGACAAGATCAACATTTGTTTTGAATGCATTACACATCACAGAGTATATTATTCATAGTTGTTTACCATTGAACAAAAAACAGAAAGTGGGCAAATATTGTTAAGTGAGTCAAATGCATACTGTAAGGTAGTGGTTCTCAGACTTTTTGTAGCCAAGTCTTAATTATGGTGCAGAATTTGGATACATTTTCCAGCATTCAAAAAAAATTATCCTATCAGTGTGTTATGGTTCCAAAAATATCTTGAAAGTTAATACCATGTGTTTTTAATTGATTGGTATGTATACCAACATTCTAGAAATATTTAGAAGAGCAAATAAGAAAATATTCAACCTAAACATTAATTTCTTTGGCATTTAGGCAACCCCTACAGCTTTGTGGCACCCAAAGGCCCCAGAATGTGGTTACCGTTGCAGTAAGCACAACCATGCTCCAAAAATTAAATGGAAGGAGAAATATTATTACAGTATATTCAAATCTTTCCAAAACTCAAAGATTTATTTGATATGTGTACCTTTTTTAATATCAAAATTCCTTCATTTGTGATTGCATTTGTGGTAACAGCAAACATCTCCTGAAATCTTTCCTTCAAGAAACTATATTTTGTGTTTCTGTTTTGTGGCTCATCAATATCTTCTACTTTCAGTCTCCCCACTTCTGCCCCAACCTTCAGGTTCTCTGGAACATTGAACTTAAACTCACCTGTGGGCAAACAAGATTATTCATTACTGCAATTCTAAATATCACTTTTCACTTTCAAGTATATGTCAAAATACAACATGATATGAAGGCCCTCTGTAGAAGTCAATGTTCCACAGACAGTAGAGGCAAGCATGCCTGTCCTTTTGGAAGATTTTAATGTTTTAATTTTAAATATTTTGTACAAAGTTTAATTTACAAGATTTAATATTCAGCTTTGTATTACCATCTGCCCATAAAAATAATGATATCTAAAATAAGCATCTTTATCTATGGAGCACATTAGGTAGAAGATCTAACATGATACTGCAAAATTTCACTGTGTTAAACTGTTGTGGGGTGTTGGAACTATTGGACAATAATTACAAACCATATGCTGAAAACACATAATATAATAATAATCAGGTAAGTGCCAGTAAAAGTCAGGGGAGATGGCATGGTCAGAAGAACAGAGCGGTGATTCTCAATAGCATGGACCACTCACTAGATTTTCTCATATTCTGTAATAATAGCATTTTTACTAACCATGATTCTTAATTAGAATGTTGTTTAGTTGGAGTAAAAACAGCTTTTTAATTAGTCTTACCCATTTTTGGAAGTCCGAGTAATAGGTAAAGAGCTGAGAGAAAACAAGGAGGCAGTACTTGCTGCTAGGTGCTGTTTAATGTGCACCTTAAATGGTGCACATTAAACAGCACCTAGCAGCAAGTACTGCCTCCTTGTTTTCTCTCAGCTCTTTACCTATTACTCGGATTTCAACACACCTGGAGCGGTGGTGTATTTGCTGAGATTGAGAACACACACTCTCCTTCCCCAGTCACCCTTGGACTCACTCTACCATTTTTGGTAAAAAAAAGTAATTGAATCTGTCAAATTTATGAACATGCATTTGATTTTTTTTTGTCCAGTAACCGTGTTCAAGATATAGATTTCACTTAAAGCTATATACTTACTCTCAGTAAAGGTTGGAAAATTGTCATTAATGTCCATCAAGCGGATGGTCACTGTGGCTGTGCTTGCCCAGTAATGACTTTGCCCTGGAGAATCTCTGGCCTCTACCAGAACTTCATAAGTATCTTTCTGCTCTCTGTCTAAATTAGGTATTGCAGTATAAATTGCCCCTGCAGAAAAGAAGAAGGATTGCATGACAGTTATGGCTATTGCCTTTTTAATAATTATTATTATTATTATTATTACTGAAAAACCTAGAATGTTAGTAGTTGGTGGTGGAGAAATAGAAAGCATTGTATATACCTTAAGGCTATGATGGTGTTTATTTCAATCCAATGTATTAGCAATAAATGGTCAGGAAGGACGTGAAGGTGTAAATCTTTTAATCACTTCCTAGTTTTAAAAATCAGCAAGATTATCAAAATGTTATGTAATTAAAGGCACTATGTTTGCCCAGGAGAAGTAACCCATAGCTATCAATCTGCAGGTAGCATTTCCTTGTTTAAAAGCAGATATCTTATTGGTTGCTATTAGTTGCTGCTCATGGTCAAACTTAGTGCCCTTTATTACATTAGTGCCCTATATTACATATGTATGAAGGTTAGTCGTATTTCTCACAAATTACTCCAAAACATCTCAAGTTAATCCGTGTATCCTCTGATATCATGTATTAGTTTCATAAGTGTATCATAAGTGTATAACTGCCTTATTTTGCCATGGAACAGTAGAGCATCCCTCAATTGATATTTGTTGGAATTAGGTCATCCAGTATCCAATGTATGCTCACCATGTAGTATATTTCCACACTGTACGATACATTTATGAAAATTATTGTATCTTTTGTTTGTAAATGAATACTTGTATCTCTTGCCATAGTAGTATTCATTTTCCTCTAGAATTTGGAGAGGAGCAGGCAATCTCATATCACGCAAATACAGTTTGCAAAGCTCAAACATGGGCACAAGATTGTGCCCTTCAAATTGCCATTCATCAAGTACTTCCTCCTATATGGGTTTCTCTTGAGTATTTTAATCAACTTTTAGAGGTTTTCAGATTTTTTTCTACTAGCAGTTTTCCAAAAAAATGAAATTTTTAAAGATTCTAGAGATATTCATATTTTTTTCGGATCGTTCAGTCCTTTTTTTGTTTCTGCTTTTTCCATTTGGATCTTTTAACAAATTTCATGACATTCGTGGTTTTAGAAAATGTACATTTAGCTGTGGTTTCAAAACTCTGTAAAACCACTGTTGATAAATAAGCCTCTAAAAATTTTCTGTAAACAGCACACTCATGCTGTGAGGTGCCCACAGATTTCACTTTCACTGGCTGATCACAGCAATTTACTATATACTACTGACATCCTGAAAAAAGAAATACAGTTGGAACCACAAGAAAAACCCCACATGAAGGGGCCTATTGATTAAGCCTTGAATTTTTTGGGTCGAGTTGTTAAGGATAAAAAGTGAAATATTATGCTCCAATGCTGCTAAAAATCGGAATCTGAAAAATTTCCATCTTAAACTTGTCGAATTAGAGGATGTCCCTTTTAAAATTGGAAGATTTTTTTTGCCTTCATGATTTTTGTGGGATTTGGGGTGTTCAATGTTGGTTTCCGAACTTGAAAAATTTGTTGTTTTAGGGTAATTATCAAAAGTTGGATGATTTAAATTGTTCCACGAGTTTTTAAAGACACATACAATTTTCATTCAGATTAAGCCAATTCGTGGTTGGGAGTTAGGTCGAATTTTATTTTTAAAACAATGAGACAAATAAATAATAAATATCCCCTAAATGTAATATGTAATAAAATATCGTCTTACCACTGTTATCAATTGTAAAGTACTCTTGTCCTTGGATGATTCTGTAGGTCACGTGTGCATTTCCACCTATTGTAGGATCATCTTTATCCACAGCGTTGACTTTTATCACAAATATACCTAAAAATAATGACCACAACGTTTTCCCATCAAACATATTTTAAAATATTCTGTTTTTTCTTTCTGATAGCCTGGGCTCCATTGCAATAATACTGACTGTTCCTGACTATTCTTACACTAACTTCTTGTTTCTCAGCATCTGTATTTGAACAGAAATAGAAGTCACATGGGTTATTCATATTTAAAATACTTTTAATTGAATGTAAACATTAATGAGTTAAATAATATTTACAAAGAAGCCTGTGCTTAATCCCCTGGTGGGTTTATCTGGAAAAACACTACATGTATTGGCAACTATTAATTTTTTGCAGTGATATGGAGAGAAGCACATTCAGAATAAGTGATTAGTACTGTAGTCTGCATAGGGGTCAAAGCGAGCCTAGTTTTATTTTCAATAATATATAGAACAATGCATGCCAGAATTGCATCACAAAATGAATTGCCATTACTTCTGTAAAGTTTCCAGGTTATAAAACTCCCTTCAGTTGGTCAGTTTGGTTTAAAATATACCATCAAGCAACATTTTAGAAATTTTGTTCAGCTTCTTTAAAAGGCCTGTGCTGGAATTATGGGGCTGATTTAACATTCATGCATTTTTGTGATCCCTTGTTTTTGGTGATCATAGTTGGGTTTTTTTCTGAAAATTATTAAAATCAGAATTAATAAATGAATAAATTAGCCTCAGGTTTCATGGTGTTAATATTATACTATTTACTTCAAGTCAGTAGTGTTTTTCATGATCATAATGAAAGTTTTAACAGTAATGGTCCCTGTTGTATTGTCAGGGGCCCTGGCTACAGCATGATCATTCACATTTCACAAGACTTCCTAGACTTCAAGATTGGGTCCTAGTGTCCCCCATGCGCTAATGTGTGCATGCACCTGAGCATACAGGAAGCTCCTTAGAAAAAGGCTGGGTGGGCATGCCAATCCTTAGAATGTGGCTGAGTAGCATGCTGCCCTAGGACCAGGCCTTTGGGCCCCAGCTAAAAAAATTATTACCATCAGTGCATCTTCAACACTTTAGGGGCATCTATACTCCCTTAATCAGAATTCAAGCAATGTGTGATTGAATGTATGCTGACAAAGGGAGGGTTTTCCCAATAATACATTGATGGTAAGCTCTCCTATAGAAAATATACAATTTGGGCAACTCCTGTGTTGAACATACCTCTGTCTGACATCTCATTCACAGATCCATTGAAAGCTTTTTGTGTAAATTCTGGTGCATTGTCATTTATATCAATAATTTTGATAATAAAGTTAGAAGGGTGCTCCAGTGTTTTGTTCGTTCTTTTGTCCACCAATAGAGCCATCAGGTGATATTCAGACTTTTTCTCACGGTCTAGTCTTTCAAAGCAGTAGATGTCCCCATTTCTCTCATTAACCTTAAAAATTGTATTGGCAGATTCCCCTTGGATGGCAAACTTGGCATTTTCATGTAAACTGCTGGAATTGAGCTGTAACTTTAAAAAAACAAAAAAAAAAACCATGCTTAAAGTGATTTAAAATACAAATAGTAAAATTAATAGTAAAAATAAAATAGTAGCTTCTATATTGATAATATAGGGCCATGCTCATGAAAGATAAAATTCCCTCACTCACACAGTTTCTTTTGTGAATAATTTGCCTCCTATAATGCCTGCAGCTTACATTATTCATAGAAATCTAATTGTTGCTGTCAATGGCCTCTGTCACCGGAAATCACATTTACAGTCATGTTGCTTTGTTTTCATTATTTATACAACTGTTTTGTGTAAACTGGCTCCAGTTGATCTTTCAGTCTGGGATTTAAACCACTGGCTAGTTGCTTAGTTTGGTGAGATTCAAGCAACAAGGTAATAATTCTAAACTGGAAAGCCCCAGAAAAAAGTTCAGACCAAACATTTGAAGTACATTGCAATGAAATGAGTGTGAGTAAGTAAAAGTTTAATTTAGGGGTTGATATATTAAGCCTATGAGTAAGTGCCCCAATAGGCACGAAACGCGTCAGGCAATTTGTGTATATCTTTTAATAAATGTATTGAATTTTTATTAACTTTTTGGACATTATTTTTGATTTTGCTAATTTATTAAGGGTCAAATACAGTGGTGTAATCAGATATTACTGGGCCCCACAGCAAATGATATATCAGGCCCAGAAAATGTCTAAAGGTTGACCCTATACCTCTTTGGCTCCCCTGCAGCTGCAGGGTCTGAAAGATGTCAAAATTTGCACAATCAAATTTTAAACCTGTGATTTGAATGTAAATTTGAATGTGAGATTTATCACATCTAGACCATGGAAACAGTTCTAATTCGAATATTCACCACCAAAAACATGCCAAAAAGATGCCAAACTCATGTTAATGGCAGAGGTCTAATGACCCATCTGAATATTTTATAGCCTTCCTGATATTCAAGTTTTTTTGGAGGAAAATTAGAAGAGCTTCTTTCGTATTCGATTCAAATACAAAACTAATTTTAGAATCGTTCCCATTCAAACGAATTTTGAAGGTTCAGGTTTATTCATAAAAAAAAACTCCCATTCAAGTTGTACATTCGAGTTGTGAGTACATTTACTAGGGTAATACAAATCACATCAGTTCCAAATTCGACCTTTGATAAAGAAACCGCTTAAAGTTATAACTGAATGGGCTCCCAAAAATTATCCAAAATTATAAGAAATTCATAGTGCATAGTATGTTAATTTAGGAGCATACACCCGTGAAAGTGCAGATGGGTTGAGGGGGGGACATTGATAGTGCAGAGAGCGCAATTGCCCCTGGTACCCTTCTTGGAGTTCATTGGCACAGCACCCCTGAAATTGTGATCAAACTGAGATTATTCCACTCCAGATCTGGTGAGTAGGGTGACTTTTTTAATTGGGTACTGTTTCTGTTTGCTAACAATTGAGTGGAAACATCCTTGGTAAAGGGGCTGCTCACCTTCCAACATTTTTTTAAGTTCAGTTGGTTCACCATAAACAATCTTTCAATTGCTCTCTATTTTCTATTTCTGACCGTTTTTGTAATATTGAAGGTCATTTTTCATCTTCTTATGTCTTTGTGAAGCAGCTTGGTGGTGGGGGTCACTGACTCTGTAAATGTTCTAAACTTATACATTAGTTGATATGTTTCTTATCTTTGGCCTTGCTGAGCAAAGCTAGCTAGAACATAAAATGGGACAATTATCTTTAAAAAGGGGTTTACTGTGCTTTTGGGGCATATTGTGCCTCATCCATTTAGAAGTATACACCAAAAAATCATTAAAAATAATAGTAAAATAACTGGCAAACAAGCATTTTTTTTTACTGATGTCTGCCAAACCCTGCTTATTTTTTTTAATTTTAGGTGAAACTCTTAACTATAATACTTGGAATGATTTCTCCTACATGAGCCAAATGTAACAATGGGTTATAAAGAAAGATTGTGTTGCATTCTAACCTTTCCCACATAATGTGGAAGGAATTCCGTTTTTTGTTCCTCTGGGATAAACATTTGATTCCATATCCATCCTCTCTTGACACGCCTGCTGTTCTTGGCGGTATATATCTCAGAATTTGTGATCTCTTTGCTGAATAGGTGCAAAGGCAAAGAGCAACACATTATGATCAGAAATTGAAGCCTTTGCACCTTCATCTTAGGCGCTCCAGCAATCTATGGGAAAAAAAATGTAAAAACAAAAAGTTAAAACTGGATGGAAACATGATACCATACTGATAACTTTTGCTCCAGGTCTAGTAACCCATAGCAACAATCATATTTTGCCTTCTAGTGGTAGTCTAGTTCATGCTACCAACTTGTCAAATTTTGTGACAAACTCCAGTCATTCCCTGGGCCCTCTTGAGCCACAAAGAACGGATATACAGCCATCAGAATATTTTTTGAATATGACAGGGCTCCACGATACAATACTAACATTATTCAGTCTTAATCTAGCATAGTATCATTGCACAAAAATGCATACACACAAAGATTTGAATTTATTATTTGATTTATTCAGCATTCCTAAAGTATGGGTATGTTTTAATGTTGCTATTACTGTTGAGATTTCCAGTGTTTATTGCAAGCCATTCTATGTTTGTTTTCTCTAACACTATTTTTTCTCTTTTCTCTATTTTCATGGAAAGATAAAACAGGCTGAGTAGATTCCAGAAAATCTCGTAGAGTGTGTATGTGTACAATGCATAACTACTGTATATTAGTGATGGGCGAATCTCACCCGTTTCGCTTCGCCGGAAAATTCGCGAATTTCCAGCGAAATTCGCGAATTTCCAGCGAAATTCGCGAATTGGCGAAAAAATTCACGAAATGAGTCGCGCGTTTTTGACCCGCGGCGTTTGCGACGCGCGTCGCTTCCAACGCGTGTTGCGTCGTTTCCGTCACGTTGCGTCATTTTTGGCGCAACTCATTTTTTTGGCGAACTTTCGCTGACGAATTTTTGCTGGCGTTTCGCGAATTTATTTGCCAGCGGCGAATCACGGGAATTGCAGCGGATTCGCCCCTGGTGAATAAATTCGCCCATCACTACTGTATATGTATGCACTAGGTGGATTACATGATAGTGTAGACAACTGTAGGATGCTAATACCATATTTACAATAAAAGGAGTTTGAAGATGTACCAAAAAGTTATTCTCCCACATGTATTTCTCCAGAACTGATATGATGTTATTGGAGTTTTAGCAGGAAACATACCATGAATGTTTAACTAGTATTATTAGTATTATTATACAAGGATATGAATATTATTGTCCTGAATAGTCAACGATGCCTGTGATTTTTTAATTACCTGTTTAAGTCCAGTTAATGTTAATTTTGAGTTACACCCACTTTTACTTTCAAACTGGGTCCAGATAACATTTCATTTGTCAAAGATCCACTGTCTGAGAATTATCAGATTATAAATACAATTGCATTTATTAGTCTGGCCGTGTACGCTATTCCCTTTCTAAAAGGATGTTGTGGAAGAGAATAGCTTCACCTTAATAAAATATTTATTTTATTTGTGTAACTCTATTCATTGCATTGTTTTAGTTTCCCTGAAATATTCTGCACAAAGGACAATATTTGTGGCACTTAATAAAGAAGGTAGTTACAGATTTTCTCAGAGGTTATTAATAGTATATGCTGCTCACTGCAGCTTTGCATGGGTTTATTTTAATATTGTGAAATATTGCCTCTGTGTTTATGAGGCTTAAGAGGAAACCCACACAAATAATTACATTATTTTCCAAAAAAAAAGCATGAGAAAGTTATAAAGAAAGGTCAGCTGTAGGCTAACTGGCGCCTTGTGTAAACCTCCATTCTGATTTAAAGGATCTTGGTAAAGCTCAAGATTACAGAGTTATTAAGAAGAGTACAGGCATGGGACCTATTATCCAGAATGTTCAGGTCCTGGGGTTTACCGTATAAAGGGTCTTTCCGTAATTTGGATCTCAATACATTATTGGTTTTACTTATCAAATGTCTGATTTTAGTGGTTTAAACTAAACGCACAAACTCTAAAACCATGGGGCAGATACACTAAAGCGCGAAGCGTCTAACGCTAGCGCTAATTTGCCAGCGTGACGTCATTTCGCAACTTTGCAAATTCACTAACACGGACTCTGGCGAATTTTCACTAGCGAAGTAGATAGACTTGCGCAACTTCGCACCCTTACGCCAGGCGAAATTGCGCACTGACGAAGGATCATAACTTCGCAAATTCAATAAGATGACCATTTTCCTCAACGTTAGCACTTACGCTAGACGTTACTTCGCCTGATCAGACCAGGCGAAGTTCAATACAATAGATAGGAGGTTGAAAAAAAAAGTAAAATTTTTTCTAAGTCCCAAAAAAAAACCGCTGGCGTATTTTAGCATAGGAGGGTGATGGTCTGAAAAAGCTCGATAATTTTTTTGGGGGGTTACCCTTCTTCCCCCCTACATTTCCTAACATATGGCAACACAACTATACAGGGGGCACATGTAGGGCAATAGGACAACTTTATTTGATTTATTAAAGGTTTCCTGGGCTTGTGTAGTGGAATGTAGTGGCTGTAACATATACTTCTATTATAAGTTAAAGTTACCGCCGTATGCAAATTAGGCTTCGCTAGCGTAACAGCACTCTGCCTGGCGAAGTAACTACGCTACCATTCGCTGACCTGAGCATAAATTCACACTTTAGTGGATTTGCGTAGCGCTGGCGAAAATTTGCCTGGTGAAGTGAGGTGAACGCTAGCGAAGCCTACACTGGTGAATTTTCGGATCTTAGTGAATCTGCCCCCATGTCGGGAGATTTATGAAAAAATATGAATAAAAAAAAATATGAAAATATGAAAATAATACTGAATGATGCTCCACAAAATACAAATACCTGGAAAACCTCTAAAACTATATATTTTTTTCCAGAAAATTCTTAGCAAATTAATATCCAGAAGCTTCTAAAAGGAGTTGATTTAAAGTGGTCCAATAGGATCAGCACGACTTCTAAAGCACCTCTTTTATCTGATAAAGGAAACCCATAATTCAGAGCTTTCTGGATAACAGGTTTATAGATAATGGGTCCTATACCTCTATATAGTCCAAGGACCAATGTAAAGCCATGTGATACACAATGAGGAGGTTTTATTGATACTGGTATTTCTGTAAGAGAAAATGACAACAAAGGCCATTTGTTAGACATCAAACTGCCCACTAATATTATGGCTCCATTTACAGTGATGTAAAACTGTATATGCCCAACTAGCTGGTGACCACCATCGTTCTTCTTACTCTCCACCATAACATGGCTCAGTCCAGCTGCTCAGTCTGGGGATCAATATACTCCATCTTTACAGAGCTTTGCTAGGACAACTATTCTAATTAGAGGCATTAAGGTGCAACTTATTGCTCATTTTGAACCAGCATGCCCATTGTTTCCAGTATCTGCAATGGTAAAGGGATCCATTATTACTACTCATTAAAGGAGAACTAAACCCTAAAAGTAAATAGGGATAACATGCCATATTTTATGTTCTGAACTTATTGCACCAGCCTAAAGTTTCAGCTTCTCAATAGCAGCAATGTTCCAGAATTTCAAACTTGGGTTCACCATCTTGGAAAGTGTCTGTGACACACACATGTTTAGAGGGCTCTGAGCAGCTGTTGAGCAGCTAAGCTTAGGGGTTGTCACAAATTATCAAGCAGAAAATTAGGTTTATCTGTATAAAAGTTGATGCTACAAGGCTGTACAAAGACTACAAATGAAATTATAATATCACCTCTTTAGCTGTTGTTGAACTGCGAGTTAAATGAGCTGGTATAGAATGTTGGGAGCTGTAGTTTAACAAAAATGATGAACTTCAGCTGGGCTTGGCAAAGGCTTTTATAGAAAATGAGACTTAAAAAAGAATGTTACTGACCCAGATTACAAGCCTCTGTACAGTATGTGTGGGCAAACTGAAAAATCACATTAGGCTACTCAATTAGAAAAGGCTAAGGAATGAAAAGTCTTAACCTGCTTCAAAACCTCTTGGGTATGAGTGCTGTCAAACAGGGGCATGACTTCATAAAGCAGACCTGTGACTGACAGGGGTTCTTGCAACAGACCGGACTTCTAATTATTATAGACATAGAGGACATTAAAAACCCCTGGGCGTTATATTGAAATCTATAAATTGCGAAAGGTTAGGATGGAACTCTAAATGATATTCCCACATGTGTTTTCAACAGTGCTAATAACTGGCCCACAAGTTTATTCTATATCACAGTTTTGGAAATAGGGGAGAGAAAAATAACTGGCAGTTATTGACAACAATTTTACAAGATTTAACTACTGAGTGCTGTTCTTAGATCTACCAGGCAGCTGTTATCTTGTGTTAGGGAGCTGTTATCTGGTTACCTTCCCATTGTTCTGTTGTTAGGCTGCTGGGTGGGTAAAGGAAGGGGGTGATATCACTCCAACTTGCAGTACAGCAGTAAAGAGTGACTGACGTTTATCAGAGCACAAGTCACATGACTGGGGGCAGCTTAGAAACTGACAATATGTCTAGCCCCATGTCAGATTTCAAAATGAAATATACAAAAATGTTTGCTCTTGTCAGAAATGGATTTCAGTGCAGAATTCTGCTGGAACAGTATTATTAATTGATGCCTTTTGAAAAAACAAAACATTTTTTCCCGTGACAAGATTCCTTTGACACTAAGGTGCTAATTTAGAAAAAAAAATGCTGTCGGATGTAACTGTGATTGTTCTACAAAACTGTGCATGCGACTCAAAATTTAAATTACAGCAGCTAAAATCTTTTAAAATGCCATAGAAGTCAATGAGAAGTGTACAGTCATACATAAAATCACATCAATGCAAATAGTCACAGATATGCATGTTTTTTCTAAGTATGCCTGTAGATAGGTAGATGTGTATTTTATGAATTGTCTATATGTGGCATTTTAAACTTGATCGATTATTACAGTTCAGTTGAGGAAGTGGGATCCGTTATCTGGAAACCCGAATTAAGGGAAGGCCGTCTCCCATAGACTCCATTATAACTATATAACTCAAATGTTAAAATATGATTTCCTTTTTCTCTGTAAAAATAAAACAGTACCGGTATGGCATCCATTATCTGGAAACCTGTTATCCAGAAAGCTCTGAATCACAGAAAGGTCATCTCCCATAGACTCCATTAAAATCGGAAGAATCTAAATTTTTTAAAACAATTTCCTTTTTCTATATAATAATAAAACAGTGTCTTGTACTTGATCCCAACTATACTTGATCCAAGGATGTACTTAATCCTTATTGGAAGCAGAACCAATTTATTTAATGTTTACATTATTTTCTATTAGACAAGGTGTGAAGATCCATTATCTGGAAAACCCCATGTCCCGAGCATTCTGGATAACATGTCCCAAACCTGTACTTTGTACTTGATTCTTACTAAGATATAATAAATCCTTATTGGAGGCAAAACAATCCTATTGGGTTTAATTGATATTTAAACAAGTATGGCAAACTACTCCAGGTCTTGGTCATTCTGGATAATAGATCTCATACCGTTAATACTTTTTTTTCGGCAGAACACTTGAGCTTTGGACCACTGAAACCCTACAAAAAGTGCACAAATTCATCCCAAAATGATCCCTGTATGAGACACATAATACAAAAAGGGGCAACAACAACCTCGTTATAGGGTAAGACAGATATATTCTATGTATATATTATAAAATTAAAATCAAGCCGATGTTTCTTTTTACACAGAAAATAAGTGGGGCAGTGCAAAAAATCCTTCTATAGTTCTGCTATACACGGTGGAAAAGAAATGTAAGGTTGTTTTCATTTTCCTTTTAGTTGCTTGTTACATGGGATTTTGAGTGGTTGCTTTGACTTAAAGCTGCCAAAACCATTTTCTTCTAGTGCTCACTGGAGAATAAAGGCAATCTGGAAAAAGCTGCAAGATATTAGTTGCAAGGAGCAGTGCCCTTTCTTTAGACTGTGACCCTGTCAGATTGCTTCAAATTCTTTGATTAAAGGTGCTTGCACTGGAACAGTGCTTTGATTAAAACTAATACAGCATTTTGTTGCTTTACAGTGCCCCTTGCAGTTACCCATATATCCGGAAATAAAAAAATCCGGTTCCATCAACAATTGCTCAGCTATGTTATTTAATAACTGAATAATTAAAGGCAAAACAAGCAGATATGACTTTAAATAAATACATGTTTTAAATGACAAACCAAACATTCCACATGGAGAATGAATGCCCTTTACTGCTTTACCTTGACTTTGGAAAATACTTCATTTAGGCTCGATTTTAGTTTTTAACACTCAATATAAATATCTTTGATCATCATTTACAATTGCCCTTGAGACTATAAACAGAAATAAACTTGGGGAAATATGTTTAAAGTTAACAGGATACATATATTAACATATAACATATATTATAGTTGCGTATTTATTTATTTAAACTTGCAGCCAATCACAGTTATCTTATCCTAAGCTTCTAACTTATGAAAGTCAACATGGACATATGCACTTCAACTCTTCTTGAGAGTCACAGTGAATTTATCTGTATTTGTTTGTATATTATTTCTCTTAGTTAGCTGCCTGTTTTGTGTTTTAGGCTTGTGACACGGGCAGATTCTGGAGATTTAGTCGCCTGACGATTAATTGCCTGTCCTTCTGGGCGACAATCTCCCCGAACTGCCTTTGCGTGTCTTCCCTTCCGCTATAATGAAAAGCCGCCTGCGATAAGCACATGCGGCACTTCTTTTCCAATGTTGCCTCGCAAGGAAACGTCGGGTGACTTCGGAAAACGAAGTGCAGCATGTGGTTAACACTGGCGACTTTTCATTATAGTGGAAGAGAAGACACGCAAAGGCAGTTCAGGAAGATTATCGCCCAGAAGAACAGGCAATTAGTAGCCAAAATCTCCCCAAATCTGCTCGTGTGTCACAAGCCTTACATGTACTTTTGATAGAATTCCCCAACCACCAACACAAAGAATAGGCAAAGAGTAGGAGCAATGGAACAGAAATCCCCAGCTACATTTTTTTTACATTCTTAAACTATTCACCCCACCTAAGATATTGATGGACATAGAGCCCATGGATGGCAAGATGCTGGAAAACTGCAGAAACCATCTAAATGGCAACAGTCTCCAAAGGCATTATGATTGGTATTGATACCTAAAAAAACAATGTAAAATTTCCATTTGGAAAAGATTTGAAAAGGCACTTTCCAGGTGCATTTCTTATTTTCTATAACTGAGCCCAAGGTTCATTATAGGTTCATATATATTATATATATATATATACTTGTTCTCTCACAGATTTCTCTAAGCTGTTCCAAGAATATGAAGTGCTAAATTCCACAAAATGACTTATCTTCCTCTTCAAAACGATACTGAAAATGCTTATAATGCATGGATACCATGGTTCTACTGATGAATGGCAGCCATTTATATTACAAAGGAGAAACAGTTATCATGAAAAGCATCGAAAGTATTTGTGCAATATATTAAATTACATATTTAGTATAGAGAAGCCGTAGTATGCTAATCATGTAGGTCTTTATGTCACAGTCTGTGATGAGGCTTTAGCAATTTTTAATGCAAAGTCTTAGATTTTTCTCTATGCTCCATTAAAATAACAATAACAGATATGACATTTTCCATATACTAGCAGACCTTGTTATGACTTGCATTTTTAGATGACTGGAGGCCAAATAGTAGATACACATTTCCATGCTCCCAGCAATGTCCCATTGTTAATGTCTTTTTAGTCTGGAGCTTATCTCAGCTATATGTATATAATTCTCTTAGCATCATAATGTATGTATGTATAAATGTAAACTACTATGGGATTTGTTATCGGAAAACCAGATACCCAGTAAATTCTGAATTACAGGAAGCCCATCTCCGTTAGGTTTTTATTTTAAGCTTTTTTCTTTGTAATAATAAAACAAAATCTTGTAATTGATATCAAACTACTACTACATTGGTGGCAACACATTCTTATTGGTTGTAAATAATGTTTATATGATTTTAATTAGTTTTAGCCTTAAAGGGGTAGTTCACCTTCAAGTTAACTTTTAGTATGTTATAGAATGGCCAATTCTAAGCAACTTTTCAATTGGTCTTCACTATTTATTTTTGATGGTTTTTTAATTATTTGCCTTCTTCTTCTGATTCTTTCCAGCTTTCAAATGGTGGTCACTGACCCCATCTAAAAACAAAAGCTCTGTAAGGTACAAATTTATTGTTATTGCTACTTTTTATTACTTATCTTTCTATTCAGGCCTCTCCTATTCATATTAGAGTCTCTTTTTGAAATCAATGCATGGTTGCTAGGGTAATTTGGACCGTAGCAAACAGATTACTGAAACTGAAAACTGGAGAGCTGCTGAATAAAAAGCTAAATTACTCAAAATCTACAAATAATAAAAAATGAAAACCGATTGCCCTTTAAGTTAACTTTTAGGGGCAGATTTATCAAGGGTCGAATTCCAAAATGAAAAATACCAAAGTGTTTTTTCAAATCAAAATGAACCATTTTTGATCGAACAGGACCGCTTTCATTTCAATAGTTTGAGTCGTACTATTTATAATTCGATTCAAAAGATTGCCTCAAAAAAAACTTTTCAAACTTGACTTTTCAAACCTAGCCAAAAAACTCCATATAGGTTATAGGAGGTCCCCACAGGCTAAAACAGCAATTTGGCAGGTTTAAGGTGGCGAATAGTCAAAGTCGAAGTTTTGAAATACTTCGAAATTCGAATAGTCGATTTTTTCCAATTTGATTCAAATTTTGGCCTATTCAATAGTCGAAGTACCCAAATATTACTTTTTAATTCGAATTTTTAAATTTGATTTTGCAAACTAACTAAAAAAACAAAAATAATAAATTACAACCAATTGCAAATTGTATCATACTAAAAATCAACTCAAAGGTGAACAACCCCTTTAAGTTATGGTGATCCCAGGAATTCAGGATAATAGGTTCTATACCTGTATATTTATTTTGTATAGATCTGCTGTATTTGCAGTGTTGTACATTTTTTACATTATAGTAATAATACATATAATGTTAAAAAAAAGATATAAAAAAATAGAAATGCAAGGTAACACAAAACATAAAGCATTATGAGTTAAAAAGAGTAAATACAGTTGTTTGACATTAAGGAGCAGATTTATCAAGGGTCGAATTCGACCCACGTATTTTTCCTGAAGTAAAATCTGACGAAATTGTATTCGTAGGATTTTACTGCTATCGTAGTAAACATCCAATTTCACGAAAAATCGTACAAATTCATCCGATTTCACAAAAAAATCAGACAAATCGTACAATTCGTACAATTTTTTTCGAAAAATCTGATGCTTTCCATTCGATCAAAAAAAAAAACTTGCCATAGGACAGGGGTCCCCAACCTTTTTTACCCATGAGCCACATTCAAATGTAAAAAGAGTTGGGGAGCAACACAAGCATGAAAAAGTCCCTGGGGTTACAAAATAAGGGCTGTGATTGGCTATTTGGTAGACCCTATGTGGACTGGCAGCCTACATGAGGCTCTGCTTGGTACTATACTTAGTTTTTATGCAATTAAAACTTGTTTCCAAGCCTGGAATTCAAAAATAAGCACCTGTTATGAGGACAATGAGAGCAACATCCAAGGGGTTGGAGAGCAACATGTTGCTCGCGAGCTACTGGTTGGGGATCACTGCCATAGGAGCTTCCCATAGGCAAATATTGCAACTCGGTAGGTTTAATCTGGCAAAGTAGGCAATTGAATACATTTTTAAAGGTCAAGTACTACAATGTCCCCTTTTGCAAGCATCAAGGTTCACCTGCTGGCCCCCTAAAGAGGAAGCAGACCAGGGACACCCCCTGCAGCAGTCAGGTCTCCATTTCTCTGTAGTAATGAAAAACAGCCGATGGCAGCAAATATTATATATGAGATTCTACTAAACTGCCTATTGCTGAGAGTAAGTTTGGATTTGCCTCTACTGACACACACACTCAACACTATGCTCAGTAAAAAGTTCAGCTGAACATTGAATAAAGCAGGGTATATTACAATGTGTAACTGCTCATTTCAGTGGCTGAGATAATTCTCATAAGAACTCATTCTGCTATTACCATGTCTTTGCTTAATAGAATTGGCCTTTTAATTAAAGCTCTCTACCTGAAATGTTAAATATGCTGTGGTGTTATCAATCAATTACAAAAAACTGCTGCGTTGCTTTTCCTAACACAATATGCAAGAACTTAATATTTTATCACTGCTAATATTTCCCTGTCATTATCACTGGGACAGACACAGATATGATCACCAACAAAGAAGCTTAAATTGTTAAGAACAGTAGCCTTTTTTAAATAAACTGAATCTAAAAGCTATTAGAATTTTGTAAAGAACTCAATCGGGGTCAATATTGTACTGTAATTCATGTATGTTTCCTTAGTGATTGTGATTTGGCATGGAGCACATTGAACTTGATTTGGATATATTTTACTAATATAGTTCTTAGTTGCTTGTTTGTGTAACACTGATTTTAAAGGGAAAGGAAGACATAAAATGCACATTTGGAACCACCAAAAATGCATGGACACCTTATTCTGGAGAATAGCAGTTAATAATTCCTCCATTATAAGCATATACTAAGGGGCAGATTTACTATTGGTAAATGCAAAAAAAATTCGACCAAGGTAATAGTGGGGAATAGTTGGGAAGTAAAATCCTTCGAATTCAACGGATTTTACCGCAATTCGATCGATTGAACGAATGATCGAATACAGAAAATATTGAATATTCGAACGATTTTAAGCGGTCAATATTTGATCTTAGGGAAGGATCCCCATTTCGATAGCTTTAATCTGACGATGTAGGTGGTCAAATTAAAATTTAAAGGGGAAGTATTCGACCATCGAATTTTCAATATTCAATTTAAATTAAATTTGCATATTCAAATCATTCGAATTTGAATATTCGATGGTTGAATTTGTATAATTTGCATATTCGAAGATTCGAATTCTAATTTGATACAAATTCGATCGAACTTCAATTCTTCATGTGAATTTAATGTGAATTTAGTAAATCTGCCCCTTAGTCTATTGTGTTGGATTCATGTGTTTATTAAGAGTATAGAATGGCTGCTTTGGAATCATGTAATAAATTGGTATATACATGCACTTTAGGATGGTTGCCAGTTAAAAATGGTTCCGATCAAAGACCACAAACTATAGACAGAGATCTTTGGTATTGGGAATAGTTAGTGGCATATAGCTGATATACAGTATATATATATAATTTTATAATGACATGCATACGTATATCTAGCTGGAAGAGTGAGCATATGCTAAATATTTCCTCAACTTGAATGCAGAATGTGCACAAATTTCATGACAAGGGAACTCCTCAATTTACCCTTCACTTTCAGCCCTCCCACTGAACCCCAGAAATGGTGTAAAATGGACACAGCATTTATTCACATTTTATCAAATAAATAGAACCTTGCCAAGCCAAACCAAGGCAATATTCAAAGCCAGAATTCCATAAGAGATCTGTACTATGCTCTGCTGTTCCCCACTTGACATCTATATTGTGTCGATGACAGGAAATCCAAGCAGGCTTTCACCTAGCTGATTGGGCCTCTGTGTACCTGAAATGCCAGGGCCTATTTTAATTCTCATCCGGACCTGCAACACACAGTGCAGTCACAAGAGAAAACCTCCCTCTCTCCCTCTTCTAAATTTACCTGTGCAGTACACTGGCAAGGCCCTACCACTGTTGTAACAAATAAAACTTAAAATACATTATCATATATCTACTTTTTGATCCAGAGGAAGGCAAAAACCCCAGCATGAACCCAGTGCCAATTATGCCTCAAAAGGGAAAAAAAACCTTACTAATCCCAATGGCAATCGGAAACATTCCCTGGATCAAGCATTTGCCATTTATTTAACATTAATAATACCATGTAGACTCTAACATTTATACTGTATAACCGTACTGAAAGCTAAATATAGTGATAAGACAAAACAGAGTCGCCAAAAGGATAAAATTAGCTAAAAACACTTAAAAACCCAATGGGTAATTCAGAGGAGGTAGTAGTAAATTTACCTCCTCCAAGCAGACACCAACGAAAGTGGTAATTTCCAGTAATAGTTTATTCACAACAATATTGCAACGCGTTTCGCAGGCATTTCCTGCTTCATCAGGAAAGCTAAATATAACCGTGAATGCTGGAAAACATCTACATTCGGTTATTAATAGATAATATTAGAACATAAGACGAAAACTGTCATTTCGCAAAGTATGCAAAATGGGGGAAGGTGGGTGGCATATTTCTACCTGCTCAGACAATAAGGAAGTGAACTGATTCTTCCCCTGACATCACATCCCTCACTTACTCCACCCTTGGGCCCAGCCAATCAGATTCTCAGATGAACTTAGTATGTTGCTTGAAATAGTTTTTGGCTAGGTTTAGAAGTTTGATGACTTAAACTGTGTGGCATAATTCCTGTTATACTAAGCATCTTATAAGAGGTTTTTTTTTTCCTTTCTGTTACCCAGAACCCTAGAATACATATGAAAATTAACAGTTCACAATTAGCATTTGGCTGTATGTGTTTATTGATTTACAAATGAAACAAGTGAATAATACAAACTCATTAAAATATAGCCCTTGTAATTATAACATCAATTAGGGTGTACAGTATGTGCCTTCCCTTTAATCTAAACAGTGAATTGTGAGAACATTTTTTAATTTCTGCTAATTTTTCTGTATACTTTAATTTGCATTTAAATGCTCTTGGGTGTTTCAGTTTTAATTACAAATAAGGATATTCTACTTTAGCCCTTTTAGAACCATGTGTTTAATACTGTGCATGCCAGATGGAAAATGTATGGCATAGATCAAAGGGCCGTTGGGTAACGTAGACTCTACAGTACTAGCACTGCAGACTTTTTGTAGATCCTATGTTTCCAGCCAGCGGATTGATATTGATCTTTTTGTTGGTATGTTTTGTATGCTACCTCCTTCGCATTTTTTATGGATTTTGGATGTTTTGGGTAAATTAGGGCAGTCTTTAGTTTTTCAGGTCTTCAGTTCTTCTGTTTGGCAAATACAAGAGGTCCTCTGCACTAAACCAATTATCAATATGTTTACGACATTGAGACATTTTGTGCATACAGCTACTAAAAATACCTTACCCTTTAAACAAAACAGGGATTGTTTTTCCATATATTGCAATATATTTAAGCTGGCCAACTATGTCAAAGTCATCCCATATCTGGCCAGTCCTACTCTCAAATTAAATCTGATTCATTAAGAATTCTATTGCTTCATTATACATTTTGCAAAGGGACTAAGTTTACCTGCAACTTACTTGCTGCTTTCAAAGTAAAACTCCCAAACTAATGAAGTAATAGAATTCTTAATGAATCAGATTCAATTTGAGAGTAGGACTGGCCAGATATAGGATGACTTTGACGTAGTTGGCCAGCTTAAATATATTGCAATATATGGACAAACAATCCCTGTTTTGTTTAAAGGGTAAGGCATTTTTTAGTAGCTGTATGCACAAAATGTCTCAATGTCTTAAATATATTGATAATGGGTTGAGTGCAGAGGACCTCTTGTATTTGTCTATATGTATTTTGTGGTCACAGACTCATTGCACCCCCGCCTAATGGTTTTTAAAATTAGTGGTGAGCACAACTTTCCCTTGTTTGTTATTCTTCTGTTTGGCATAGCTTATGCTTTAGCCTAGTGGTCCCCAACCAGTGGCTCATGAGCAACATGTTGCTCACCAACCCCTTGGATGATGCTCCCAGGGGCCTCTAAGTAGGTGCTTATATTTGAATATTTGTAGGCATGTTTTAGTTGCATAAAACCAGATATAATGCCAAACAGAACCTCCTTTAAGCTGCCAATCCATATAGGGCTACCAAATAGCTAAGCACTGCCCTTATTTTGTACCACAGGAACTTTGTCCAATAATGTGTTGCTCCTTAACAATTTTAACATTTGAATGTAGTTCATGGGTGAAAAAGCTTCAGACCTCCGCTTTAGTCCCTCCTTGACTAAATACTGGTAATAGGGAAGAACTGAAGAACTACCAAGAGGATTTATTAGGCAGTCCTTGGGAAAGGCATTGGCCAACAGGAATAGGGATAGAGGTGAGGATGAACTCTAGGAAGTTATATCATTGCTTAAAATATCTCTCTATTCTGTTTAGATGATGGCATTTTATAAAAGTACAAACATATAGTCATCTACTATACTTTCAATAAAGCAAATGATTGCTGTGATTTTTGAAATGTGACAACCTATTTGACTTATAGTATATTATTATTACTGCTATTACTACACATGAGTGGAAAAATATTAATATTTTGGGCACTCAAAATTACCTGGCTAAGCACAACAAGATTAATTTCCCTATATCCATTAATCAATTAGTGAATGCAGCTTAAAAAAATCACAAATCTATCTGCATTTTATGTAAGGGCACATCATGCCTTCTATGTAATATAAAATGATTTTATGGGATCTCAGGATTGCAGCTGTCTCATGAGACAGATGCTCACACAGACCTATGAGAGGGTTGCTGTATAATGAGCTCAGCTCAAATAATTTCCTATCCCCTCTGTATGCATATCATGTACCATAGCAGGTGCAGGCTCATTTATGCACTTACCAATTTGCAGGGACATTTAATGATACAACACAATAAGGTAAGTTGGCAGCAAGCTGGTCATTGTTCAGATGCTGCATATTTTGCATTTTTTAAGATGTGGGTCTCCGTTATTGTCTCATTAACCTCGCCAGGCTGAAGTTGTGCTTTAATCCCTTTGCTGAAGTGCATTGAATTAAAGGCCCACCTGGTAGCATAGTGCTAACAAATGTCTCAGGGAATATTATTAGTTCTATTATTCTCCTTTCTGCTTCAGGAAAGACAGAAAATTCTCGCTTTCATAACAGGCTTCAGTTTTATCACTTATATTGATCAGATAGTGGAGCCTTGCAAATATTTAATGGGCATTTCACTTTTACAACCATACAGTATATCGTAACAGTATACAAAAAATCATTTAAAACAGTTTATAATTTAGTAAAATGGTAATTTAAAAAAAATTATTTATTTAATTTTTCTCTCCCTTTTTATATGAGCTCAGTAACTGTCAACATGTATTCAATACATGATAGCTACTAAAGAATCAGTTCGGAAGGCATGCTCAGCAGGTGCTGCACCTGTTGATTCTCCTCCTGCTGAGAAATGTGTTAAATAATACAATTTGCCTGGATGTGGTCCTCCACAGCATTTTTATGGCCCCTCTGTCTGCTCAAGGGATCCATAGATTTATTTTTATGACATTATCATTTTAATACAATCCCATCCTTGAACACTTAGTTGAAAAAATTACTCAGCCCACTACTGCAAGCAAGTTGGTCTGCTCTGCACTAAGTAATGATATTGCAATACTGTGAAGTGAGAGATCTTTCTGCCACTGGGAAACATAAAAAGAAGAAAATGAGTGTATGCACAAAAGTATTCTGTTAATTAAAGTTGTAATATAGACTGTAGAATAATAAAAGGGATAGTTAAAAAAATACATGCATGGAGAATTCTGACACATTGCTTTATGTGGTCATTACTGTATAGACTGTGTCTGTTTGCTTATGTAAAATTAGTTCAATGGCCTGATTGGTGGTGGATTTTACATTTCTGGCTTTCTCTTTGATCTAAGCTGTGGCCGTGTGTAATTTGCAACACATAATAATTATGGCAGACATGGGTTTAAAAATGTCAAGGAATGCATAGCCCTTGAGCTTCGAATGTCTTTCTATGGAAAGGAAACATTGGAGACATTTATTTGGAGTGAGAGCATATAATCTATGTGCAATTTTTTCCATGGTATGGATCATTAGCCATATCCTAAACCACTAAACATAAAGCGGACCATCAGACTAGTACATGTATATAACACAAAATAATAAACTAAATAAAAAAGTTATCATTTAATGTATCAGACAATACAGTCCTTATTATGGCTTCTCATAAAAGAAAAAGTGACTTACAAACACCTCCTCATAACCATCAAAGCACTTCACTCCTCTGCACCTAACTACAACTCATATCTTGTCTCTCCATATGCTACTGGCTGTATCCTACGCTTGTCTCAGCGCAACCACTTGGTTGCACCCCCACTACTACTGCTATTCCCTGCATCAAATCCTTCTGTCTTACTGCTCCTTATATTTGGAATGCCATTCCTGAAGATCTCTGGAGAGAATCCTCCTTCAGTGCCTTCAGATGTAAACTCGAGACTACCTCTTGGAGCACTTGCGGAACACCTGAATTGGGAACTGGCACTTATATGGAAGTGTCACCCGCTCTTACCTTAATATCCCTCTGATTTGTGTCTGTAAGTTACCCTCCCATTTAGACTGTAAGCTCTATGGGGCAGGGACCTCCATTGTTTTGTTTCTTCAACAATAAACACTTAATGTATTGCAACTATACTTTTTAATTAAGCCTTGGTCATCATATGGTAAAAGTGTTACTTAGCTTGAAATTAAGGAGAATAATATTGGCCAGTGTAATCATAGTGATGCATGTAGATCACTGATACAGTGCATGACAACTGTTTGTATAAATTATTTTTTTTCCAGTAAGTTACAATTAATGCTAATTCTTCAGTTTACTTTTCTATATCAAAAAACCTTTTATAAGACCTAAATCCAAAATCCCAGAATAAGCAAGACTAAAGATCTCTAATTATTCTCTGACAGGAACAGACAGATGACAAAACATCTGACACAAAAGCCCACACTGCAGATGTATCAGTAGAATTATGGGGAACACCCAAGTAAGTGAATGAGGAAAGATTATGTTGGGGTGGTGGGAAGGAGGAGTTTTATGTAGTTATTGGTGTGACAATATGGGAATTCCAGATGTGGAGAGTGAGTCAAGATATTTCTGGAAATTACATAAGCAAGGCTGTACTGATAAGACAACAGAATCATAAGTGGGAAGGAAACCATTTGTCTGGGAGTTACTGGGAGATACGTGAGAATGAGTCAATGAGAGCATTGTCAGCAAACTAGCCATGGGGATATTGGCTAAAGAGAGGTAAGTCTACAGACTCATATGCAAGAAACTGGAAATAGATAAACCATCTGGTATTGTTGCTGTTATCATCTAGCTACAAGCCAAAGAAGCAAATGCCCTAATATGGCAAACTATATTAGCAAATTATTTACTGTTAAAAAGCTAATTGCTTTTATCCGTTGTGTTTTGATAGCTGAGGATGAGCAGAGTATAACAGTGCTGTATTAGCAGGCTCATGCAACCATTACACAACAGTAACATCAACTCTAGCACTTTAAGCAGCATAGAAAGTACTGTGTATGCACAGTATAACTCATGTGCACAGTGGCATCTAGAGGCCATTTGTATAAACACCACATATTCCCCCTATTTTTGGAAAGCATTTGGGCAAATGTAATAAACAACAACAATGTATCTTAATGCAATAATATACATCTTCATATGACATAGTCCTTGGTCCTTGCAGGTAGTTTTCTGATTCTCTCCCAACACCTTATCGGTTCACTTTCTTCAGGCCTATTGCAGTTGGCATCAGGAGTAGGACAATGTCCTTCATCAAATGGAGCTTCTCCAAAGTAATTTTTAACAGGAGCAAGAGGACTTGCATTCCAACTTTCATATGTGCATGATCCCCGCTGGCATCTCATTTAAGTGGTGTAGTAAATTTAGATTGTCCTTGTTTCATTAGTCCTGATTTCTTAATCCTGACTTAAGATCCAGGCTGAAAGTGCACTTCTCTTGCACCAGTCAGTATAAGCCTTGCACTTGGCTTGTTGACGTTTGACAATGTCAGAAGTAGGAACAGTATTTTGCCGAAGTTTGATGTCTGCAACATGTAACTTAGTGCGCATCTGTCTGCCATGTAATAATTCAGCTGGAGATGCTTGGGTTGTTGCATGGCACACTGCTCAGTAGTTATATAGGAACTCTGTTGTAAATACTTTCCAAGATATCCCAGTAAGATTTGCTGTCTGTAGTGCTTTTGCTTGTGGGTAATACACTGAAGATTTCCTATGCACAATATTCTTCTCTCTCAGAAAGGATCCAAACTCAGATGAGACAAAACTGTGGTCCTTTGTCTGATATAAACTACTTTGGATTACCTTCTCTGCTGAAGACTGTAGACAGAAATGTTATTACTGTGTTATGAATGTTATATGAGAAACACATGCAATTCCAGGCTTTTTACTGTAATAGTATATCAGAGTTACAGAAATCTGCAGTCTATAGGAGCGTCTGCAAAAGGACCCACAATATCAATAGCAATTTTTTTACAGTGAGCTCCATGGACAACATAACCATCTACTAAGGACAGTTCGTGTCTAATCCTGGACATAGTTTCTTCTCAGCATTTGGCCTTTGCTTTGTAGGATGTCCAGTAGTTTTACTTGAATTGGACTTGAAGTGAGACAAGCTTGCTTTAAATCAGCAGCTGTAACTGTAGGTGATAATATATCAGTCAATGCTACAACTTCTATATCCTCATCCAGTGTATCAAAAGCTGCAGGTAAAGGTATACATGACAAACAATCAGCTGTAACATTTTTCAAACCTGGTTTGTATTGTATTTTGTAGTTGAAAATCAGTAGCCTTTCTGACCATCTAGCTATACGCATTCCAGCTCTTCCTAGTTCCTTTGTTGTAATCAGTGTAGTTAAAGGGCTATGATCAGTGCATAAGGTAAATTCTCTACCCCATAGGTAGTTTCTCTATTCTTCTGTTGCCCAAACACATGCTAGAGCTCCTTTTTCAACAATTGAATATTTAAGCTCCCCATAGACGCAATGATCTTTCCCTGCCAAACGACCGATCTTAGGGAAGTCCGACCAATCTGTCAAATTATCTTGCGGTTAGTGGGATACAAACGATCGTTCATCGTACGATTTTTCGTCCGACATCGGTCTGATGATTGATCGGCCAGGTTAGAAAATCTTTATCGGTCCCCATGCAATCTACCTATGTTTGCAGGGCCAAGCAGGCTGCGATCCTTCAGTTTTGCTGGCAATGTCGCCTGAAATGGTCTTTTTAGTTGATGGACACATCAGGCATTTAAACCATCGTTTTGAGACAATCGTGGTCTCACGATAACTATTGGATCTTTCAAAAATCTTTACGTCTATGGCCAGCTTTACACTCTGTCTCTGTAAATGTTCTGGATGTAAATGCAACAGTTTTCTCTGAATGATTAGCATGGGTCTGTGTGCGAACTGCACCAATGCCATTGTCTGAAGCATCTGTAATAACCATAGTGGGTAGTGCAAGATCAAATAAACAATAACTGTTTTACTACTTCAAAGCTATGCTGAGTATTCTGTGACCAAAGCAGACTTGAAGGGTGTGTAAGGGTGCGAAGTTGCGCTAGTCTATCTACTTTGCTAGCGAAAATTCGGCAGAGGTGGTATTAGTGAATTTGCGACGTTACGAATTGACGTCATGCCGGGGAATTAGCGCTAGCATTAGACTCTTCGCGCTTTAGTGAATTTCCCCCTATGGGAGATGGCCATGATTTGGAGCTTTCTGGATAACAGGTTTCCAGATAATGAGCCTGCTAATACTATATGCCAAAGGCTGTTCTTTGTATAATATAATATCTCAGTGGTATAATAGTGGGCACCGCGAACATTAAAACTAAAAAAAACAAGTATACAATAGCACCCTGCAAGTAGCATATCCAGCATGTTACTATATTTCATGAATGAAGTGAATTACATTGATTTATTTACACTGTTTCATACAACTTTCAAATGTGTTGGCACTTTCATGGAAACAGCAGGCAAAATGCCAGTCAATTTTCCTGTTCAGTGCTGCAAACTAACAAATACACAGTGGACTGATACTATTTCTATATAAATCTGAATATATTAATAGAACAAATATAAGATTCCATTAGTAGTATTTCAGAATTTCTGCTCTGTACTTTGTAATCTTAGCAGTTATTCTCCAGTATCAACAAATACTGACAATGCAATGAGTGATTAATGCAGGTGCTCATATTAAAGGTGAGCAGCACTTGGGGACAGATTCATCATATAGTAAGCAGATATTTTGGCGGGGGGGGGGGG